>OZ012684.1:489471-511971 GCA_963942565.1 Maea johnstoni | reverse complement strand
TGTTTTTTATTGTCACTAATGTCCAGCTGGGCACATGGTAAGGAATACAGTTCTACTGTTGTCTTTGATGTATATATAATATATTGTTACATATGATAAGAGCGTTTTATACCATTATGTAATGAATTGATGAGTTTGTTATATAATGGATGCCATAAACCTAAGAACATTGGAAGTTCATCATTTGTTTCAGCCCGACAATTCTCATTGTGAAACAGGTCTTTAAGTACAAACTTCACTTGGTCAAGATTTAATCGGCCTATTTTTATCTCTCTTCGAGCATATTACCAATTTTGCTGCCATGATTATCAAATTACGCAGTTTGCACTTTTTCCTTAGGTCACCTTAGATGATGGTTTTGGTATCTCGGATATAATTGTTAAATCCTATTGTCTTCACCCTCGTTTGGAAATCCTTCCAAAGGGAATCTGCCTTTTCACATTTATATGATAAATGTTCTTATGTTTTTACCTCTGACATTACAAAAGTAGCATTTCTCATCATCAGGGATTTTCATTTCACTAGTTCCCCTTTTGTGTAATTCTGTCATGAAGTATTCTGTACTGAATGTATCCCATGCACATATTAACACTTGCTCTATGATTAATGATAAAGGCTTGTTCGAAATCATTCTGTTTCAAAATGTAGTTCTGTTGCTTTTTATTCCATTTCACTACCAGATACAAAAGTACAAATACACTACCAGTACACATGTTTAAAGGCATAGTAGGGTATTCAAAAACAGTTGCAGAATTTTGTAAAAATCAGGAAATACTTTCCTCAACTCAAATATCATATAGAAAGGCGGGTTCACATTACCATCTTTAAGATAGGGGGCGCAACTTATGGGGGTTTACTTGTATAGGAGCAGGTTCTGCGCAAGAAAGTACATGAAAATAAAACGTGTCCCCACAGTAAGAATTTTCCTTGAGCATGGCACAATCTTTCCATAGGTAGTCCTCTTCCAAATGAAAAAAGAAAAAAATGGGTCACCAGTTATGATGATAAGATAGGTGGCGTCAAAGTAGCACTTTAGGGGTAAAAAGTGTTAGCTTGGAAGCTGAACTTCCAGGTCTTTACAAAAAATATCCGACAATAAAATTTTTCTCAAACTTTGCTGATTTTATCTTTAGATAGTCCTCTTCCAAATTGAAAAAAGAAAAAAGGGGGTCACCAGCCCTGCTGACAAGATAGATGAGTAAAAAGTGCTAGCTTGGAAGCTTCCAGGTCTTCACAAAAAATATCCGACAATAAAAATTTCTCAGACTTGGATAAAAACAAATTAAAAAAGAAAAAGGGGGTCACCAGCCTTACTAACAAGATAGGTGGCACCAAATTTGAACACTTTGATCTATCAGATGTGCCAATCAGATATGATTTAACAAAATGCAAAGGAATGCTAAGGGTTCAAGCTTGTAGTGGTCAGGGATTGACAACCTCTGCGCCTAATCGGAAAATTGATAAAAAAACCTTCTACAGAATATTTTCCTAACTTGTTACCTGCACGCGCACTTATTTGGAGGAATACAGTAATCGTAGAATTTGAGTTTTATATTGATTTTCTTTAAACTGCATGTGACACAGTGAGCGTGAGAATCGCCCTTTTTGCTCCTAATTTCAGAATATCTTCAAGCTATTTTATCAATGAATTTGCACAGATTTAGGTGTTTTATTGCGAGGTGGTGAACCGCAAGTCTCCCTGAACAACCTGACGAGTAGCCTAAAAGTTGCGTCCTGTGCATGTTGGTGCACAACTTTCTCTGTAATGTAAACAATACGAAAGCCCTAATTGGTCTTTGTCTCCTAGTGATGTTACACTCAGACGAGGTTTGGATAGCCAGGTCTTCACTATAGCTTAAATAAATATAAAATAAGTGGATATGAAACCAGCCCGTCAGCCTGCACAGGCTAGCCTCTACGAATAGCACGCTGGCGCACAGATTTCTCTGTAATGTAAATGATACGAGAGCCCTGATTGGTCCTTTTTTCCTCATAATTTCATGCTGATGCCAAATCAGAGACCCCTGGCATGTCCAGCCCTTCACTATAGCGCATGCAGTAATTGGTCTCTCGCCACATATCCATTCTTTTCTTCATCTAAGACTATACCCACTAATGTCGATCCAACGGCATGTCTCCCTGAACAACCTGGCTGTGGCAAATATATCTCCGAAATCTAGTGTCAGTGTGATGTCACTAGGAGACAAAGACCAATGAGGGCTCTTGTATTGTTTACATTACAGAGTAAGTTGCGCACCAACATCTCTTGAGCGATTCTTTAGATTTTATAATCCTCTGCCTGTTTTTTCTGGTAGCAAACTCGGAAGCCCAGTCACTTCGGGAGTCACTCGGCGTCAGAGCCGCGTATATTTCGTGGATTGTAAGGGGATTATCACTCCTCATACTTCGTACCTGGATACAAAAAAGTACCCTTCTTTTACAAAATCGCGGACATGCAGAGGTCATAAAAAAGACCATATCTACTGCGAAATACGTAATGCGAGTGCCCCCCCCCCCCCTCCCCCGGGCAACAGCCGCTGCAGGGAAACTAGCGCAGTGCATCACGCTTTTTCAGGGTGCTTCGATTACTAGTATCCGCACGATATTATATGCCAGTGGTGGTGACTATTGGCTAGCGGAGCAGGTGCTTCAAATGTATTCTTTGAACTGTGGGAACTGGTGGGGGGGGGGGGGGGGGGGGGTATTTTTCTGATGTGTATGGGGCATGCCGCAAAGGAAAGCAGTGGTCGCGCACATAAAAATTGGGCAAACGCCCTGAAATGGCATATGCATCATCAGCTCCTTACGGTTTAGAAAGTACACTGGTGCTCAGGACGTGGAATTAATTCCCCAACACAACTGAATTCTTCGCAGTTTTCTCACAACTGTGAAAGAATCACCTCTTTTCCTTATACCACCAAGCCAGTTGATCATTCCTTGGCGTATACCCCAATTGCTAACAGGTAATGAGGTATGCTTTCTTCAATAGCAAAGTTGCAATGCAAAAAGCCACTGCGCCCCAAAATCGGCACTTCTCGGTTCGGCATGTAGGGAGGAGTTCCCTCCCCTGTCCTGGTTATTAAGCCTAGCATAACCATTTTCCTACAGACGTAAGGGAAGGATGGCTTCGAGGTACATACCAGTGCTCCTTGTGGTCGTTCTTGCTGCTGTGTGCAATGGACAGATCGCAATGCAGATTGAAATAGTCAAGTTAGCCAAGTCGTCCGCAGCGGTGGTGAGCTCCGCGCGGGTGAGGTCTACGCTGGAGTGTGCTACAAGTTGCTCGCGTCACCCAGGATGCTGGTTATTCAACCACAACACACAGGACCTCCGCTGCCACCTACTACAGGCCTCCCTGCGGGATCACACCTTGGTCAACCACAAACTCTGGCGACATGGACGCATCAAAGGTGAGCAGAAAAACATAAGCCGATTATAACACGAGAAAAAATGACATCATCTCATCACTGCATTTGGTGGAACAAGTTTCATGTCTTCCATTCTTCCTCATTTTGTATCTGTCACTTCGGTTCTATTGTCATTTCTTTCCCTTTCTTCCATTCTTTCATCACTACATTCTTCATCTTTACTGATGGTCACAAGCTCTGAGCGGGTGAGGTCGACGCTGGAGTGTGCTACAAGTTGCTCGCGTCACCCAGGATGCTGGTTATTCAACCACAACACAGAGGACCTCCGCTGCCACCTACTACAAGCCTCCTGGCGGGATCACGCCGTGGTCAACCACAAACTCTGGCGACATGGACGCATCAAAGGTGAGCAGGAAAACACGTCGATTTTAACAACAGACAAAATGATATCATCTCTAGACAGGGGTTTCTTCTATCACTGCATTTGGTGGAACAAGTTCTATGTCTTCCTTTCCTCCTCATTTTGTATCTGTCACTTCGGTTCTATAGTCTTTTCTTTCCACAAAATGACATCATCTCAAGACAGAGTTTCTTCTATCACTGTATTTGGTGGAACAAGTCTCCCTTCCTTTCTCATTTTGCATTTGTCACTTTGGTTCGATTGTATTTTCTTTCCCTTTCTTACATTCTTTCATCGCTATATTCATCTTCACTGATATCCTCATATGCATTTTCGCCCTTAACTTATTCCTCATGTTCGTTTCTTTCTTCTCCGCTCGTCTTCTTCTTGTGCTTCTCTTGTTCTTATATGTGTACTTCTCTTCTTTTTCTTCTTCCTCTTCATTGGTTTACTTTTTAACCCTTCAAGTGCTGAGGCTAGTTTCGTCCAAACCACAAGGAGGCAACACTTTTTGAAAACCTTTTAAATCCTGTCATGTTTGTATTTATTGGAAAGCTCTCGTTAATGATACTCTAAGATTGAGTACCCAAGAGCCATGGTTTCAGTCACTTTTTTTAAAGGTTCTTTGTATCTTTTTGTATTGGCCAAATTAGCGACCAGCAGTGTAAGGGTAAATTTATTCCTGTACTTCGTTTTGTTCGATGTCCTTTTTCTTCTTTCATTTTCTTTTCTCCTATTTGGTCTTCTACAGATTTCCTCAAACCCATTTTCGTCCCCTAATCATTTCTCTGGTTCTTAATCTTTATCGTTTTTCTTCTCCCACTTCTTCCTCTTCTTCGCGGTGGTGCCTGTAGCTTATATTGTGTTATGGATGCTGGTGTACCGCTGGTATTATTGGCAGTACGATAGCCGTTAGGACATTATTGACATTAGGCAATGGGCAACATTTTCTTCACCCCACTTATCTATAAGTATCGTGTTTAATTGTCGCAAGATGTGATCTAAAGATTACTTTAACGAATAGGTTCCCTCATCGCGATTGATTTTTGGGTAAGCAAACAAATTCTGCACTATTGGGAGCCAGGAAGATTGATTATCATTCTCTAGTACTCATTTCATTATTTACTTGGATAAATAAGCTGTAAGCGTACGCACGATTGTCAACATAAACTAATGAGTAATTTTAAGTATTTATTGAAACTTTCGCCGCAAAACTACCTTATTCATTAATGGGGCTTGTATGTTTTTGGATTGGGTGAATTGAATGCAGTAAGCACACCAACTCATGATGAGAGGATTAAACCATTCGTACCTGTAGCGTGCATGCACGTGGTCTGCTGCTCACCTAGAATACAGGCCTTCGCATAGAGTGATGTGTAAAACATACTGATATGAAAGATTGGGTTTTAAAGCCAATTAGAAAAGATTCTTTGAATATTTCTCATTTTTTTTCTTCTGTACCAAGTTACGTACACGTCAGACCACGTGGATGCTTCAGATAGGAATGGGTTAAATAATTAAAACTGGTTATATTATATATATATATATATATATATATATATATATATATATATATATATATATATATATATATGTATATATATATATATAAATATATATATACATATATATATATATATGTATATATATATATATATATATATATATATATATATATATATATATATATATATATATATATATATATATATATATATATATACCGGTATATATATATATATATATATATATATATATATATATATATATATATATATATATATATATATATATATATATATATATACATACATGTATATAATAACAATAATGATATTTTCATTTGATATTGCGCCCTTTCCATATAAACATGCTCAAAGGCGCATTACATTACAAATTTGGAGTTCCTGCAAGATAACACCTTACAGCACGCAATTTTGGTGGAAATATTACTTACGAAAGTAGGTCAACATGGCCGTCCATTGTGACCTACTTTCTTAGGTAAAAATTTCCACCAATGTCGGGTGCTGTAAGGCACTATCTTGCAGGAACTCCAAATTTGCCATTCAGCTGCCCTAGCCTAGTATATTTAGCAGACATGTATGGTATTTATAAATCATATGTACCTTTATTGATCAAGAAAACCTTATTTGAGGTTAAAAAAACTGTAAAATTGAAACTGTGTCTATATCGAGGTCAGCTCAAGCAGTTAAGTTGAAGAAAACTTAAATTTGAAACACCAAGACCCCAGGGATTATATAATTATTGTTAGAAAGGGGACAGGAGTGCTAAACTAGGAGTTGTCTTATTTTGAGTGTGTCACCAGCATCACAGCCTTAATATAGGTAGTACCATATATCGCCAGGTGGTCATACCAAACCCGGCCGTGCTTTCGAGAAGTGAAGATGAGAAATCAGCATCAAAAGCACCTTTTTGTTGCTTAAAAAAAATTGTTTACAGTAAAAACAACTTGACACACTCGTCCACCAAACGTCCCACACAGAATTTGGGATACAGGTGTGGCAACGGAGTATATATAAATATATGTGTGTATATATGTGTGTTTGTGTGTATATATATATATATATATATATATATATATATATATATATATATATATATATATATATATATATATATATATATATATATATATATATATATGTATATATATATATATATATATATATATATATATATATGTATATATATATATATATATATATATATATATATATATATATATATATATATATATATATATATATATATATATATATATATATATATATATATATATATATGGTATCAGGACAATATCCCCCTGGACAAAATCCCCCCGGACAATATCCCTCGGACAATATCCCCTGGGACAATATCCCCTGGACAAAATCCCCCCGGGACAATATCCCCCCAGACATAATCCCCCTGGATGATATCTCTAGTAAAACATGTGTTAGTAAAAAAAATATATATTTTTTTAAATCCAGTGTTTTAAATTATCCTAAAAAATGTGTTACTAAAAAATGAATTTAAAAAAAGAAAAAATTTCAGTGTTTTAAGTTATCCTAAAGAATGTGTTAGTAAAGAATTTTTTTTTTTAATTGAATTTATTTGAGTGTTTTAAATTATCCTAAATTATATAATAGTAGAATTTCTTTTTTTTTAATGAAATATTCGAGTGTTTTAAATTATCCTAAAACATAATTCAAAACACTGGATTTTTTGAAATTTAAAAAAGTTTTTACTTACACCAGTTTTAGGATAATTTAAAACACTGGTTTTAAAAAAAATTTTTGACTAAGACATGTTTTATCCTCCGGGGGGATATTGGAATGGGGGGATTTTGTCCGGGTTTTTTTTGTCCTGGGGGATATTGTCCTAGAACCATTAATATATATAAATATATATGTGTGTGTATGTGTGTGTGTATTCACAAAAAGGGTGCTTAAGCTTTATCACAAGCATCGCTTTTTGAAGGCTTGGGACATCAAGAGCTAAATCCTAAGTGCATCTTGGCGATATCTACATGTAGCCTTTTCGATGGAACATCCTTCTGCCATTGGTTACCAACAGTGGTACGCCAGGCAATACTCGCTTTAAATATTCAGGTGATAGTCGGGATATTACATATGTGACGATGAAGCACCCGCGGATATAAATATAAATTCGCTCTCAGGATCTTATTAGTGGTATGCAAATGATTTGATGGTGCAAGTGTGACAGCTGAAAATAAACCTCCAAATCGCGGGAAATGAGAGAATGAGAAGTTGCGAAAAAGCTAAAAAGAAGAATTACAAACAAATATACTTCCAAATTGCAGAAAATAAAAACCTGCCAAATTGCAGAAGATACAATGCACACAGCATAAAAGTACGTTTAGTTTTGGGGGGACAGCCTTTAACAGTAGGCGAAGCATCTGGTACCCAGGAAGCAATAACAGTGCTCCGTGCTGTTTGCGTAGAGTATCTATGTACTGCTCAATATATAAATCTCGAAATAGCACATTTCACAATAGTGCGGTGATAATGCCAATCTATTGCGAAGTGTCCGATTTTTAATTGACTATTTCTAACTTATTATTCCGATGCATATGAAGTACCAGAAATTGGCAAAGCATATGAGTAATACATGTGTTTGCTTGTTAGGGTTTTGTTGCTTTTCTAAACTTTGATTATGGAATTTCGTTGATTGTCACTTTTCACTACATATATAGACTAAATTGTGACTACCCAGTTTTTAACGTAGGTCAAAAACTTATGTCACTGGCATCCTTCTCACAACCAGGTTCCTCTTTGGACAACTTAGAATCATGGTACCTCAAAGAAAATCCATTGACCTATGTAGTCACAAAACTCACAAGGTTATCAAAGACGGCACTTCATAACGCCGCACATTTGTGTAGTGACATAGCCTGGCTAATATTGATTCCCTCATCAACATAAATTTATCATTTCTACTATTCAGCGATGAAAACCTGTCAAGCTTGGCGGGAGAGTGGCAAAAGCGCTAGTGGTTATTACATGATAGATCCAGATGGGGACTCAAAGGGGGTGGAGCCATTCCTCGTGCACTGTGACATGGCAGACCCTACCGGCCTCGCTGCCACATGGATAGGACACAACAGTGAGAAGCGCACCCTGGTGGATGGCTACGAGGGTTACGGGTCATACCGGAGAAAGATACGCTACAACGCCACCAATGCACAGGTCCTGGCACTACTGGTTGTCTCATCCCATTGTAAGCAGTTCTTGAGCCGAGAGTGTTATGGGTCACACACGAAATATCGTGGCGACTGGGTGAATTGGTGGGTGTCCCGTGACGGTGTCAAGATGAGCTATTGGGGCGGCGCTGCCCCCGGGAGTGGGAAGTGTGCCTGCGGGATGACTGGAACATGTGTATCACCTACGTTAGAATGTAACTGTGATAAAAATACTGCCGAGTGGCTGGCAGACGAGGGCTTTCTAACAGACAAAGGAACCTTACCCATCTCACAAATAAACTTTGGAGACACTGGTTATGACGGAATATTTACTGATGAAAAGGCGTTTCACACTGTTGGAAAACTTATTTGCTATCATCAAAAGTGACTCTATACTACTAATCTTGTAGGAATCCTCTCACCTTTTCACAATTATGAACAGATGGTTTATTCTTAAGTTTGAAATTGTTTTTTATTGTCACTAATGTCCAGCTGGGCACATGGTAAGGAATACAGTTCTACTGTTGTCTTTGATGTATATATAATGTATTGGTACATACGAGAGCGTTTTATACCATCATGTTATGATGGTAGTTCAATAATATTGAACCTTATTATATGCAACGATATCTTATTGTGGATGTTCTATGCTGCACATGTAAGGTTCAATGTCATCCTCTAATTTTATGCTAGCAGAGGTGGTCTAGCATGAAAAACATAAACGGAAGCAATACTAGGCTTCTTCGTCCTGAAAGTGTCATTAACTACCATATTATAGGTCTTCTTCCAGCAAATATTCTGAATATTTCGTAATAGAAACAATACATTCTATTTTGGTTAATAATATACTTGTTGCATTTGCGCTAATCCAAATTTCAAATTAAATCCGTTCTGTAAATAATTTGTGGTTTTAAAAAAGCAATATGGCGGACATTTACAATCTGTCCCACTCGATCGCCTGCTGGAGCAGAAAAGAGTCTGATATAGCCCAATTAAACGGCGCTGACCTTTATTTATGACGGCATTACATAGAACTAGCTGTCGGTGATTAAAAAAAAATACGTTTCCCAGCTGTTTGTATGTGTCCAGATAACATCAAAATGCTTGCGCTCAAAATCTCGGCGGAACAGTGCTAACATGATTTATAAGAGATGAAACTAAACCCTACCGTCCAATAGAAAAACATAAATGGTAAAATAGGTAGGGTTTATGTCTTAACTAGTTATGATGGATGCTATAAACCTAAGAACATTGGTAGTTCATCATTTGTTTCAGCCCAAAATTCTCATTGTGAAACGGGTCTTTAAGTACAAACTTGACTTGGTCAAACATCAATTAGCCTATTTTGTGTCTCTTCGAGCATATTACCAATTTTGCTGCCATGATTATCAAATTACGCAGTTTGCAGTTTTTCCTTAGTTCACCCAAGATGATGGTTTTGGTATCTCAGACATAATTGTTAAATCCTATTGTCTTCACCCTCGTTTGGAAATCCTTCCAAAGGGAATCTGCCTTTTCACATTTATATGATAAATGTTCTTATGTTTTTACCTCTGACATTACAAAAGTAGCATTTTTCATCATCAGGGATTTTCATTTCACTAGTTCTCCTTTTTTTGTAATTCTGTCACGAAGTATTCTGTACTGAATGTATCCCATGTACATATTAACACTTGCTCTATGATTAATAATAAAGGCTTGTTCGAAATCATTCTGTTTCAAACTGTAGTTCTGTTTTTTTTTAAATTCCATTTCACTACCAGATACCAAAGTACAAATACACTACCAGTACAAATGTTTAAAGGCATAGTAGGGTATTCAAAAACAGTTGCAGAATTTTGTAAAAATCAGGAAATACTTTCCCTATGGTGTCCTCTACTCAAATATCATATAGAAAGGTGGGTTCACATTACCATCTTTAAGATAGGGGGCGCCACTTATGGGGGTTTACTTGTATTGGAGCAGGTTCTGCTCAAGAAAAAACATGCAAATAAAACGTGTTCCCACAGAAAGAGTTTTCTTGAGCATGGCGCAATCTTTCCATAGGTAGTCCTCTTCCAAATGAAAAAAGAAAAAAGTGGGTCACCAGTTATGATGATAAATGAGGTGGCGCCAAAATAGAACTTTAGGGGTAAAAAGTGCTAGCTTGGAAGCTGAACTTCCAGGTCTTTACAAAAAAATATCTGACAATAATAATTATCTCAAACTTTGCTGAATTTATCTTTGGATAGTCCTCTTGCAAATAGAAAAAGAAAAAAGGGGGTCACCAGCCCTGCTGACAAGATAGATGGCGCCAAAGTAGCACTTTATGAATAAATAGTGCTAGCTTGGAAGCTGAACTTCCAGGTCTTTACAAAAAAATATCCGACAATAATAATTTTCTCAAACTTGGCAGAATCTATCTTATAGTCACAAGATTATCAAAGACGGCACTTCATAACGACGCACATTTGTGTAGTGACATAGCCTGGCTAATATTGATTCCCTCATCAACATAAATTTATCATTTCTCCTTTTCAGCGCTGAAAACGTGTCAAGCATGGAGGGAGAGTGGCAAAAGCGCTAGTGGTTACTACATGATAGATCCTGATGGGGACTCAAAGGGGGTAAAGCCATTCCTCGTGCACTGTGACATGGCAGACCCTACCGGCCTCGCTGCCACACGGATAGGACACGACAGCGAGAAGCGCACCCTGGTGGATGGCTACGAGGACAACGGGTCATACCGGAGAAAGATACGCTACAATGCCACCAATGCACAGGTCCGGGCACTACTGGATGTCTCATCCCATTGTAAGCAGTTCTTGAGCCGAGAGTGTTATGCGTCATACATGAAATATTATGGGGTCTGGGCGAATTGGTGGGTGTCACGTGACGGTGTCAAGATGACGTATTGGGGCGGGGCTGCCCCCGGGAGTGGAAAGTGTGCCTGCGGGATGAGCGGAACATGTGTATCATCTACGTTAGAATGTAACTGTGATAAAAATGCTGCCGAGTGGCTGTCAGACGAGGGCTTTCTAACTGACAAAAAAACCTTACCCATCTCGCAAATAAACTTCGGAGACACTGGTAATGACAAACTAGTACCGTCAATAGATGAAAAGGCGTATCACACTGTTGGAAAACTGATTTGCTATCATCAAAAGTGATAGAGTCTATACTACTAATCTTGTAGGAATCCTCTCACTATTTCACAATTATAAATAAATGGTTTATTCTTAAGTTTGAAATTGTTTTTTATTGTCACTAATGTCCAGCTGGGCACATGATAAGGAATACAGTTCTACTGTTGTCTTTGATGTATATATAATATATTGTTACATATGATGAGAGCGTTTTATACCATTATGTAATGAATTGATGAGTTTGTTATATAATGGATGCCATAAACCTAATAACATTGGTAGTTCATCATTTGTTTCAGCCAGAAAATTCTCATTGTGAAACAGGTCTTTTTAAGTACAAACTTGACTTGGTCAAGATTCAATTGGCCTATTTTTATGTCTGTTCGAGCATATTGCCAATTTTGCTGCCATGATTATCATATTACACAGTTTGTACTTTTCCTTAGTTCACCTAAGATGATGGTTTTGGTATCTCGGATATAATTGTTAAATCCTATTGTCTTCACCCTCCTTCCAAAGGGAATCTGCCTTTTCACATTTATATGATAAATGTTCTTATGTTTTTACCTCTGACATTACAAAAGTAGCATTTCTCATCATCAGGGATTTTCATTTCACTAGTTCCCCTTTTGTGTAATTCTGTCATGAAGTATTCTGTACTGAATGTATCCCATGTACATATTAACACTTGCTCTATGATTAATAATAAAGGCTTGTTCGAAATCATTCTGTTTCAAACTGTAGTTCTGTTTTGTTTATATTCCATTTCACTACCAGATACAAAAGTACAATTACACTACCAGTACACATGTTTAAAGGCATAGTAGGGTATTCCAAAACAGTTGTAGAATTTTGTAAAAATCAGGAAATACTTTCGCTATGGTGTCCTCTACTCAAATATCAAATAGAAAGGTGGGTTCACATTACGATCTTTAAGATAGGGGGCGCCACTTATGGGGGTTTACTTGTATTGGAGCAGGTTCTGCGCAAGAAAGTACATGAAAATAAAACGTGTCCCCACAGTAAGAATTGTCTTGAGCATGGCACAATCTTTCCATAGGTAGTCCTCTTCAAAAAGAAAAAAGTGGGTCACCAGTTATGAGGATAAGATAGGTGGCGCCAAAGTAGCACTTTAGGGGTAAAAAGTGCTAGCTTGGAAGCTGGACTTCCAGGTCTTTACAAAGAAATATCCGACAATAACAATTTTCTCAAACTTTGCTGCATTTATCTTTGGATAGTCCTCTTTCAAATTTAAAAAAGAAAGAAAAAAGGGGGTCACCAGCCCTGCTGCCAAGATAAATGGCGCCTAAGTAGCACTTTATGAGTAAATAGTGCTAGCTTGGAAGCTGAACTTCCAGGTCTTTACAAAAAATATCCTACAAAAATAATCTTCTCAAACTTGGCAGAATCTATCTTTGGGTCGTCCTTTTCCAAATAAAAAAAGAAAAAAGGGGGTCACCAGCTCTGCTGACAAGATAGGTGGCGCCATAGTAGCACTTATGTAGTAAAAAGTGCTAGCTTGGAAGCTGAACTTCCAGGTCTTTACAAAAAATATCCGACAAAAACAATTTTCTCAAACTTTGCTGAATTTATCTTTGGATCGTCCTCTTCCAAATAGAAATAGAAAGAAAGGGGTTCACCAGCCCTGCTGACAAGATGGGATTTAGGAGTTTTATTACGAGGTGGTGAACCGCAGGTCTCTCTGAACAACCTGACTGCGGCGAATAGCCTAAAAGTTGCGTTAAAAAACTTTCTCTGTAATGTAAACAATACGAAATTGGTCTTTGTCTCCTAGTGATGTTACACTCAGAGGAGGTTTGGATAGCCAGGTCTTCACTATAGCTTAGATGAATAAAAAATAAGTGGATATGAAACCAGCCCGCCAACCTGAACAGGCTATTATTGACAATTCCTTTTTCATTACAATAATGATAAATGAATTGTCGATAATGACAATTCATTCATATGGATTCATCACCACCACAGGCCAATTGCAATAGGACCCCAGGGCGATGGGTTCGGGGATCTGGATTTTGATATTGTAGGGGTTCTCTTCTGAGGGGCATTTGCAGAGCAAGTTTGTGTATAAAGTAATATGAAACTTATGTATGAGAGGTCTACCTTAAGATTTTTAGGAAGGGCAAATTTTTGTCCTGGATTTTAGACAGTAGAAGCAGATTAATTCCGGCGACAGTAAGCAACAGCATGCCGTCCATGATAGTGGGTCTGGGGGCATGCCCCCCCCCCCCCCCCCCAGAAAATGTTGAAAATTAGGTGCTCTGAGGTGCATTTCTTGATACTTTCAAGTGAAATAGAACATAGAAAAGTTGTAAAAAAGCTTATTTTTTAAGGGACCATTATTCTCCTTGCAGGGTCAGTATGCAACAGCATGCCGTCCATGCTCCCCCAGAAAATTTTGAAAATAAGGTGCTCTGAGATGCATTTTGGGACACTTTCAAGTGAAGAAAAGTTGTGAAAAAGCTGATTTTTATGGGGCCAATATTCTCTTTGCAGGGTCAGTAAATGCTTCCCTAAATATATATATGCCCAAAAGTTTGGAAAAAATTAGGTCCAATTTGTTTGCAGTTATTCATTTTCAAAAGCCAGAGGGCATATATGCTCTGAGATGTATTATCAAGGCAATCCTGCAAGCAAAATTTGTAATTTAGAATTAGATCACTAGTTTATCTAATGACAAATTTCATTTTACAAATGTGTCATTGAAGAAAACTACTGAGGATCAATACAGCCAGCTTATTTGCTTTAGTATATTAAAAGTGTTTAAAGGGTATAAAACGGCGACTTTCAACTCTGAGATTGAACTCCCCATGGGATAAGTACACCTGTAAAGCTGGTATTCCCATATTGTTACATAATGATCCTACAGTACTATTTTTATCTGTAATATCATGTTTCTTTTGATTTTATTTGTTGATTATATTTGTAATTTCCAACTAATCAAAGTATGCTTTTGTAACTATGAAGTCGAAGTTATAGTCCATAAACATACATACACACGAGAATCTGATGCCTTTGAAATTATCTTTGAAATTAAAATTTCAATTGTTGTCCCTGCCATATTCAGTCTGTCTGACTCGAGTTTGGAAACCGCTTTTTCCATTTTTTTGTGACTAAATGCTCGAGTGTTTGTATTATTGGCAATGGGCAAATTTTACAATAAGACCTGGAAGGATTAGGTACATCCCTGGGATAATATGTTTTCGGCCAATCATGTCCCTTGTCACCCTGAAGTTCCCTGCTATTGATAATATCTTTCATATTTTTTTTTGTTGCCAGAAATTAAGGGGGGGGGGGGGGGGCCAGGCCCCATGATTTTTTAACAAAGGGGGGGGGGGGGGGCAGTGCCCCCTCGCCCCCCCCCCCTGGATCCGCCTATGGCTCTTGTATTGTTTACATTACAGAGTAAGTTGCGCACCAACATGTGCAGAATGCACACCTTGAGCGATTCTTTAGATTTTATAATCCTCTGCCTGTTTTACGGCAGCAAGTGGCGGCAGCAAACTCGGAAGCCCAGTCACTTCGGGAGTCATTAGGCGTCAGAGCCGCATATATTTCGTGGATTGTAAGGGGATTTTCGCCCTCCATACTTCGTACCTGGATACAAAAAGTCCCGGGGGGGGGGGGGGGGCACTTGGGTATTTAGGGGGGCGCATACGCTCGTTATCAAAATTAAAAAATACCCCTAAAGCACTGATTTCTGGCTAAAAAAAGCACCCTTATTTTGATAAAACCGCTGACTTTTTCCACTAAATAAACACCCCTTTTTATCAAAACACTGACATTGTATGAACGGGAACACGTATTTCAACTTTAGATTTTATAATCTTCTGCGTGTTTAGCGGCAGCAAACTCGGAAGCCCAGTCACTGAGGGAGTCACTCGGCGTCAGAGCCGCGTATATTTCGTGGGCTGTAAGGGGATTTTCACCTCCCCCCCCCCCCCAAACTTCGTACCTGAGTACAAAAAAGTTCCCTTCTTTTACAAAATCGCGGACATGCGGAGGTCTTAAAAAAGACCCCTTCTTCCGCGAAATACGTAATGCGAGTGCGGCCCCCCTCTGTACCTGAGTGCCCCCCCCCCCCCCTCCCCCGGGCAACAGTCGCTGCAGGGAAACTAGCGCAGTGCATCACGCTTTTTCAGGGTGCTTCGATTACTAGTTTCCGCACGATATTATATGCCAGTGGTGGTGACTATTGGCTAGCGGAGCAGGTGCTTCAAATGTATTCTTTGAACTGCGAGAAAGGTGGGGGGGGGGGGGGGGGGGCATTTTTCTGATGTGTATGGGGCATGCCGCAAAGGAAAGCAGTGGACGCGCACATAAAAATTGGGCAAACGCCCTGAAATGGCATATATGCATCATCAGCTCCTTACGGTTAAGAAAGTACACTGGTGCTCAGGCCGTGGAATTAATTCCCCAACACAACTGAATTCTTCGCAGTTTTCTCACAACTGTGAAAGAATCACCTTTTTTCCTTATACCACCAAGCCAGTTGATCATTCCTTGACGTATACCCCAATTGCTAACAGGTAATGAGGTATGCTTTGTTCAATAGCAAAGTTGCAATGCAAAAAGCCACTGCGCCCCAAAATCGGCACTTCTCGGTTCGGCATGTAGGGAGGAGTTCTCTCCCCTGTCCTGGTTATTAAGCCTAGCATAACCATTTTCCTACAGACGTAAGGGAAGGATGGCTTCGAGGTACATACCAGTGCTCCTTGTGGTCGTTCTTGCTGCTGTGTGCAATGGACAGATCGCAATGCAGATTGAAATAGTCAAGTTAGCCAAGTCGTCCGCAGCGGTGGTGAGCTCCGCGCGGGTGAGGTCTACGCTGGAGTGTGCTACAAGTTGCTCGCGTCACCCAGGATGCTGGTTATTCAACCACAACACACAGGACCTCCGCTGCCACCTACTACAGGCCTCCTTGCGGGATCACACCTTGGTCAACCACAAACTCTGGCGACATGGACGCATCAAAGGTGAGCATAAAAACATAAGCCGATTATAACACGAAAAAAATGACATCATCTCATCACTGCATTTGGTGGAACAAGTTTCATGTCTTCCTTTTTTCCTCATTTTGTATCTGTCACTTCGGTTCTATTGCCATTTCTTTCCCTTTCTTCCATTCTTTCATCACTACATTCTTCATCTTTACTGATTCCCTCATGCATTTTCTACTTATTCTTCATGTTCATTTTGTTTTTCTTTTCCCTTATCATCGTCTTCTCGTGTTCCTCTTGTTCTTATACCTTTCTTCTTTTTACTGGTTTCATCTTCAATGTATCCCTGTATTTCGTTTTGTTCGATGTCCGTTTTCTTCTTTCATTCCCTTTGTCCTATTTGACTTTTTACAGATTTCCTCAAATCCATTTTCGTCTCTTCATTTTTTCTCTGGTTCTTGATCTTTATCATTTTTCTTCTCCCACTTCTTCCTCTTCTTCGCGTTGGTGCCTGTAGCTTATTATACAAAGGGAAGGGAAGGGAAGTTATTCCTGGTGGAAACCCCACAGGTATGTCATGTCTGTTTTGTTATACCGAACAAAATACAAAACACAAAAGAGGGAAAAATTACAAACACTAGAGATTTTGGATAAATATTCGTCGTTTGCCTTGTTGAATTAGTTTCACCGGTAGGTCATTCGGCAAACTCCGTAGGTATTCTTTGGGCTAGCGGTCATTATTCTTCGGGCCAGCGGTAACTATTCAACGTTTTCATAGCTTTTTTTTGTTTTTATGAACTTCGGATAACCCATAGTTCGTTTATTTTGTTTTCCAATTTTTAAACATGAGAATATTCAAAAACAATTCAATAGACAAATATACAGTAATATACAAATATTTTTAATGTATCTATACACGATATATATGTATAATACATGCCTCCTTGTACTCACTTTTACAAAGATCACTGAGGTCTTCTATGTAAAAACAAAAAAAAAGATAAATAACAAATAAAGAATGAAAGAAAAACAGACATAGACTGTGTTGCCTTATTTATTTCCTGTATTTCCTCAATTTTTGAAACCTAATCTCTTATATATTTCTCCCATTTTTTCTCATATAGTTCAATCTTATCTTGAGACTGAGCATATATTTCCTCTGATTCTCTTTCTAATTCAACTACTCTTTCAAAGTGTCTAATTGAGTATCTGTTTCTGGTTCCTCTATTTTTTTTTATATATTATTATTTTCCCGATCATAAGTACAAAATTAAACAGACCATCCATTTCGTTATTTCCCAGAATTATCACCTTGTGTTTCAGTCTAAAATTTCGATATCCTAATCTTAGTAAATATTGCTTTATTTCTCTCCAGAATATTTGTGCTCTTTCACATATAGCAAACGCATGAACACTTGTTTCTAATTCTTGGCATAAAGCACAATTTTCATCTTCTGTAATGTTCATTCTATACAATATATATCTAGTAGCTACCCTATCATACCATATCTTAAACTGGATATCACACAAATACATGTTTCTTGTAGTTTTTTTAATCAGTGAGATTGACTGTTTTATATCTTCACTGTCTGTATTGATTACTTCCCACTTGCCTGCTATTTCATTCAAAAGTGTTTCACCATATTGGCCTGTTTTCCTATAAATATCCTGGCAACCCTTTTTGTGAAAAAGCTAAATTTAACATATATGGTCAATAGGGGCCAATATTTAATCTGTTTTTACTTGCATTCTTTAAGAATCGCGTCAAGCTTTGCTTTATCGCCATATACTCCAGAAAATTCAGATTAAGATTTCTAGTTTGCTCTATTGTTTCCTTGGATAATATATCCCAGTTCGTGTCAAGTAGGTCTGCTACCACGCTCACACCGCACACTTCTAGTTTTCTAATTTTTGGCATTCTTAACGTTTTGTCATGCCAAATTGGCCATGTTAAATAGTCGTAATCTGTAATTGGTTTCATTATTTTTCTCAATTCGTACATAGAATATGCAACTTCTTTCCAGAAAGTATTCCTTATTGATTTTTTTTTCTTCTAAATAGTTGTCACCATATAGCCAGCATTTATCAATTTCATATGCAAGTGCAAACGTGTTCCATCCACTATCACTTGTTACTATTCTTCGGAGCCAAGTTGTCTTTAATGATAGTGAAAACCTTTGTAAATTATGTAATTGTAGGCCCCCCAAATTTTATGGATATTCGAGAATTTCTTTTCTATATTTTGGTGGTTTCCCATCCCATAGAAAATCTTTGACTAAGCTGTCATATTCGTTTATGAATGTTTGGGATGGGCTTGGTAGGGACAGCAGGATGTGTGTTATCATACTAGATATCAAACTCTTAAACACTGAAATCTTTCCGTTTAGTGTAAGTTGTCTTCTTTTCCGTTGTCTCAAAACTTTTTTCATTTTTGGAAATTTTTGTGTACAATTATTATCAGTTATTTTGTCTAATTCCTTCACATTGAAAGTAATTCCAAGTAAAACAAATTTGTCTGTTAATTCTAGTTTTTTCTTTTCCAAATTTATCATCCTGCCGTCCCCTCTCACACCAAGCTGTACCACCTTTGTTTTTTCTATATTTACTTTTAACCCAGAAACTGAATGGAAAAATTTTAGAGTATCTAAAACTCTATTTAGGTTTCCCCTATCATTTTTGATTACTAGAGTGGTGTCATCGGGATATATTGTGATATCTTATGTTCATGTCCATAGATTGATATACCTTCAATTCTTCTATTTTCCCTTAATGCTGTTGCTATGAACTATTCAATTATTTGATAAGCTGTTAAGGACAACAGCCTGTCACGAAGGAGTGAGGAAAATATGACGATTAATCCATGGCCCTTCACCAACAAGAATCAGGAATCTTCACGTGAGGTATAATAAATCGTGTTATGGATGCTAGTGTAGCGGTTGTTTTATTGGCAGTACGATAGGCGTTAGGACATTATTGACAGTGGGCAATGGGCAACATTTTCTTCACCCTATTTACCTATAAGTATCGCCTTTAATCGTCGCAAGATGTGATTTAAAGATTTCCTTAACGAATAGGTTCCCTCATCGCGATTGATTTTTGGGTAAGCAAACAAATTCTGCATTTTTGGGAGCCAGGAAGATTGATTATCATTTTCTAGTACTCCTTTCATTATTTACTTGAATAAATAAGCTGTAAGCGTACGCACGATTGTCAACATAAACTAATGAGTAATTTCAAGTAGTTATTGAAACTTTTGCCGCAAAACTACCTTATTCATTAATGGTGTTTGGATGTTTTGGGATTGGGTGAATTGAATGCAGTAAGCAAACAATGAGAGGATTAAACCATTCGCACCTGTAGCGCCCACGTGGTCTCACCTAGAATATCAGCCTTCGCGTATAGATTGATGTGTATAACATACTGATATCAAAGATTGGGCTTTAAAGCCAATTAGAAAACATTCTGTAAATCTTTCTCTGATTTCTTTTCTAGGAATGGGCTAAATAATTAGAACTGGTTATATATATATATATATATATATATATATATATATATATATATATATATATATATATATATATATATATATATATATATATATATATATATATATATATATATATATATATATATGTATATATATATATATATATATATATATATATATATATATATATATATATATATATATATATATATATATATATATATATCCAACTCCAAATATGAAAAACAAAGTTGAATATAGATAAGTAAAGAGCACTGCCAAAGGTATACTGAATAATAGCAATTAGGAAGGATTTGCAACATAATGCTATACATTTCGATTCCTTGTTTGATTTTCTAGATCACAGGGTGTTCGTTATTTATTTCACAATATTCCCATTAAAGAATATAATCCTATATGAATATCCATGCAGAACAGATGCGATGTATGGTGTTATCCAAATCAATAGGTCAATGGCTGATGTAAATCCATTCTGTTGAGGTAATTGCTCAGCTTTATATAATCGAGCCAAAGAAGAGTTCTAAATACATGCAGGTGTTTAAAGTGATATATGAGAAAATTTCACTTTTGGGAATTGCTATGGGAATTTTATCTTAATTATATGATATGCCTTCATTTCTTTGATGATTTCTAAATTTAAGGAATACATCTTAAAGGTTTGTAAAGGGGTTATTTTGATGTTTAAAAAATTCAATGTTTTGTTAACAGATATAACCCATGTAGCTATTTTGGGATGGCTTAGTGGCACAATCAGAAGGGTTGAGATGAATACAAAAGACAACTGGAGCACAGGGGTACTAGATTGGAAGATTTTTATATTTATATAAAATTGAGCATGAGAAGTATTATATGTTATAATTAACATTTTTGTTACATGATATAGGTATTATTTTTCTATGCTAGCATGTGGAGTCCAAATCCAAATTTTCCCACTCGGACCTCACATGTGCTTAGAAAAAAAACTAGGTTACCTTACTGGTGTATTCTTACAGGTTTTGTAAGGGCTATTGATAGATCTTATTGGTTGTGCTTTGATTTCTAAGTTCAAGTACAATGACCCAGGAATAGAAATGAAAACCAGTTAGATAGCGAAAAAAATCTTGGTTGCAATCAGCTGTAATCAGCTGCATCTTGGCGATATCTACATGTAGCCTTTTCGGTGGAACATGGTATGTACGCAATATGCACTTAAGCCAAGGATGTAACAGCTGTGCAGACAAGTCTCTTTTCCAATACCCATTACACAAGGACAACCACGTCTATCCAAACTCGCAGATAGAATAAGCTAGCTAATCATTCTCCCTTTAATTAGCTGGCCTTGAACAGAGCATGTTCTTGATGTCCTTAAAGCCAGGCAACATCCTTCCGATAAAAGGTATTCGGTTTATAGTCTTGTATCCACCCAAGCGCTCACACGACCTTCCTCCCCTAGCAGGCCTGTACACACGGAAACCATTTCAATCCCCAAGTGAATATTCCAAAGCAACTGGCAGCATATAGCGCTCACGCTCTAAGCACTGCCTTATCTATGCTAGGTATCCATTTTGCAGCTGGGTAGACTGAAGCAATATGGAATAAACTGTCTTGCCTAAGGACAGACCAAAGTGCCCCGGCCGGGAATTGAACCAGCGACCCTCTGATAACTAGTCCGACACCTGACCAACTGAGCTAGTTTTTAAAATACTAAAACAAACATATAGGTAACTACCACAGGACCTGTTGCAGTGCCCAGTGTTCTTCACCCACAGGCGAGGTTATGAATAGGTCGAAAAAACGAAAATGAATCATCTTCTCGGAGCTTAATTATTTTAGTTTCAAGTAGCATTTTGTTAGGAGAAATTAAGGTAAAGCACAGCATGTCCACTATACGTCCATGGCAAGTTAAAGGGATGCCTGTTTCTTATTCTAACATCATCCGAGTAAATAGCAATATTTTAAAACTTAATAAGGCACTATCATGCAGAAAGATTAATTTGTGTATTTTTGTACCTGAAGGTTTTGATTAATTTGTTGAAGTTCAATAGTGCCTAATACTTATACTGAATAGAAAAAAAAAGTTATAACTAAAGCATAATTAATTTAAATGATAAATTCTTCGTTGAACATGTTCCCATTCATTTATTCAATGCTCTCAAAGACACAACACATTTATTTTAAGAATAATAATATACTCACCATGCCTGTGTTGTTGTTTTTTTAAAAACCTTTTTTGCAACAAGTCCTTTTGGAATTAGAGAGTTTATAAATCGCCTCTTTTAGACGCATCAAGTCTAAATCTTAATTAATCAGTTGTTAATTAAGGGGGCTCGGGACCTTCGTTTTTTAAGTGTGACTTTCATGTAAAGATTGACCAATATCTTGGTCTATGTACAAGAAAACCCCAATAAACAATATATTTTATGAAAGCTGAGATTCTGGAGAGGTCAAATATTCTAAACT
>OZ012684.1:460465-489271 GCA_963942565.1 Maea johnstoni | reverse complement strand
CTTAGACTAAATAGAAAAAAAGTTATAACTAAAGCATGATTAATTTAAATGAGAAATTCTTCGTAGAACATGTTCCCATTCATTTATTTTTCTCCCAAAGACACACCACATTTATTTTAAGAATAATAGTATACTCAAACACCAAGCAAAAAGAGAGATACAAAGTTAACTATTTTATGGATACCGAAAGCAGGTTAATCTAAATACTTTAGTTTATGATTGGTCTATGATTGTAAGGTATGTGTCCAACAGGTAAACCCCCATGCCTGTGTTGTTGTTTTTTACCTTTTTTTGCAACAAGTCCTTTGGGAATTAGAGGGTTTATAAATCGCCTCTTTTTGACGCATCAAGTCTAAATCTCAATTAATCAGTTATTAATTAAAGGCGGCAGGACTGGCCACAGAAATCAATGGTGCAAGTTTGAGAGGTGAGAATAAACCTTCAAATCGCAGAGAATGAGAAGTTGCGAAAAATCTGAAATATGATGACATATAAATATAAATAATGCACACAGCAGAAAAGTAGGTTTATTTTCAGGGGACAGCCTTTTACAGTAGGCGAAGCATCTGGCACACAGGAAGCAACTAAAGTGGTCCTCGCGGTTTGCGTAGAGTATCTATGTACACTGGTACTGCTCAATATAATGGCACATTTCACGATGGTGCAATGATAATGCCAATCTATTGCAAAGTGTCCGACTTTTAATTGACTATTTCTAACTTATTATTCCAATGCATATGCAGTATCAGTAATTGGCAACACATATGAGTAGTACATGTTCTCTTTTCACACAGAGAGAATCTGAATACAGCCTTAGAAGGAACCACTCTCTAATATTACCTCCATATATCACCATCTCCTTTGGAAAGCAATCAATTAGATATACTGGATCTAAAGTATGGAACTCCCTACCTAACAACTTAAGACAAACAACATCACTAAAAGAGTTCAAAAACCTAATCTCAACCTGGTCTGGAACTAACTGTACCTGCTCTCTCTGCTGCTATAATATATACCAGTAAATGAGCAGAAGTAGTTGCTATTTTACTGAAATAGTCATAAACACATGTCCTGAAAGACTGAAGTTATTACTCATTGTCAATTAATGTGTGCCAACTTATTTCCCCTCTACTTATCATTTATATTGCTGTTAAACCCTGTATGTTATATTTTGAATTGTTATTTTGTAGTCGGCCAAGAGCCCTGGCAGCTCGTGTTTACTATGTAAAATTATTACCGACTCGAAATAAAGATTATCTATCTATCTATCTATCTATCTATGTGTTTGCTTGTTAGGGTTTTGTCGCTTTTCTAAACTTCTGGAAATGTGTTTATTGTTACTTTTTACTACATACATAGACTAAACTGTGACTACACAGTTTTAAACGAAGGTCAAAATTGGAGAACTCCAGCAAACCATTGACTAAGCCTATGTCACTGGCATCCTTCTCCAACCAGGTTCCTATTTGGGCAACTTAGAATCATGGTACCTCAAAGAATATCCATTGAACTATTCATAGTCGCAAGGCTATCAAAGATGGCACTTCATAACGCCGCACATTTGTCTAATCTGCCTAATATTGATTACCTCATCAACATAAATTATTATTTTGCCTCTTCAGCGCTGAAAACCTGTCAAGCTTGGAGGGAGAGTGGTAAAAGCGCTAGTGGTTATTACATGATAGATCCTGATGGGGACTCAAAGGGAGTAGAGCCATTCCTCGTGCACTGTGACATGGCAGACCCTACCGGCCTCGCCGCCACACGGATAGGACACGACAGCGAGAAGCGCACCCTGGTGGATGGCTACGAGGACAACGGGTCATACCAGAGAAAGATACGCTACAATGCCACCAATGCACAGGTCCTGGCACTACTGGATGTCTCATCTCATTGTAAGCAGTTCTTGTGCCGAGAGTGTTATGGGTCATTCATGAAATATCATGGCTACTGGGTGAATTGGTGGGTGTCCCGTGACGGGGTCAAGATGACGTACTGGGGCGGGGCTGCCCCTGGCAGTGGGAAGTGTGCTTGCGGGATGACCAGAACATGTGTATCACCTACTTTAGTATGTAACTGTGATAAAAATAATCGCGAGTGGCTGGCAGATGAAGGATTTCTAACGGACAAAGGAACCTTACCCATCTCACAAATAAACTTTGGAGACACTGGTTATGACGGATTATTTCTTGATGAAAAGGCGTTTCACACTGTTGGAAAACTTATTTGCTATCATCAGAAGTGATAGAGTCTACACTACTAATCTTCTAGGAATCCTGACTATTCTATAATGTGGAATCAATGTTTTATTTTTAAGTTTAAAATTGTTTTTTGTTGTCACATAAGTCCAGCTGGACACATGGTATTACCAATGAAAATCGTAATTAATAAAGTGTCCAAGATTTGCGAGAATTTACTGTAAGGAATAGTTATACAATTGTCTTATATGTATATATAATATATTGATTATTGGTACATATGAGAGCATTTTATACCATCATGTTATGAATTGATGCGTTTGTAATATAATGGATGCTATAAACCTAAGGACATTGGGAGTTTATCATTTGTTTCAGCCCAATATTTTTCAATATATATATATATCGTTTATTGACTGCAATATCATTACAAAATAATATCAATGACAAACTTGACTTGGTCAAGTATCAATCAGCCTCTATTGTGTCTGTTTGACTATGTTACCAATTTTGCTGCCATGATTATCATATTAAGCAGTTTGTACTTTTTCTTAGTTCACCCAAGATGATGGTTTTGGTATCTCAGACATAATTGTTAAATCCTATTGTCTTCACCCTCGTTTGGAAATCCTTCCAAACGGAATCTGCCTTTTCACATTTATATGATAACTGTACGTATGTTTTTGCCTCTGACATTACAAAAGTAGCATTTCTCATCATCAGGGATTTTCATTTCACTAGTTCCCCTTTTGTTGAAATTCTGTCATGAAGTATTCTGTACTGAATGTATCCCATGCACATATTAACACTTGCTCTATAATTAATAATAAAGGCTTGTTTCAAACCGTAGTTCTCTTTTTTTTTTATTCCATTTTACTACCAGACCAGTACTAATGTTTGCCTTGTAACTATTTAGGATGTTGATAATGCTATTGAAGGTGTTAACCCATTATTCAATTTTTTTTGAACAATTTATTTGCCATAAAAAAATGATTAATGATAAATGAATAGTCATTAACGATAAATGATTTGTCAATAATGACACTTCAGTTGATAATAATGACAAATGATTTGGCATTAATGACAAATACCAGCAATTTGTCATTATTGACAATTCCTTTATCATTAATGATAAATGAATTGTCGATAATGACAATTCATTCATATGGATTCATCACCACAGGGCAATTGCCATTGGACCCATTACAGAGCCCAGGACACACCTAATCTCTACGAAATCTAGTGTCAGTGTGAAGTCACTAGGAGACAGACCAATGAGGGCTCTTGTATTGTTTACATTACAGAGTAAGTTGCGCACCAACATGTGCAGAATGCACACCTCGAGCGATTCTTGCTAACATCCAGGCTATTAGTTGTGTCCAGTCTGTTAAGTGAGATCTGATGGTTGTATATCTGGTGGAACGACATGTGTGATAATATCAACTATTTATTTCAAATATCAATAATAAAGACCTCTAAAAGGTTCTAGTACCATAATTCACTGACTATTACGTCCTGAGTGAAAACAATTGATATCTTGAGTTGAATGGGATTGACGGTTCCTTTTGAGAACACACTGCCTAGAATAAATCCTTGATCTGAAAAAGCAACCATCTATCAATTACACGTCAATTGTTAAGGTATGTTCCATACACACATACTCTCAAATTCGATTCACTCAAGCTCTAGGTTTAAAGCTTCATTCCTGTTTAGTGTTTACATTGTCAAAAACCTTGCTTTTCTGTAAAGGTGTACCTGTTATGATTGAATATCAGGGGGTGGGCAGCACTAAAAAAAACAGGTCTATCAATCCAACACCTATCCTCTATGTAAGGAAACATATAAACATTGCTTTTCCCAATTTCTTGACCCTCATAAACTTTATTTTGAGCTCAGCCTGCTCAGAGCCCAGTACTGATCCAACACATGTTAAAGCCAAAAGGAGGCAGATTTGGCTTTCATCTAGGCATTTGTCTTACTTGCTTACCAGGGCTTCGTTTCTTTGACCCCTTACCAGCCTCGCGTACGACCTGGGCCTTGTTCAGCACCATAAACGTTGGTCGACGTTTCCCGTTCAGATCATCATCACAACTAAACGTTGAAACCGTTCAGATTCCGTTTTCCCACCACGTTGATCAACGTTGATGGTCCTGAACAAGCCCCCGTCAAACCCAAAGCTGGTAAGGGGTCAAAGAAACGAAGCCCTGACTGTCTAGATTCCTTAAAATAAATGGGTCAGGTGGTCTGAATGATAATTTTAAGTATGGGCATGCCAACCCCCTTCTACTGCCCTTATTGCCTGGATTATCAAGGAAAAATTGCATTTGACATGCGCTAGATAATCAATCAAAAGGTATTCAATTCAACTGGAATCGATAGACTAACAATTCAGGGATCGATCTTTTTTTTTATTGAAAGATAAACACATGTCATATCTGATACAATCTTTACAATTCTTTAAATTAAACCATCAATAAATTAAAAAAACAAACATTTTCTTTTAAACCAGAATTCCAAAACTTCAGAATATCTAGTATCAGAATCCACACACAAATAACAAATCAAAACATTAGAAAGGCATTTTTGATGACAAAATAATAGAACAGACCACTATAAAATCTACTGAGTATTTCTCTTTTGAAAATTTGAGAGGACACAGTTTCGGCAAAATACTTATGGTGCTTTAATTTGATGGATATCAATTCAGATGGGAAATGAAATTGAGTACCTCTATGCTGATAGCACGGATTAGCCAGACAGATTATAGATGAGGGATTGTTATCTGTAAAAACTATTTACCAGTTAGGTAATGTCAGTAGTAGTCTGGGTTGGGTCATGGTCTTAGTTCTAGTGCAAACTTACATTTGACAACTAGGTCAATTTCACAAATATCTTTTCGGGGAATGGCACCTTGTTGAATCAGTTTGTCCATTTAATGAGTGAACTGAACCTTGGAAACCCTGTTTTGTTTAAAGAGGGGCTGCCGATTCATTGTTAATGAATAGAACATTTGGCGAGTTATGGCTAAAAATCTATTTTCAATTTATTCAAAGTTCTTAGATGTTCAAAAATCAATCCTAAACTCTCACCAACATAAGTTTCAGAACTAACTTGCCATGCTGGGCAAGTAATTCATGATTTCCACTTGCCAAGCATTAGTTTAGGCTTGCCCGGAATAAGTTATAACTTATGCTAGAATGACATACATTATTCATCATGGATTTAATGATTATTTGAAAAACCATTTTCTGTAGATAATTTTGTTGCATTGTTGTCATATTTCCAAGGTATTTGTGCCATTTTCTATAACAAAAAATGTGTATTGTTCAGAAAATCAGCTTGCCTGTTCGGGCAAGCGCACACTGAAATGTACTTGCCCAAAAGCCCTTTTTTCCAAAGATTCACTTGCCGGGGCAAGCAGACAAGTACCTACATCGGTGCCTGCTTAATACCCATGATAAGGGAGTTTACGCTATTATATAAATGAGATACATACTGTAATATTCAAAATTCTTTTCTTCTAATATACACATTTTATCTAAAACCTTTTTTCTTAAGATCTCTGAATATTGTATCATTCAACTTTAACCCTTCCAATGCTAAGTCTACTTTCGTCAAAATCACAAGAACGCAAAGATTTTTGAAAACCATCTAAACCCTGTAATGTTGGTACTCATAGGATAGCTCTTGTCGAGTACTCTCAGATGAGTACCCATTTGCCAGGGTTTCAGTGATTTTTCAGGATTTTTGCATTATTTTGTATTTGCGAAAGAAGTGACCAGCAGCATAAGGGTTAAGTGCCCTTCAACCATGAGAGAACAGCAATAAATCACTGATGAGTTGAGCCTTGAAATGTTAACTTCATTCTCCACGAACACATTCAACTAAAAAGTTTTATGGAAGATTGATGGAATTATAATTGCAATTTTAGTCTTATTTAAGAATAAGCGTCCCTGTTCTAATACGCCAAAAGAATTGCTGATGGGATCGGTAAGACAATGAACGAAACAGGTTTCACCAAGGCTATTTGTCTGTGATTTATGTCTGAAATTTTAGCCTATCCCATTCTTTTAGTTATGCAGCACCCGGCCTGAAGGTAAGGCTAAGAATTGAGTTGGGCCGGTGTAGCCCCTGGGTGTCTTGATCCATAACCTCATACACACACATACTACTATTGTGCTCCAATCTTTTAGTTATGCAGGACGCGGCCTGAAGGTAAGGCCAAGAATTGAGTTGGGCCGGTGTAGCCCCTGGGTGTCTTGATCCATAACCTCATACACACACATACTACTATTGTGCTCCAATCTTTTAGTTATGCAGGACGCGGCCTGAAGGTAAGGCCAAGAATTGAGTGGGGCCGGTGTAGCCCCGGGGTGTCTTTATCCATAACCTCATACACACAGCTATGACCATGATGTTCCAGCCCCTTCCCGTGGCTGAGTTGATGACAGCGCCTGCTTGCGACATGAGGAACTCTTTGATATCTACGGGCGCGTCTTCCAAGCACTCCATGAAGATTGCTTTCATGTAGGCATCGTCCTCCTCAGACAGAGTTATTGTACTTTCTTTACTTGCTTCAGCCGTAGTAGCACTTTCAGTTATAGTCTTTATGTACTCATCTGTACTTTCAGCCATTTCATTTCCTTTAATTGTGGCAACAGCAGTACTCCTAGTTGTCATTTTTACTTCATTTATGTCCACATTACTACTTTCATTTACTATATTTTCTTCATTTGTGTCAATAGGACCTTCCGTTATTATGCTTTCATTATGCATGTAAACAGAAATGGTTTCAGTTGTTCTATTTTCTTCATGTGTGTCAACAGGACTTTCCGTTATCACATTTTCTTTATGCATGTAAACAGATGTAGCTTCAGTTGTTGTATTTTCTTCATTTGTATCATCAGAAATACCTTCCGATTCAGGACTCTCCTCCTCCTCTCCCGAGCTGTCAGTCCCGTCTTCAGTTTCCCTTCGCAGGTAACGACGGAAACTCTTCGTACATTTGACACATGTTCTAGAATTGTTACTCGTAACTAGGATGGAACATGCCTGACCTCTTTTTATGTACCGCCCTTCCTCCCTTCCTAAGATGTTCCAATGTTGTACCGTTCTTAACTTTAGTGAGCCTTTCCGATGTTTCATACCTTGACAGACATGAAGTTTTGATATCAATATAAATAGTTTGTCAATATCCATCTGGGACCATCCTATGCAATTTGAGATCTGTAGCTCCTGAAGATTTATGGTTTGATTAAGACAAACTATTTCTAATTCACCATCACGCCTAACAGTCACAGTCAAGTGCACACTTTCTCCATCCACAATTGCATCCGTTGGCACAGATAACTTGATTTCAAATGCAGAAGCAGACAGAACAGTGACATACTCAGGGTACTGGAACTCACTGTTTGCCTGTTCCACTGTCCCACTCCAATCCACCCACTTGATTCCACGGTAGACTCGCCCACACCCAGGTCTCGAAGTGATTTGAACTGATGGGTAAAGCCAAAATATGTTCTTGGATATTGAAGATTTGTGTACAGTAGGGTCAGAGATGTAAGTGACAATTTCCTTCAGCGAAATTCCTCTCTCATGGCCACTTCCTTCTTCTATATTCCATATCATCCTACAAGAATGGGAAAGTGTTTCAAAATAGAGAAATAAACAAGATGTGTTTCAATTATATATCATTGTGCTTATGTTAAGCAATGTTTCAAAAAATGGTCACCGAATGATTAAGAAATTCATTTTCCTAAATTTGTATATGAATAATTATCTTAAGTTTGTATATGAATAATTATCTGTTTATTACTTTTACTACCATTCTATATATAAACACTTGCCATATCTATTGCATTTATAGAACATGTCAGGATATTCGTTGAAAAAAGCATAGTTTAACCTGTGGTGTCCTCAAATGTTGTATATTATCAGCAGGGACTCGTTCGAGCAACTTTACCAACTCTGCTGTACGTACTACCATGAAATCTGCCCCCCCCCCTGAAAATATTTACCAAGGAAATTTTACTCCCTGGGAGGGGATATATATTTCCTAGGAAATTCAACACTGCAAAGGGGGTGGGGGAGGGGGCAGATTTACTGTTACCGGTATGAGGCTGCTGTTTACTCTATATTGTCTACTATGTCCATTTCTGATGTTACACAGGTGAACTTGGATATGACGGACCACTGTACGACAAATTTTTGCATATCACGGACAATATGCTTGGTCCCAGTCCGCTGCATATCAAGTATTGGTCATATGTATATGACAGATTTTGCATATGACAGACCAATTTTCCTGGTCCCATTGAGTCTGTCATATCCAAGTTCACCTGTAGTTCCAAGCATATGAAATCATAAACAACATGCTGTTAATGGGAAGCATGCTCAGCGATATAAGTTAAGAAATCATACGTTTGGTGTCCGTACGGACCCAGACGTATTTTGAAATACAATAAAGCTTACCCTAACCTATCATCGTATATATCATGCTGTAATGGCGGTTTAGAGTGCGCGCGCATCTCTCTCGTGCACTTCCTGTATTGTGACGTCATACCCTAACAACGGGACGCTGTTACGGGTTTCTCGTCGCCGGCTAACAGCAACGGAACTATACGCTACTTCGTAGTATAGCTCTGTCAAATTTATTAATTATTCTAGTTAAAAATTCATTTTAAACAAGAAATTTCTACAAAATCAAAGACAACAAAGAAACACAACAGAGCTATTAGATCAAACGTTCAACTTGATGTTGGGAAACCTAGGAATTTGCTGTTAGCTGGACAAAATCACTGATCTGAGCAGACAAACAGGTATTTATTTGTTTACAATTATGATTGTATGTATCCTAGGTCATAGTTTTATCTCCGGATTGTTACATCATCTGGAAAATAGATGTAAACAAAAACTAGCACCAGCTGATGTTGCAAAAACATTAAAAGTAGACAATTTAGTAGCACAAATACATATGTTTGGGCAAAGAGGTGCTAAAATATTAGATGGAAACTACCTTATGCCTTCACACTTGCTCAGATCTGTCAACCCAAATCTTGTTTTAATGCAAATTGGCTCAAATGATCTAGCAAATGGTAGCTGCCCACTGTCAGTAGCTTCAAAATCTATTGACATGGCACAGAACATATTAAACAAAATAAAATTTGCAAAACAAGTTATCATTCTGTCAATAATACCAAGAATATCAAAAGATCCTGGCATTTCTCAAGAAAAATTAAATGATTCTATTTACAAATGCAATGGATACTTGAAGAATTTTTGTGATGTTGAGAGTACAATACAATTCAAAAGTTTATCTGGTTTTTGGAAAAACCCTATAATGCATTGGTCAAGGGATGGTATACACCCCAACAGTCATCACAGGCGTGAAAAATACATCCATAACATAAGATTCATCATATTTGATGCCATCACAAGAATTGTTAACAACAAATAGGAAAATGTTATTTTAAAATGAATCTCTGGTATAGTTATATATATATATATATATATTTATATATATATATATATATATATATATATATATATATATATATATATATATATATCAAATAGGTTATAAAGTCTATTATGACTAATTGATGTTGCACTCTAAAATCTCAGAGAATATGTCAATTACTTTTAAGTATTTACTATTTGGTAAAGCCATTAGCTTACCAAATTGTATTATGAGTATATATTTATGTTCACGTAGCATGCATATGTACGTATATGCATGCATTAGTATGATGTTACCTACAATAGTATATTGTGGATATTCATTTATTATGAACTAATTACATATATACATGTAGTATATATTGTGAATTAAAATCATTGTGTATACCATTTGTTACATTTGTTGGATTAATTACCTATATACATGTAGTATATTAGGAAAATTTAATTCAATATTTATATTTTTGTTATCTATATATTGTATCATTTATTTCTACCATTATTACATGTTTCATTTTCATTTGTGTCTAATTACTGACATTGCGTCGTGTTAGTCACATAATATTGATATTTTCGTTATCGTTAAGTTGCAAAAAATTACAAAATATACTATTCCAACATTAATCAAGTTAATATGAGTTATAACACATGGTTACATGTTCCTGCTGGCGTCTAATTTCACATTTCAGCATGCGTCGTCGAAGCAGAAAACCAACAAAACGATTGATCGAGGATGATGGTGTTGACCAACCACAAGAAAAACATGCCAATGACAATCAAGAAGAACAAGCACCAGCTGGTCAGTCTGATATGGTTCAGAACACCGAGACAAGTAACGTTACTAGCAATGAACTGATCCTTGAAATGTCAAAGACATTAGAACTCTTACAGAAACAACAAAGTGAAATCAAAGAACAATTAAATGTCATTAAAAGTAAAGATTTAGAATCAACTAAATCAATGTCCGTTGCAAATGCAACAGTAGTTCAAAACAAAGATAATGACAGCTCAAACGTTGAGTCAAATCCACCTATAGCATCTACCTCAAATAACAAGGGTAATCCTGTTCAAAAATCCAGTAAAATAAAGAATACACTACAGGCATTACTAGATCAAGATGACGATTATAACATTGACGAGGATTCTGACTGCGAATCCGAAGGTGAGTGTGCAGTTACTTTTGCCAAACCTAGATCAGTCATGACTGGGGGACTACAGGTAGGTCAAGCTGTACATCTAAAACTAAAGCAAAAAATTTGGAATCAGCAATATGTTGATTTTGCACTACTACTCAATCCATATTCAAAACCTAGTTCATATTCCATTTCTCTAAATTCTGAAGGGTTTTCTAACAAACCATCTTTGGAATTTACATCTCGTTCAAAACGTTTCTTGTCCAAGTTTGAATGGAATCAAGCTTGGGACAATTACATGGCCATATATTTAGCAAAATATCCAAACGATCTCAATCCCATGTTATCTTATCATCAGAATATCCAGAAAATGATGGCAAAACAAGCCAACTGGAGAGATTTTGACAATCAATTTAGAACAGATCGTGAATATATCAGATGTTCATGGGATACGATCAGGGCAGACTTAGAACGTGAGGCATATGCTGTGCCAGTCAAACCTTTTCGTACCCAACAATCAAAATTTCAAAACAAACCCCTTGCAAACAAAGGTTTCAACTCCAACATCCCTAAGGGATACTGCTACGATTTCCATTCACAAAACAAATTCTGCAACAGAGAAAAGTGTTCATTTAAACACCAGTGCCCAGAATGTCAGGGGAAACATGCACAATACCAACACAAATATAACTCCCAAAAGCCGGCTACCAACACCAATAATGGTTCAGCAACTAAATGATTTACTTAATGGCTACCACAATAAAGATTTTATAATAAATGGTTTCACAGAAGGATTTCGGTTAAAATTTGAAGGTGAAGATTTACCACTAGATTCAAAGAACTCCCAATCAGCCATCAACAACCCAGAAGCTGTGAACTTAAAACTCAAACAAGAAATCGATCTTGGAAGAATCGTAGGTCCATTTGAAAAACAACCTTTCCCAAATTTCAAATCATTTCCACTAGCAATTAAAGAAAAGAAAAACACATGGAAATATCGTTTACTCCATAATCTTTCTTATCCATATGACGATAGATCAGTCAACTTTAACATTTCTCATGAGAATTCAACTGTAAAATACGCAAAAATACACGACGCCATACTGCAAATTCAATACTGCTCACCCAAAGCATTTTTGGCGAAATCAGACATTTCAGACGCGTTTCGAATAGTACCTTTACACCCATCTCAATACCACTTGACTGGTTTCTACTGGCACGGTTATTATTATGATCGTTGTTTACCAATGGGCTGTTCAAGTTCTTGCCAAATATTTGAAGAGGTCTCTAACGCTCTAAAATGGATTTTAGAATATAAGTTAGGCGTTAAAAACGTAATTAAAATTTTGGATGATTTCCTCTTCATAAATAACTCAAAACAAGAATGTCAAAATTATTTGAATAAATTCTGTTGGCTATGTCGAGAAGTAGGAGTACCTTTGGCTCCTCATAAAACTGTCAAACCTACAAATGATTTAGACTTTCTGGGAGTAGGTTTGAACTCAATAGAAATGTTAGCTTACATACCCCAAGATAAAATAACTGACTACACTCAATTAGTAACAAGTACTTTGAATAAATCAAAAATAACATTACGAGAGCTTAAGTCTTTATTAGGGAAACTACAATTTTCTACATGCATCATAACAACAGGCAGAGCTTTTCTCCGCCGTATGTACGACCTAACAAAAGGTATTGCAAAACCTTTCTATTTTATCCGTATAACGTAGGAAGTTAAAGAGGATTTAAAAATCTGGGAAATGTTCTTAAAGAATTTCAACGGTAAAACAATAATCCGTGAATTGCCAGTTAACGATTCATTGACTCTTCACATGTATTCCGACGCTTCAAAATTAGGGTTTGGTGCTACATTTGGTTCCGAATGGATACAAAGCACTTGGCCAGAAAATTGGAAAGTTCTTAACATAGCTTTATTGGAATTATTTCCAATATATGTTATGATTAACATGTTCGGAATGAAACTTACCAACTCTAAGATCCTATTTCATTGTGACAACATCGCTGTTGTATCAATCGTCAATAATCAAACTTCCAAAGATAAATTGATTATGAAATTAGTAAGACCACTAGTATTGTTACTTTTACAATTTAACATCAACTTTAAAGCAGTACACATAGCAGGGGTAAAAAATGTATTAGCTGATGCTATTTCTCGCTACCAGGTAGACAACAAGATGCTGGAGATGTATGGCATGCAAGAGAAACCTCTAGACATACCAGAAACTCTCAAACGAACCAACTTTCAACTATGGTCATGACTCTTTTAGACTTGTCACTAGCAGATTCTACTAAGAAAGCTTACAATCATCATTGGAATACATTCACCAAGTTCTTACTGAACGATTTGAATCAAAATACAATCAGTATGCCTGTACGGTCTATGGATGTAGCTTTGTTCATATCTCACTTATTCTTACAGGGTCTCATGTACAGTACTATTAGATCATACGTTTCAGCAATATCTTTTGTACATAAGATTAAGGGTCATGAGGACCCAGGTTGTGCATTCCTAGTCAATAAAATACTCAGAGGCGTACAAAAAGCTCGTTATAACAAAAAGCAACCTCTTAAACCAATTGATAAGGCTTTGTTATATAGTCTGGTGAACACATTACCTTTCATTGCCGACAGCAAATTTAACATGATCATGTATAAAGCATTATTCTTGATTGCATTTTATGCTTGCTTACGTGCAGGTGAGATAGTAATTTCAAATACTAACAAACATACTATTTGCATCAATCAACTTAGAACAACAAAAACCGATGCTGGGTTTGGTATGGAATGCCATTAATGCATTTATTAACCATTTCTCTTTAAAGAAAAATGATTTTTCTTTAAAGAAAAATCATTTTTCTTTAAAGAAAAATCAAGTTAAAAAAGTAGTTCCGGTCGATGTGTGCACATGTTAAGCACATGTATCGTAGCTTTTGAAGCTAGATAAGAGATAATTGTGCATGAGCAGGGCTCATGCCAGGAGGACCAGATAAGGCATCAGAGCGAGCTTATGTGGGAACAAGGACCAATCAGGGCCCTCGCATCAATTACATTACTGAGAAACCTTGTCTCCACCTCCAGCTGGGGGTGCCCAGAGCACCGATTTTGGCCTACTAGCGGCTATTAGCTGACACTGTGACACTGTTTGAGACTAGCATGTTCAGGTTGACCGGCTGGTTTCGAATCCACTTGTGTTTGGTCATCTAAGGCTTTTCTAATGGTATAGTTTGTAGGTGTGTGTCTTGTGCAAAAAACCCTGATTTTCCTGGGCCAGAAGAGGTGAATAAATTTGTTTCTGCTCCCTTCATCTTTCTCTTAGCCTTGGCATTAAAACTACATAAATGCAGCCTTCGTGTCAATTCATGGGGGCCACAATTAAAAGCAATAGTTTTATAAAAAGGGTCAACAAACGGAAGATATGGGAAGCTGTTCTTGATGAAAAGGACTATTTAGCATAAATCTATTTCCATTTCCGCCACCTAGTGAAAATAATTAAAACCATTAGTTGTGCTACAGGACTGCTTGCCTGTGTTCTACGATTGATAGTTCCCAAATATCACGCAATGAGATATCCTCACGTCTTAGGATGACATACTCGTGCAAGACTCCCAATTATCGCTCAACGTGGTTCTCCACGTGTCTGCCTGCCTGTATAACATGCTTTATGATAGCAATCAAATTAACATGCTACCGGCGTAATAATCTTGAATTGGAGTGAAATGGTTAGCCAAGGCGTTGTAAGGCTGATTTTTCTTTAAAGAAAAATAGCTCGATTTTTCTTTAAAGAAAAATGATTTCTCTTTAAAGAAAAATGATTTTCCTTTAAAGAAAAATCATTTTTCTTTAAAGAAAAATCATTTTTCTTTAAAGAAAAATGCGGCTTATTTTTCTTTAAAGAGAAGTAGTGAATAAATGCATTAATGGCATTCCATAGTTTGGCTACCAAATAATTCTGAATTCATACAAGCACAGTGGAACAAACTGTCCAAAAATTAACATACAACCCAATGGTTCAGATCAATGTCCAGTTAGCGCTTTGTCTAAGTACTTAGCACTGCGCCCAAATAAGTCTGGACCAATATTTATAGACATCACAGGTCAACCAATCAATCGTAAACAATTCAGTGATACATTGAAGAATTGCCTGGCGTTCAGAAAAATTCCAGCAAATCATTACAATACACATTCATTCCGCATTGGTAGAGCAACACAAATGGCTTCAGATGAACACAGCGATCCATTCATAAAATCTGTAGGTAGATGGAAAAGTGCAGCATTTAAGAAATATATAAGGCCAAACCACATAGACATGCCAAATTAAATAAATCCTACATCAATCCTGTTATTTAATATATGCTGGCTATGGTGACTGCACACTCATCCGTGATTGATATTGTACAATCTGAGACATTAACATATCAATATTCATTTCAATTTAAGTATGTATTTATAATGTAATTATTCTTTGAAATACGTCAAAGATATGTTGTCTGGCTGACAGTCCTCTCTATCATTACATGATAGAAAGTCCTTATGGCGCTATTTCAGGTCAGCCTAAGGTAATTGTATGTATATACTTGTTAATATATTTATCTAATGAATTAAAATTGCAACAATCAAAGGTATATCTATAAATAGATATATCTAACGTTACGGTATATAGAATATTTCTACATCATCTGTAATACAGAGTTATGGTATATATCAATTATCATTATGCATATGCATATGATTATTGACATTGTTATTACTTGTAAATAAATATGTTATTATTAAATATTTATTATTACCCAAAACAATTTATGTTCTTGTTGTGATTTCAAAATCATACGTTTGGTGTCCGTACGGACCCAGACGTATTTTGAAATACAATAAAGCTTACCCTAACCTATCATCGTATATATCATGCTGTAATGGCGGTTTAGAGTGCGCGCGCATCTCTCTCGGCACTTTCTGTATTGTGACGTCATACCCTAACAATGGGACGCTGTTACGGGTTTCTCGTCGCCGGCTAACAGCAACGGAACTATACGCTACTTCGTAGTATAGCTCTGTCAAATTTATTAATTATTCTAGTTAAAAAACCCACCACATATCCCTCCCTATTTGTTACAAGTGTACAAGCATAATATATCTTATTCGTTTAGGCGCTATTTCAGGTCAGCCTAAGGTAATTGTATGTATATACTTGTTAATATATTTATCTAATGAATTAAAATTGCAACAATCAAAGGTTTATCTATAAATAGATATATCTAACGTTACGGTATATAGAATATTTCTACATCATCTGTAATACAGAGTTATGGTATATATCAATTATCATTATGCATATGCATATGATTATTGACATTGTTATTACTTGTAAATAAATATGTTATTATTAAATATTTATTATTACCCAAAACAATTTATGCTCTTGTTGTGATTTCAAAAATTTCAATATACTTTGCACAGGGGATAATTTAACCTATATACAGTTTTTTTGGTGCATGTGACCTGATATTTATAAAAGCTCGGAACTCAATGTTTTGGGCCAGTGAACGTCATAAACCAGTCAGTGTTGTTTAAATTATGCAGACATGGTCATGAAGTCTCTGCGCTCAATTCTTGTAATGCTTTTTTTCAGCAACACTAGGTAGCTGGCACACATGCACAATTTAATAATGATCAATTGCTAGGTGCAGACATCAACATATTTGTAGTTATAACTTTCTATCAGTCTAAAGAATGTGTCTGTTGCATCTGAACCTGTGAGATATCTGGGAGCTATGTTTGACTCTCAGCTTATCATGGCACCCCATGTCATGAAAAAATCTAGCTTTCACCTAAGGAATATTACTGGAAAAGCGAGACATGTGTGAACAGAATATGCCACAAAAACAGTGATGCATTCACTGGTGATGTCTCGCTTAGATTACTGAAATGCTCTCCTAATTGGAATACAATAGGATTTGATTGCAAAGCTGCAAGGATTACAAAACAGTGCCGCAAGGTTATCGGAAACTAGGAAATATGAACATATCACACCTGTTCTCATGACAGTGCGCAGGGCTTTTGAACATTTTATGAATGGAAATGGCGCTATATAAATTCCAATTATTATTATTATTCAATAATTATCATCTTATTCATCATCAAAATTTTAGACGAAGAACCAGGTGGTCCTATGTATAAACTGTTAATATTATCAAATTGCCTTTAAATATCATATTAGGGATATACGTAATCTAAGCTGATAAGCAACTCCTACAATTAAAGCTCTAACACCAGGCAGACACTATTGTTATGCAAATTAGCACTTATCTTGGAATTTCAATTTATATGGATAAGGATATGGCGTGAGTCAGGGTCTTAGCCAGGATCTAGAAACTGGGTGCCTAAAAGCAAGCTGGAGACTTCGTACCCAAACTGATTCGTAACCAATCTGATGCGTACCCAACAGTTTTCGTTGTGAACCACGATTTCGTACCCAAAGTAAAATTGATTGAATTGGATATAAATGGCCAATAAATCACATACTAAATATAATTGATGTCAGGTATAGATAGGTGGACAATAAGGAATTTTTTGAGAAAAATTGTGTTCTTGACAATCAGTGCATAGATACGAAGTTAGCGATCGATTTTCCATCTAGCTTTCGTTTCAATTGACAAGTAATATAGTAAACAATGAAAGAAATGTTTAAATTTGCGAAGTATCCGATATGATTTTAGATTATAACCGAACATTTCTAGTGCCCCTATGTCTGCCTTAGATGAGCAACCACAATCTATACTGGTCCAATTACCTGCCAAAACACACTGGAAGTAGCACCATTTTGAAAGTATAGACGTGTCAACAAGTATGATTCAAGCGTAATTGACATGCGGCATCAAGAATAAACAAGTTAACAACATATAAGGTAGGCAAGTTTCTTTATTAGTATCTATAGCAGAGGAATGACTAGTCAGGTAGGTGGATAATAAGGATTTTGTGGGGGAATATTGTGTTCTTGTGTGCGAATTAGCGATCAAATTTCTGTTTTTTCCATCTAGCTTTTGCTTCAGTTGATAATATCAGCGAATTTGGCGGCGGTGTCTTAGCTTTGTTCGCTATTTTCGGCCACCATCAGCCAACGAAAATCGTAATTAATAAAAAAGTGTCCGATATTTGCGAGACTTAAGTGGTTGGTTTAATTATGGCATGGTAACGAAATCTCTTGGGTGCGAAGCTCATTGGGTACGCATCAGTTTGGTTACGAACCAGTTTGGTTACGAAGTCTCCTGATTTCGCCTAAAATTGGCAGTGGTAAACCTAGGCAGTAAGCGACACCAGGGAGTTTTTATCTAAAGGGAGTGGCATGCAGTCCATTAGCTTTACACTGTGGCGGGAAATCTTACCTAGGAGCTCAGTTAGATAAGGAAGGCGGCCATCTTGCCTAGCAGGTTGATTGGACCTCTTGTACTTTCAAACATGTAAGACATGAATTTTATTTTTTGGAGAGGCTTAATAACATAGAGATTCTGGGGATGAATGTAGGAACTATTGTTTACTATGCTTAATTGATGTTAGTGTAATTGCAATACACATATTTGGGGTGGTTCAATCGGGGACTCTATTTCAATTGTGATAAGACTAAACATCAGTCATGAGTCATTTTTAGTAAATTCCACCTTCTAATTCTCAGAAACCAACACTTTCAAGTTTGTTTATAAGGTGAAATAGATAAATAGAGAAGTTAATCTCTAGCGTAAAACTATTTTCAAAGAAATTTGTTCACCTGAAATAGTATTTTTTCCCGGTTTTCTGGACCTTATGTAAGGTAATAATGGGATTATATGTTCTGCCATTTTGTATGCTTGATGTTGAATAAAACACTTTTTTACATATTTTTCTCCCATGTAAAGTTTTGAAATATTAATAGGTTTGTATTTCCTATTATCAAGCTATTCTGTGCTGCATTTTCTAGTTTCCAGGATTTTGAAGTCTCAAATTTGAGGTCAACTTCATGTCCAAGGAATCAACAGACAAATAAACTAGAAATAGGCCGTCACATAAGGGGTTATTTATTGAAATAGTGCTGATGACACATACCTATGTTAGCATCCTGAAGATACGTCAAAAGTCTTAAACTGAAGCAAACGTATGCTCATTGCAACAAGGCTAACATTAATTAAACAACGCCATTCAACAAACAAAATATCTAACAGTACTCACATACATTCCTAGAATGCCCAGGTTGTTAAGCCTCCCCAAAAGGTAAAAACTGAAACTATCTAGATGTTTGAGAGGTTGATGAACCCTCTCCCTCCACCAAACATATTTGAGGTTTTCAAAGCTAAAATGACACTTCTATGATAAGTCTGCAAATCAAATATCTAGACTGTAATTCTGTTTCTGCCTGTTGGCAGCAGACAATACCCTCACTCAGGATGTTATGAGGCCCATCCCGTCTGACACCAATTAGCTTATTGTCTTTTTAAGACCTGAGGAAATAAAAGAAGCCCAACCTGGCCAGTGGGGATTGCAATCAGACGGGTGTGTCCTGTACTGCCCCTGATAGGTGTGGATCTGAGACTAAAGGCAATCCACACCAGTAGAATAAGACTATACACTGAGACCGGAAAATATCATGTTTTGTCACTGCATCGATCCTGTCTGATGTTATGGACCTGTGAAACCATGAAATAGACAAACTAACAGAACTCTTCTACATTAAGCTAATGGCATTACTTTAGGAAAACTTCATGTATTCTTATTGGACAACAAAGCTATCGTACTGTAAAGAACTCAGGGAATATAGGCTTATTTACAGCTTTACATTTGTATTAAAATAGATGGGTGTATGGATATTAGAATTATCTTGTTTCAATTTATGAAGATGTGAAGAACTGAGGAATGGTACAATATACAGAAACATTTTTGCTAAGGCAACTCAAAGAAACACTTAATCATCATGAGTTTTTGGATTAGCATCTTTTCTCAACCCATTCATATACTCTAGACAACTACATACCCTGCATTACAGGATATGGCCACAGTACCAACCGTCCTGGCCACCACGGTACCGTGGTGGCCCGGACGGTTGGGAGCAATGCTTCCTGTCGTTCGCACTCCCTAGAGAACGCTACCCACCTGGCCAGCACTGGCGTGCAGGTCCTTATCTATATGGGTCAAATGCAGCCAGCAAGTAGCAGTATACGATGGAGTGTTGACGCTAGATGTGACAGCCATACAGATTTCCACTTGCAGCAGAAAATTGAGTATAAAAGCGGTTTTCATGGAAATGACTACAAGAAAGTGGTATATTTAGTTTAGGAAGTATGCGATACTCTGGCGTGCAGCTTAATATAGGAGTTTTAGCATGCTCTTGAGGGTTGAAAGTTGTAACAAGTGACTTTAAAAAGTTCTGTGTGACCATATCCTGTCATGTGTGGTACAGCCTACACAGGAAGTTGTGATAGGTAGAGCAGTGCACATGCCCGGCTGAGTCAGGATGAGCTCCTGGGTATGAGTGGGGTGCAGATAAGAGCTCATTTGCATAACAATAGTGCATGACTGGTGTAGGAGCTTTTACTCTTTGTGTCATATCTCCTAAGTCTATATATCTCTGGCGACACCAAGCAGTCAGTAGCAACGCCTTAGACCACATAGCCATCAGGGCAGCTGTCATCAGTACCCAATTTCTCCCCCAGAATTCCAACTTGAGCATGTGCTTTGTATTTCCATAGGTCATAACCATGGGTTATACCAGAGGCAGAGAGGTTTATTTACACTCTTATCTACACTCCCTGCTACGATGGTGCAAGTGTGAACAGCAGAAAAAAAAAATTCAAATTTATTTTCTCCACCGTTTTTTTTACCAAAACAGCAGAAAAAATAAATTTAAATTTATTTTCTCCAACGTTTTTCCAAAAACAACAGAAAAAATAAATTTAAATTTATTTTCTCCAACGTTTTTCCAAAAACAGCAGAAAAAATAAATTTAAATTTATTTTCTCCAGAAGCCAATCCTTAGATAGGTGGCGAATTTATAACACTAAGTTTAAATGTCGTACCAAACTGGAAGTTGGTCGGGGCGTTCTCGAATCATGTTTATCATTTGTAAAAAAAATACTAGACCCCCCCCCCCCCCTCAGGTAAACTTGTGATTTCCTGTGTAACTGATAAGGTGCAAAGTGGCCGTGCTTATGCTCCTTTAATACAGAGTCGATCTTTCCCCATGCCACTCTCATGACAGGCCTACATACGCTGACCGTCGTAGAGCCGAGTCTGGTCACGACTGCATAATGAAAAGTGAATATTTGCAATTCATAAATGAACTATGAAATTCCTCATTAATTTATCAATATTCAATATCAATTATGAATGTTCCAAAATGTCTTTTATGTCCACTTTTACATGCCATTTTCGTCACCACATACTATCAAATTCAAATAATGAGTGCTCCCTTGGAAGTGGTGAAGGGGGACATCTAGCGGGAGAAGGGCAAACTATGTGAAACAGCAGAGAAAATATATATAAATATATTTTTTCTGCTGTTTTTGGAAAAACGATGGAGAAAATATATTTAAATATTTTTTTTCTGCTGTTTTGGGAAAAACGTTGGAGAAAATAAATTTAAATTTATTTTTTCTGCTGTTTTTGGAAAAACGTTGGAGAAAATAAATTTAAATATTTTTTTTCTGCTGTTTTTGGAAAAACGTTGGAGAAAATAAATTTAAATTTATTTTTTCTGCTGTTTTGGTAAAAAAACGGTGGAGAAAATAAATTTGAATTTTTTTTTCTGCTGTTCACACTTGCACCATCGTACCCTGCCCCTGCCCCTGGCCTGGACTTGTGGCTGCCACTCTGCCTCTGGTTTTCTCTCTGTCCATAACCTATATACTCACCAACTCAATAGCATTACGGCCATTTTATGGGCTGTTTACCAATACACTTGACTAGTAGCTTGTAGAAGACACTACAATGACGATAAAACAACACGAATATTGGAGAAACCAGTCAAAAAAACAAGCTTGAGCCTTGACAACACAGACAGCAGCCAGTTTTGAAGCGCTGTTTTCCGGTCTGGTGGCGCCACCAAGCGGCGTGTTAGTGAACTAAAAGGGTTGCAACATAAGATATCGAGCGAAGACAGAGCACCTAATTGCGCTGTTATAAGAGACAAAGTAAAGCACAATTACACGAAGTAAAAGAGGTAACATCGTAACAGGTAATCCCCCTACATTTCAGTGATTGTCGGTTTGTTTGTTTTGGCTAATACCGCCTAGGTGCAGGAAGTAATTCATATTTCCTCAATTATCGCTCACATTATGAAAACCAAACCTGAAACCAACAACCTGACAACTGAACAAGTGAAACTGAAAGTTAGAGCTACACACAACCTTAGATGACCACCTTTTCTTCATCCAAGACAAAACCTTATATGCTTTTATTCAACTGAGACATTGCCAAGGTTATCTAAAATTCTCTGATAAGTTCAGACATAAACTCTACCTATTTTCCCATTTCTGATATCATGGACGGTAGAGTTTAGTCCCATCTGTTAAAAACTATGTTAGCAGTAGGGCTGTGCTCACCGCTCGCGATGCTCGATGGATCGCGATGAAACTCATGAGCATCGCAAAAACAAACAAACTTCAACTACCTTTTTAAATAGGCTTGTGAAGCTAAAAAATCCCGTCGTGTTGGCGACATCGATGTCCCGATTCACAGCGGAACTACGCAAAATGCGTAAGTTCGATATACGCTAACCCGTTAGAGCGTACTTCACACTCTAACGGGTTCAGAATCACGAGGTGTAGTTGCATGTTTATACCGCTAGCTTGATATGGCGCTGGCTAGCGGTATCAGCACTTCGATCAAGCTGTTTTTCGCGCCCTGCTTTCACACTATAAACAAAATGGCCGCCGTTTTCATGCTCGTGAGCAGCTCGTGAGCATCGTTAAGGTTTTGGTGATGCTCGTGAGCTGAAAAAATTTGGTGAGCACAGCCCTAGTTAGCAGTCTTCCGCCGAGATGCATTTTGCTATAATTTGGGCACATACAAACAGCTACGAAACATAGTTTTCCTCTTTTCAATCACCGATGGCTAGTTCTGTGTAATGCTGTCACGAATAAAGGTCAGCGCCGTTTAATCAGACGATGTCAGACTCTTTTCTGCTCCAGCCGGCAATCGAGCTGGACAAGCTGTAAATGTCAGCCATATTGGTGATGCAAAATATACATTTCGCAACTGATTTTAAAGTGAATTCAATGGCCAGTAGAATGAATTCTGGGGGTTCTAACGATTTAAACTGCATTAAAATTGACCCACGGACAGGCGAGAAATTCAGTTTTAACGTGGATATAGTAGCGGCCACGGCGTGGCAGCACCCACAACAATGCACGTTCATTCATGCACGTGAATCATTTCACATTTCATGCAATGGAGGCGTTTTTGTTATTGTACTGTACATTACATCATTGTCGACCAACGAAAGTGGTCGTTACTTAAACAACATACAAAAACGGAAGTCGGCCTCCAAGGCAGCTTTTTGCCGCTCTGAGCATTAATGTGATATCCAACCTCAAAAATGAGTCTTCCCTGATTTAGTTCCACATTTTCTCACCAGGTGGCTAAGGCGAGAACTTAACAATTCCTATGATTCTATCGAATGTGGATGACCATCTTTGGTGCCATCTTTTATCAACCACAGAAACGGCCAGATATACATTCACTAAGAGATAGAAACTAGATTTAGAGAAATACAATATCTAATCATACTATGACTAGGAGCTAGTCTAGTCTTTGCTCAGTCCTAGGGGAACAAAATGAACTCCTGGCTCCTTCTGGTGAGATGAATAAATACAAACATGACATTCCTGTGACTGCCAACATTAGTTACCCCAAGCAATATAACATAAGAGTGACTTGCGTAACATTTCGGTGAGGGATCCTTAGGGTGGGGTTGATATATTTGGCCAAATGCATTTGTTTCCATTGACAAGCTTGTGATAAAGTGACTCAGTACTCAGTAGGTTTGTTTTATAAGAATTTTATTCCAAATACTTATTGGATGACCAACCAACCAATCACTAAACTACATGAGAATCAATCTGGTAATCTGGGTCTGCGTTCAGTGTGTTCAAACGGTTCAAATAGATGGAATTTCAGTGTCTGTAACCTAGCAGAAGTTAGTTAATTGAAAACATTTAAATAAATGGTTGCTCAAAGGGCTTCTGAGGCGGATTGCAAAAATGCTGTTTGAGCAATAAGACATTTCACTAGGGGATTTTTTGACACAATAGGAATATAAATATATATGTATTCATCATATATATATATATATATATATATATATATTAGGGCTGTGCTCACCGCTCGCGATGCTCGATGGATCGCGATTTTCATGCCATGCTACGATTATCGAGCATGACATGAAACTCATGAGCATCGCAAAAAAATAAAAACTTCAACGACCTTTTTAAATAGGCTTGAGAAGCTAAAAAATCTGGCGTCGTGTTGGCGACATCGATGTCGATTCACAGCGGAACTACGCAAAAGGCGTTAGTTCGATATACGCTAACCCGTCAGAGCGTACTTCACACTCTAACGGGTTCAGAATCACGAGGTGTAGTTGCATGTTTATACCGCTAGCTTGATATGGCGCTGGCTAGCGGTATCGACACATGATCAAGCTGTTCCTAATGACAGCAATCTACACTGAAAAACAAAATGGCCGTCGTTTTCATGCTCGTGAGCAGCTCGTGAGCATCGTTTAGGTTTTTGGTGATGCTCGTGAGCTGAAATTTTTTGGTGAGCACAGCCCTTATATATATATATATATATATATGTATATATATATATATATATATATATATATATATATATATATATATATATATATATATATATATATATATATATATTAATATATATATATATATATATATATATATATTTATATATATATATATATATATATATATATATATATATATATATATATATATATATATATATATATATATATATATATATATATATGTATATGTGTATACACTAGTTATTGCGACTGTTCCATATGAATATTCCTTGCCGTGCTGCCTTCAGTGCGTTGTTGTACTGTTGCTGCTGTATGTAGCCTGGTGATCTCCCTCCCTATTGATCCAGCAGAGGGATCCATCAGAGGAGCTCTCTCCGTGCACTCAAACATACATTACACTGGCTACCGGCAACATCATCTCCACCCAACATCTCAGCCACATGGCTCGTTATGAACCTAGATATTATCCAGGTTCAGGTGGTGCTGTGATGTAAATGTGGCCCTGTAACAGGTAGGATGAGGCAAGTGGTTGAGGTGGAGGATTCGTTTCTAGTTTCTGCGTTTCTACTGCTGATGGTACTCACAACAGCAGTCTGTGAATCAGGCTGTGCTGCTGTATTGGCTGTTATACATCAGACCTGTACATACAGTTATAGTCCTGGTCAGAGTAAGCCTCAATTATGTAGTGGTCAGCGGTGATATTATCAGGGACTGACCACTGGTGGAAGAGGATTTCTTATGATTCGTGTAAGGTAAGAATGGTTATTTTAATCCACTGAGATCCATCCATATGAGTAGATCTTGCATGATGCCATCTAACTGGTATAGGAATGTTCATGATAACATATGCCTTATGGTTCAATTTTTACAGGCCCAGTGAGTTTTCATTTGAAACAAAGATATGTACTATACTCGTTATTCCTATATGTGTGTGTTGGGGGGGGGGGGGGGGATTCTTAGTATGAGCCCCCTCATATCCCCTGTGTACAACCAGCTGGTTGAAGTAGCAATTAAACTATTAACCCTTTTATATAGCACCCATAATCATCCTCATTATTTTGTGTGTTTTTTTCTTTATATTAACCAGATCTCTTCGGAAAATAGTAAATGGAGAAATGTAGATTAGCACTCCTTCATATGATTAGCGAAGATTTGCCTAATATGAAGCTATTTCTAAAAGTATGATAGGTCCAGACATCAAGGAGATCTCTAGGTGCGAACAGGTTAACGCCATTAGGATTTTCTCTGCTGGGGGGCATCGTGAGAAATCACATGCTTCCCACTCTTACACTTGACATTTTAATGCAGGGAATTAAGTTATCTTTGATGTATTGATGCACTAGCATGTTTCAAAGCACTAAAGATAGACATATTATGAGAGGTTTACGCTTTTTTCATTATTCCTGGCATATGTGTAAGACATGAACCATCTATGTTATAATATATTTGCCATTCACATGCTGGAGAAAACAAAGCACCAATAGCAGTCTAGAACATTTTGATGTCCTCTTATAGATCCTGATCTTTATGCTGAAAGCTACCTACCTGTCTTTGACTTAACTTTGACTTTAAGAATTTAGGGACAGTTTCAAGTTTCTAAAGACAAGATGTTACTTGCCCTATAATGCAGGTACATATTTAGGGCATACATCCTGCAGGTATAATTGAATCTCTTTTTAACAGACTTCATAACAAATAATTGGGGATGGAGTGTCATTGAAACTGGGCAAATTCAGAACTACAAATCTTGGCATGGAGGATACCTACGGAGATCCCTTTTGTCAGGAAGTAAATTAATTCCCTCATTCATCAAACTGATTACAATTGTCTAGTCTATCATCAGCCTGTCATTACAATTAATCATAATTACGTTATTTACGTATATATCAAAGGGTATAACTTGACTCCTGTTTAAAAGTTATTACATAAATCAACCTGTTTAACAGTATAATTGATGTGAAACAGAAACAAACATAGTAAGACCAGTGCAAATTTTATGAAGGAAGGTAAGAGGGGCCAATAAAAATTGTCGCTCCCGACCCCTGCCTCTTGTGACAGGTAAACTTTTAGAATTTTGATAAGCCTTGAAATCTAAAGATGTCATAGCTGACTTATTGTTGGGGAAGAAGGATTAGATAATTTCAATCATTTATAGTAACAGCTGAACACATAAAGGAACCCATTTTCCCCATCTCTAAGCTTTCAGATCCTGGTTCGGACATCTCACGTTCAACATTTCTCAGAATTCTTACTACTCCGGCAGGGTTAGTAGCTCTTCATTTTCACCAGCCCTACCAAAAGTTGCACTTGCCCTAACCAAATCTGAACAATTTTATTGGCTTTAGTCACAAGGATACGCATCCGAAAAATAGCAATGCTTCTATTTTCAAGGTAATGAATAGGATTTTCAGAGTGCCAGGTAGCTTGTTCAGCCTGACTAAAATACCTAGTAGGTACAGGTCTGATGGTGTCTATCTATCACTGCTTAGGGTACAATAGAAAATGTGTGTTGATATGATGATGAATATTATTGATAAGAAATGGACAATCCCCACTTCAGCTTAATAGGGTATTATATGAAGATAATCCTCACAGGTGGGTGATAGGGATTCAGATGTTATAAGTTTATTGTAGTCATGGAGAACAGATTAGGAAATGTGACAGTGCTGCATCTCGCAACAAGATAAAAGATCCCAATATTTCCTGAATCTGTACAATCGGTATGTAATTGGTACTGCGCGGGATATCAATATCTAGCCACAGTGTGTGCCTTTGAGGCTGTTGGTGGCTAGTGGTGCGGAATATCACATCCATTAGTCAAAACGGAATTCTATAGCAATGCCCAAGGTTATATATGCCATTGCAGACAACTCTAAACAAATCTCTGGTGCACTATGGTTCTCAGATAACGGTTGATTTCATGTGTCTGGTGCAAGTGATCACCAGGGGAAACTTCCATTAAATCCAAAAGTTACATCACTTACATTGCATCATTTAATATTTGTGCAATATGGATAACAGATATTTCCTAATTGATATGTGACTTGTGTAATTGTAAACATGATAGGCTAAGATTCTATAATAGTCAAAAGTGACCAAGGTTATAAGTGAATATCACAGGTACGCTGCACATTACTTAATTTTGGTGCAACATGGTCCACAGTTGTTCCTGATTGTTTCGTGCAATATGGTTCACAGCTATTGTGTAATGGTTTCGTGCAATATGGTTCACAGCTATTGCCTAATGGTTTGGTGCAATATGGTTCACAGCTATTGCCTAATGGTTTGGTGCAATATGGTTCACAGCTATTGCCTAATGGTTTGGGTGCAATATGGTCACAGCTATTGCCTAATGGTTTTATGCAATATGGTTCACAGCTATTGCGTAATGGTTTGGTGCAATATGGTTCACAGCTATTGCGTGATGGTTTGGTGCAATATGGTTTACAGCTATTGCCTAATGGTTTGGTGCAATATGGTTTACAGCTATTGCCTAATTTGTTCGGTGCAATATGGTTCACAGATATTGCCTAATGGTTTAGTGCAATATGGTTTAGAGATATTGCCTAACTGTTCGGTGCAATATGGTTTACAGCTATTGGCTGATGGTTTTATGGGATATGGTTTAGTGCAATAGGGTTCACAGATGTTTACTGATTGTCCGGTGCGATATGGTTCACAGCCATTGCCATATTTGTTTTGTGACTGATGCAAATAGTCACAAAAAGGAGATAATATTTGCTCAGCCTAATACATTTCTAAAGCTTAAAAGCTATTGCACACACTGTATTTCACAATGGGGGATACAATAAGGTTAAGTAATTAACCGCCTTGTTAGTGGCAGATTGAAGCGCTGATTATGGTCCTATTAGCTGTTATGTAATGAGATCAGTGAGATCCAAACATAACACACAGCCGCAAAGAGAGTATGTGGGTGCAATAATAAAGTGTTATTGCTTGATATTGGAGAATTTGCAGATTATCTTTTTGGATGATAAAACAATCTTGGCATGATGTATAAAGATAAGCAGTTGTAGACAGGTTTTGTCCATAGTAGCTCATCTACAAATGCTCTCATAAAGCTCATGCATCAAACAGAGAGAGAGAGAGAGAGAGAGAGAGAGAGAGAGAGAGAGAGAGAGAGAGAGAGAGAGAGAGAGAGAGAGAGAGAGACAGATAGAGACAGACAGGCATAGGGAATGTAGAG
>OZ012684.1:430233-460265 GCA_963942565.1 Maea johnstoni | reverse complement strand
CCATATATGACAGGTCCTGCCTCTTTTCCTGTTACTTATGACGATTGTATATTAGCAGCGTGCAACATACCAGCCCGAAGCAATGTATAATCTGCACAGGTCTGTCGCGTTAAATTTGCATGTCACAATACTTGTCTCTTATGAGGCAAAATAGTGTGACAGTGCAACAGGTTGGATAGGACTGACTCCTTTGGACCCTTGGTCCCCTAATTTGTGCCCATCGTTGACCCCTTTTATCCTTCCCTGACCTGGTTAGTATGCCATAATAGTTTATTTTCTTTTTGAAATTTTCCAGGGCAATGGAAAAGATGTCCTTTGTGAATGGAAGTTGAAAAATGGAACCCATCAGCCGTTTCAAAGTGTAGGCAGCATTTTCAATGGAGGTACATGTGATTACTTTTCTTTTCTGCATATGAGTGTGAAGTGTGTGGGTATATATATATATATATATATATATATATATATATATATATATATATATATATATATATATATATATATATATATATATATATATATATATATATTTACATATATATATATATATATATATATATATATATATATATATATATATATATATATATATATATATATATATATATATATATGTATATATATATGTTGCAGCCCAACTTCTGATCCAGCCCATCTTAAGATGGGCCAGGCCCAACTTCCGATCGGAAGTTGGGCTGGATTTTGCTGGCCCATCTTAAGATGGGCTACCCAACTTCCGATGACCCAGATAATACAGCAGCCCAGCCCAACTTCCGATGGCAATAATTTTTTATTAAGTGTTCATCTAGAAGTTTATAGATTTGTTGGAATATTTGTTTATTGAGTAAGATGTGAATTTCATGAGACAAATTACTTGCATTTTATTGTTAAATCTTTACTTAAACACTACTGAATACTTCTGATTATGCCGAAATTTGAATATAAGTGGATTACAGATTCTCTCCTCTCCTTTTGTAAAAAAGACTAGAAAAACAAAACAAAGAAATAATTATTCAAACACAACAGATTGATTTACACGTGTAATGTTTCTTATTGTGCTGGATTCCAGCACCTGTTAATTGATTACATTCTTTTCTGGCTTCTAGAATGAGTTAAAAAAGTTGTATATGCAATTTTCTTACCTGTCTAACAAAGTATCTATTACATTATTTATAATGGATGTCTGTAAAAGTATAAACATTTCATAATAATTAGCCAATTAAGGTAACATATGGTACATCTATATTACTTTTCTTTATCTACATTCAGGATGAAGGGCTTCTTAATAAAGGTCTCAATTTTAAAAGTTCAACGACCAGTTTTCTGATATACTCATTGCTCTTCAATATTTAAAAAAAAGGTTTAAAAAATAATTCAAACTAAAACATAAATATTTCTCTCTTCCCTCTTTTACTATTGACTACCAAAAAGATAACTTTTTCAACTGCTTCATCCAAATCCAATCCAAGATCATGTCTAAATCTTACTAAATTTGGATCTGCCAAAATTTAATATATGTGTCGTTTAGGTACAAGTACCAATATAATCTGCATACACCTTATCCCATATCAATTACAGCTTGAACCATGTATGTTCATTTCTAAACTACCTCATCTAGATACTATAAGTGCCCTGCTCTGATGAATCTTGATGAAGGACACAATGTTTTTGGAGAGGATATCTTCAGGATATCCTCTCCTATCAAATCATACATGCCGTCTTTATCTCCATGTTTGTTTTTCCTTTTTTTAAGTCTATCATGAGTGTTTGTTTTGTCTATTGTTCCTGACAAAGTTCTTTAACAGCATAGTGTGTGTTTGTTAAGACTTTCTCTATCATTTTCTTTAGCTTACCTTGTTAACCAATGTTCCACCCCCATGAACTCACTTTTCATTTTGTTCTTAAGTCCCTCAAAATGTTGCTTTTTGGCATTTTGTGATTGACATTTGACTGAAGTTCTGTCATCTAGCACAGAGAGGGAGGGTTTTAAGTACTTCACATTCCTCTCATAGGGTCATCAAATGGTCATTAAGGACCACTGGAGGACTTCCTGCCTCATTCATGAATGCATTCAAGTCTAGACTTGCCACATGTCTGTGTTAACCAATTAAGTTTGTTTGTTTTCCTTTTTAAATGCCTAATCACAACTCAGTCAGTTAAACTGGACATTTGTTACACATACTTAGGGGCCACATGATCCCATCTAGCCCAGAGAGTGAGGGATACGAGCATTCACACACTTATCAAATGATCATTAGTGACCACTTGAGATCTTATGTAATGCTTCTCTGATTCCAGGAAAGCAACATGCATGCCCTCTGTGACCAAGCTGGTTTTAATGGGTGGAAGGGTTAATTAGCATACTAACAACAATAGCAATTTGCTGCACCCATCCCATATATCACCAGCCACAGGAACTAACGCCTAGACATAAAGCATAAGATAGAGACCAGAACAGAGAAAAGCATTATCTAACAAAATCATAGACTTGGAGTTTGTGCTAAGTGTGTCACTTGCAGATGTATGCCTTTAAACCTCTTCCATTATGTAGCCATTAGATGTTCTTTATCTCAGGACTGGTGTGTTGGGTGGTTACAATGAAGGATAATGTGATCACTCCTAGAAATAAATGGTTGAATAATGAGAGAAAAGCTAAAGTACTAGAAATCTATGTGCAGGAATTCTGGTTAGAATTGACCACTACAGGAGTCCTATCTATCAATGCTGTATAGGGAACATCCCGACCAGTAATTGAACCATTTATGTAACAGAAAAAATACAATTCTTATAAGTACTCAACCCACACACATACTGAAACTTAAGTTCAGCCGCAGTTTCAGACCAAACTGCTCTTAACATGCCACCTAGCTGCTCTTAAATGTGCTGACTATCATGATAAGCTGATCAAAAATGCCCACATTATAGAAAAGGGAACAGTTCAAGATTTACCAATTCCTCTGCATAAAATGCGTTTCCACTTTCCACACATAAGGTACTGTGTTTGAAGACTAGTTTGATATGAATGAACGTGGTGGACCTCTTCTTTCTTTTCTCTAGAATTTTGGTATTCCGTTTCCCTTACCCTGGTAGTCATCATTGCTTGTCCAGTCCATCAGGAATGGTTCATCGGAGTTGCCCAGGTTGAGCTCTCCTCCGATCGCCACTTCAAGAAATGATCCTGTTACCGTCTCTCACTCTGCTCAGTGATTCCCAAGACATGCACAATGGATCTGATTATGGGGGAAAAGATGTTGACATATGTTGACAAATTATCCCCACTAGCCACCTTAAAATATCCAAATGACACTGACACACACATGCAAAAAAATAGTGTCATCCTATGTATTTTCTAGGATTTGACTTGGGCATCATTGTGAATATTATCTCCCTCTCCCACAGGTCAGCCATGGGTGGAACATTGATCGCTTGCCAAATTCTAACTTAATACACCTACCGTAAATTCTCGGAAATCTCGGCCGCCCTAGGAAACTCGGCCACTATAATTAATTTACCAAATATTTACTGGGGAAGTTCGCCCACCCCCGATTCACATTTCACCAAAAGTCGGCCACCAAGTAAATTTCATTGATATAAGAAAAAAACATTTAGATTTCCAAAGTTTGCGATTAATTTTAGATTATTAACAATCGTTTCTAGTGCCCATATCCGCCAAAAGATAATCGGTGCGAAACCGGAAGTAGGTATCGCATTTCTGCGTGTAGAGTGGAATACAGCTTGGGCGACGCCATTTCGAAATAAGACTTGTCAACAACTTGAACAAGTATATAATTCAATGCGTAATTGACGTGCGGCAGCAAGAATAAACAAGTAAACAACATACAAGGGAGGCAAGTTACTTTACAAGTATATAGCAGAGGAATGACAGGTCAGGTAGGTGGACAATACAGGTTTTGTGGGGGAAAATTATATTCTTGTGTACATACGAAGTTAACGATCGATTTTCAGTTCCATCTACATCATAGTACATGTAGCTAAATTCGTTTCAATTGATAATATCGACGAATCTTGGCCACGGTGTCTGACATTTGATCGCTATTTTCAGTAAATTTCGGCCACCATCAGCCAACGAAAATCGTAATTAATAAAAAGTGTCCGAGATTTGCGAGAATTTACGGTACCCATCTCTCTCTCTCTCTCTCTCTCTCTCTCTCTCTCTCTCTCTCTCTCTCTCTCTCTCTCTCTCTCTCTCTCTCTCTCTTCTTAGACAAGAGGATTTTTTTCTTTTCGCTCGGCCAGAGACATTTAGTGATGTCTGTATATGTTCCCACTATCCTTATCTTTGAATGGTGGCATGTTAAACACACTGATATTGACCACATAGAGTAGAACAGCTCTGCTATAGTGAGTCATTACTCAAACCAAAGGATAGTCTGTATAACCATGCCAACCCAGTATTCGAAATCGCTCCAATTAAAGTCTGTCCCACCCAAGCTTGGCTGAACGCTTTCTCTTCTTTTTTGATGCAAAAACTTTGTATTTGCCATCCAAACTTGGCAAAACTCTTAAAAGCACGATTCAGAGTGTGTGTCTGTGTTTGACAGGTATAGCTTTGCTTATAAAAGTTCAAAGTTATATTTCTTAGTTTTAATATGCCAAATGAGCGAATGGTACAACATTAGTCCTTTTGTTGAACCGGCCATCAAGCCCCCGCTAAAACTAAATGTACTGGTCCGACAACCTCGTGCTTCAATATGATGTGAGCGATCTCGGGTGTAATTTTACTATTGGGGCCTTTTGGGCAAAATCAACATTTGAAGGTGAGGTGAATTAAGCGGTCAGCCAAACTTGGGTCAGACAGACTATAGTACTAATCATTAACTCATTCCCCAAGAGATATCCTCTCAAAAGGCACGACCGTGACTCTCTTGTTTCTGAACAAATATTGGAAGGGGCAAGCCAGCGTTTTCTTGCTGTCTTAAACTCTCCAGCCCTAAGGGCCCCAAGGCTTAGGACCATAGTTCTAAACCCTGCTCTGCTTTCTCTGTTGTAGGTGACTTGACAAAGTGGGTTGTGGAGGATCCAAGACCCAGGACTCACTGCCACCCAGCCCTAAGGGTACCAAGACTTAGCACCTTAGTTCTGAACCCTGCTCTGCTTTCTCTGTTGTAGGTGACTTGACAAACAGGGTTGTGGAGGATCCAAGACCCAGGACTCACTGCCACCCAGCCCTAAGGGTACCAAGACTTAGCACCTTAGTTCTGAACCCTGCTCGGCTTTCTCTGTTGTAGGTGACTTGACAAACAGGGTTGTGGAGGATCCAAGACCCAGGACTCACTGCCATCCAGCCCTAAGGGTACCAAGACTTAGCACCTTAGTTCTGAACCCTGCTCTGCTTTCTCTGTTGTAGGTGACTTGACAAAGTGGGTTGTGGAGGATCCAAGACCCAGGACTCACTGCCACCAAGCCCTAAGGGTACCAAGACTTAATTAGCACCTTAGTTCTGAACCCTGCTCTGCTTTCTCTGTTGTAGGTGACTTGACAAAGTGGGTTGTGGAGGATCCAAGACCCAGGACTCACTGCCACCCAGCCCTAAGGGTACCAAGACTTAGCACCTTAGTTCTGAACCCTGCTCTGCTTTCTCTGTTGTAGGTGACTTGACAAACAGGGTTGTGGAGGATCCAAGACCCAGGACTCACTGCCACCAAGCCCTAAGGGTACCAAGACTTAGCACCTTAGTTCTGAACCCTGCTCTGCTTTCTCTGTTGTAGGTGACTTGACAAACTGGGTTGTGGAGGATCCAAGACCCAGGACTCACTGCCACCCAGCCCTAAGGGTACCAAGACTTAGCACCTTAGTTCTGAACCCTGCGCTGCTTTCTCTGTTGTAGGTGACTTGACAAACTGGGTTGTGGAGGATCCAAGACCCAGGACTCACTGCCACCCAGCCCTAAGGGTACCAAGACGTAGCACCTTAGTTCTGAACCCTGCGCTGCTTTCTCTGTTGTAGGTGACTTGACAAACTGGGTTGTGGAGGATCCAAGACCCAGGACTCACTGCCACCCAGCCCTAAGGGTACCAAGACTTAGCACCTTAGTTCTGAACCCTGCGCTGCTTTCTCTGTTGTAGGTGACTTGACAAACTGGGTTGTGGAGGATCCAAGACCCAGGACTCACTGCCACCCAGCCCTAAGGGTACCAAGACTTAGCACCTTAGTTCTGAACCCTGCTCGGCTTTCTCTGTTGTAGGTGACTTGACAAACAGGGTTGTGGAGGATCCAAGACCCAGGACTCACTGCCATCCAGCCCTAAGGGTACCAAGACTTAGCACCTTAGTTCTGAACCCTGCTCTGCTTTCTCTGTTGTAGGTGACTTGACAAAGTGGGTTGTGGAGGATCCAAGACCCAGGACTCACTGCCACCAAGCCCTAAGGGTACCAAGACTTAATTAGCACCTTAGTTCTGAACCCTGCTCTGCTTTCTCTGTTGTAGGTGACTTGACAAAGTGGGTTGTGGAGGATCCAAGACCCAGGACTCACTGCCACCCAGCCCTAAGGGTACCAAGACTTAGCACCTTAGTTCTGAACCCTGCTCTGCTTTCTCTGTTGTAGGTGACTTGACAAACAGGGTTGTGGAGGATCCAAGACCCAGGACTCACTGCCACCAAGCCCTAAGGGTACCAAGACTTAGCACCTTAGTTCTGAACCCTGCTCTGCTTTCTCTGTTGTAGGTGACTTGACAAACTGGGTTGTGGAGGATCCAAGACCCAGGACTCACTGCCACCCAGCCCTAAGGGTACCAAGACTTAGCACCTTAGTTCTGAACCCTGCGCTGCTTTCTCTGTTGTAGGTGACTTGACAAACTGGGTTGTGGAGGATCCAAGACCCAGGACTCACTGCCACCCAGCCCTAAGGGTACCAAGACGTAGCACCTTAGTTCTGAACCCTGCGCTGCTTTCTCTGTTGTAGGTGACTTGACAAACTGGGTTGTGGAGGATCCAAGACCCAGGACTCACTGCCACCCAGCCCTAAGGGTACCAAGACTTAGCACCTTAGTTCTGAACCCTGCGCTGCTTTCTCTGTTGTAGGTGACTTGACAAACTGGGTTGTGGAGGATCCAAGACCCAGGACTCACTGCCACCCAGCCCTAAGGGTACCAAGACTTAGCACCTTAGTTCTGAACCCTGCGCTGCTTTCTCTGTTGTAGGTGACTTGACAAAGTGGGTTGTGGAGGATCCAAGACCCAGGACTCACTGCCACCCAGCCCTAAGGGTACCAAGACTTAGCACCTTAGTTCTGAACCCTGCTCTGCTTTCTCTGTTGTAGGTGACTTGACAAAGTGGGTTGTGGAGGATCCAAGACCCAGGACTCACTGCCACCCAGCCCTAAGGGTACCAAGACTTAGCACCTTAGTTCTGAACCCTGCTCTGCTTTCTCTGTTGTAGGTGACTTGACAAGCTGGGTTGTGGAGGTTCTAAGACCCGGGACTCACCGCCGCCCAGCCCTAAGGGCCTCAAGACTGAGGGGGGCAGGAAGCCCGACATGAGCTTGGGGGTGCCGCAGTTTCCCGCTCCGGGTTCGCAGCAACGGCTGGACCCGGGGCGGAAAAAGGTGGCGCTGAAGCCTGGGCGCTCGTTGATGGACTGGATCCGTCTCGGTCGAAGCGGGAAGGATCTGACGGGTGTGGGCGGGCAGGTCCTGGAGGTGACACCTGAAGAGCTAGCCAAACACAACACGCACACTGACGCCTGGCTCAGTCTGAATGGTGAGTAAGAATAAACTGTTCTGGGGCGTAGCGGGAAGGACCTGACGGGTGTGGGCGGGCAGGTCCTGGAGGTGACACCTGAAGAGCTGGCCAAACACAACACACAAACTGACGCCTGGCTCAGTCTGAATGGTGAGTAAGAATAAACTGTTCTGGGGCGTAGCGGGAAGGACCTGACGGGTGTGGGCGGGCTGGCCAAACACAACACGCAGACTGACGCCTGGCTCAGCCTGAATGGTGAGTAAGAATAAACTGTTCTGGGGCAGAGGGAAGGACCTGACGGGTGTGGGTGGGCGGGTCCTGGAGGTGACACCTGAAGAGCTGGCCAAACACAACACGCAAACTGATGCCTGGCTCAGCCTGAATGGTGAGTAAGAATAAACTGTTCTGGGGCGTAGCGGGAAGGACCTGACGGGTGTGGGCGGGCGGGTCCTGGAGGTGACACCTGAAGAGCTGGCCAAACACAACACGCAGACCGACGCCTGGCTCAGCCTGAATGGTGAGTAAGAATAAACTGTTCTGGGGCGTAGCGGGAAGGACCTGACGGGTGTGGGCGGGCGGGTCCTGGAGGTGACACCTGAAGAGCTGGCCAAACACAACACGCAGACTGACGCCTGGCTCAGCCTGAATGGTGAGTAAGAATAAACTGTTCTGGGGCGTAGCGGGAAGGACCTGACGGGTGTGGGCGGGCAGGTCCTGGAGGTGACACCTGAAGAGCTGGCCAAACACAACACGCACACTGACGCCTGGCTCAGCCTGAATGGTGAGTAAGAATAAACTGTTCTGGGGCGTAGCGGGAAGGACCTGACGGGTGTGGGTGGGCAGGTCCTGGAGGTGACACCTGAAGAGCTGGCCAAACACAACACGCAAACTGACGCCTGGCTCAGCCTGAATGGTGAGTCAGAATAAACTGTTCTGGGGCGTAGCGGGAAGGATCTGACGGGTGTGGGCGGGCAGGTCCTGGAGGTGACACCTGAAGAGCTGGCCAAACACAACACGCAGACTGACGCCTGGCTCAGCCTGAATGGTGAGTAAGAATAAACTGTTCTGGGGCGTAGCGGCAAGGATCTGACGGGTGTGGGTGGGCAGGTCCTGGAGGTGACACCTGAAGAGCTGGCCAAACACAACACGCACACTGACGCCTGGCTCAGCCTGAATGGTGAGTTAGCATAAACTGTTCTGGGGCGTAGCGGGAAGGATCTGACGGGTGTGGGTGGGCAGGTCCTGGAGGTGACACCTGAAGAGCTGGCCAAACACAACATGCAAACTGACGCCTGGCTCAGTCTGAATGGTGAGTAAGAATAAACTGTTCTGGGGCGTAGAGGGAAGGATCTGACGGGTGTGGGTGGGCAGGTCCTGGAGGTGACACCTGAAGAGCTGGCCAAACACAACATGCAAACTGACGCCTGGCTCAGTCTGAATGGTGAGTAAGAATAAACTGTTCCGGGGCGTAGCGGGAAGGATCTGACGGGTGTCGGTGGGCGGGTCCTGGAGGTGACACCTGAAGAGCTGGCCAAACACAACATGCAAACTGACGCCTGGCTCAGCCTGAATGGTGAGTAAGAATAAACTGTTCTGGGGCGTAGCGGGAAGGACCTGACGGGTGTGGGTGGGCAGGTCCTGGAGGTGACACCTGAAGAGCTGGCCAAACACAACACGCAAACTGACGCCTGGCTCAGTCTGAATGGTGAGTAAGAATAAACTGTTCTGGGGCAGAGGGAAGGACCTGACGGGTGTGGGTGGGCAGGTCCTGGAGGTGACACCTGAAGAGCTGGCCAAACACAACACGCAGACTGACGCCTGGCTCAGCCTGAATGGTGAGTAAGAATAAACTGTTCTGGGGCGAAGCGGGAAGGACCTGACGGTGTGGGTGGGCAGGTCCTGGAGGTGACACCTGAAGAGCTGGCCAAACACAACATGCAAACTGACGCCTGGCTCAGTCTGAATGGTGAGTAAGAATAAACTGTTCTGGGGCGTAGCGGGAAGGACCTGACGGGTGTGGGTGGGCGGGTCCTGGAGGTGACACCTGAAGAGCTGGCCAAACACAACACGCAGACTGACGCCTGGCTCAGCCTGAATGGTGAGTAAGAATAAACTGTTCTGGGGCAGAGGGAAGGACCTGACGGTGTGGGCGGGCGGGTCCTGGAGGTGACACCTGAACAGCTGGCCAAACACAACACGCAGACTGACGCCTGGCTCAGCCTGAATGGTGAGTAAGAATAAACTGTTCTGGGGCGTAGAGGGAAGGACCTGACGGGTGTGGGCGGGCGGGTCCTGGAGGTGACACCTGAAGAGCTGGCCAAACACAACACGCAGACTGACGCCTGGCTCAGTCTGAATGGTGAGTAAGAATAAACTGTTCTGGGGCGTAGAGGGAAGGACCTGACGGGTGTGGGCGGGCGGGTCCTGGAGGTGACACCTGAAGAGCTGGCCAAACACAACACGCAGACTGACGCCTGGCTCAGTCTGAATGGTGAGTAAGAATAAACTGTTCTGGGGCGTAGAGGGAAGGACCTGACGGGTGTGGGCGGGCGGGTCCTGGAGGTGACACCTGAAGAGCTGGCCAAACACAACACGCAGACTGACGCCTGGCTCAGCCTGAATGGTGAGTAAGAATAAACTGTTCTGGGGCGAAGCGGGAAGGACCTGACGGTGTGGGTGGGCACGTCCTGGAGGTGACACCTGAAGAGCTGGCCAAACACAACACGCAGACTGACGCCTGGCTCAGCCTGAATGGTGAGTAAGAATAAACTGTTCTGGGGCGTAGCGGGAAGGACCTGACGGGTGTGGGTGGGCAGGTCCTGGAGGTGACACCTGAAGAGCTGGCCAAACACAACACGCAGACTGACGCCTGGCTCAGCCTGAATGGTGAGTAAGAATAAACTGTTCTGGGGCGTAGAGGGAAGGACCTGACGGTGTGGGTGGGCAGGTCCTAGAGGTGACACCTGAAGAGCTGGCCAAACACAACACGCAGACTGACGCCTGGCTCAGCCTGAATGGTGAGTAAGAATAAACTGTTCTGGGGCGAAGCGGGAAGGACCTGACGGTGTGGGTGGGCAGGTCCTGGAGGTGACACCTGAAGAGCTGGCCAAACACAACACGCAGACTGACGCCTGGCTCAGCCTGAATGGTGAGTGAGAATAAACTGTTCTGGGGCGTAGAGGGAAGGACCTGACGGGTGTGGGTGGGCAGGTCCTGGAGGTGACACCTGAAGAGCTGGCCAAACACAACACGCACACTGACGCCTGGCTCAGTCTGAATGGTGAGTCAGAATAAACTGTTCTGGGGCGTAGCGGGAAGGATCTGACGGGTGTGGGCGGGCAGGTCCTGGAGGTGACACCTGAAGAGCTGGCCAAACACAACACGCACACTGACGCCTGGCTCAGTCTGAATGGTGAGTAAGAATAAACTGTTCTGGGGCGTAGCGGCAAGGACCTGACGGGTGTGGGCGGGCGGGTCCTGGAGGTGACACCTGAAGAGCTGGCCAAACACAACACGCAGACTGACGCCTGGCTCAGCCTGAATGGTGAGTAAGAATAAACTGTTCTGGGGCGTAGCGGGAAGGATCTGACGGGTGTGGGCGGGCAGGTCCTGGAGGTGACACATGAAGAGCTGGCCAAACACAACACGCAAACTGACGCCTGGCTCAGCCTGAATGGTGAGTAAGAATAAACTGTTCTGGGGCGTAGAGGGAAGGATCTGACGGGTGTGGGTGGGCAGGTCCTGGAGGTGACACCTGAAGAGCTGGCCAAACACAACACGCAAACTGACGCCTGGCTCAGCCTGAATGGTGAGTAAGAATAAACTGTTCTGGGGCGTAGCGGGAAGGACCTGACAGGTGTGGGTGGGCGGGTCCTGGAGGTGACACATGAAGAGCTGGCCAAACACAACACGCAAACTGACGCCTGGCTCAGCCTGAATGGTGAGTAAGAATAAACTGTTCTGGGGCGTAGAGGGAAGGACCTGACGGGTGTGGGCGGGCGGGTCCTGGAGGTGACACCTGAAGAGCTGGCCAAACACAACACGCAAACTGACGCCTGGCTCAGCCTGAATGGTGAGTAAGAATAAACTGTTCTGGGGCGTAGCGGGAAGGACCTGACGGGTGTGGGTGGGCAGGTCCTGGAGGTGACACCTGAAGAGCTGGCCAAACACAACACGCAGACTGACGCCTGGCTCAGCCTGAATGGTGAGTAAGAATAAACTGTTCTGGGGCGTAGCGGGAAGGATCTGACGGGTGTGGGCGGGCAGGTCCTGGAGGTGACACCTGAAGAGCTGGCCAAACACAACACACACACTGACGCCTGGCTCAGCCTGAATGGTGAGTAAGAATAAACTGTTCTGGGGCGTAGCGGGAAGGACCTGACGGGTGTGGGTGGGCAGGTCCTGGAGGTGACACCTGAAGAGCTGGCCAAACACAACACGCAAACTGACGCCTGGCTCAGCCTGAATGGTGAGTAAGAATAAACTGTTCTGGGGCGTAGCGGGAAGGACCTGACGGGTGTGGGTGGGCAGGTCCTAGAGGTGACACCTGAAGAGCTGGCCAAACACAACACGCAGACTGACGCCTGGCTCAGCCTGAATGGTGAGTAAGAATAAACTGTTCTGGGGCGTAGCGGGAAGGACCTGACGGGTGTGGGTGGGCAGGTCCTAGAGGTGACACCTGAAGAGCTGGCCAAACACAACACGCAGACTGACGCCTGGCTCAGTCTGAATGGTGAGTAAGAATAAACTGTTCTGGGGCGTAGCGGCAATTGATAAATCAGTTAAAGAGAGGCAACCAATCGATTATCGAGTATAATCGATAATCAGCCCAATACTAACCCTTTCAATGCTGAGGCTACTGTCAACAAAGGCACAAGAATGCAGAATATTTTTATAAACCTTTTAAACCCTGTCATGGTTGTATTCATTGGAAAGCTCTCGCTTCAGTACTATCTGATGAGTACCCATTTGCCAGGGTTTTGGTCATTTTTCAGCTTTTTTCGCATCATTTTCTATTGACCAAACCAAATTAGCCACCAGCAGCAGAAGGGTTTAGTTTAGCAAAATTAAAATCATCTTTGAAGCAGCCAGTATCATCAAAATTGTCAAGAAGGCTTTATATTGTTAAGAAAATATAATGTTGAATGATCATAAAACAAACCTTTTAAAGGTGCTTTTCAATACCGGTTGATTTTAAGTGTAATTTTCTCTTACCTCTTCAGGCAAGGTGTACAATGTGACAGATTACATGGACTTCCACCCCGGCGGTGACGATGAACTGATGCGGGGCGTCGGCAAGGACGCCACACAGCTCTTTGATGAGGTGAGGGGAAAGATCAAAGAGAAAATCCTGCCAACCATTGGCCTCTGCAGTGCACACACAGCCTGAGGACATGGAATATAGCACATCAAATAGAGGGATACTGTAAAGTTCGAAATATTGGCGTGCTTAAATTTAGCGAATTGAACCATTTTTTCATATTAGCGAATCGTAATATTAGCGTGTGAACCAGCTCGAAAAGCGCCATCTGCCAACAGATATTCAAACTAGACCTGGTTTGATAAACGGCCAATTCACCCCCTTAAATGGGCAAACCAAAAATCTGCCCCTTTCTCAAAGCTAGGGGATAGAACACAACGCACACACTAGACACATGTATTACATTCTAAATTAGGGATAGAAGAGACTTGCCGGGGTAAATTGTAATTGATACAGACTAGTGCCTGCTTGTTGACTTCACTCATCAAGACCCAAGATAAGGGGCGACAGTGGCTAGTGTTAACTCAATCGCTGCCATACATTTGCAAGTATTGTAATACTTACCATGATGGTCCTGGTATGAATGAAAGAGCTGTTAGCTTTGTTATACGGCTAGCTTCGCCGTCCATCTTACACGGCTCTGTTCATTTCATAGGGCAAGGCATGATGGCGCGACCAAACTACCTCTTCACTTGCCAGGTGAATTCAACACTCGGCTTACTCAGTGTCAGTATCAACTTCAACCCACCCTCACAATCCCATGTAACCACCTAATTGTAATGTAATTTAATACAAGTGACTTTCATTTACTTTCCAGGTTCATAAGTGGGTGAATGCGGAATCTATGCTAGAGAAATGTTATGTGGGAAAAATGAAAACCACATCTCCGATAAAAAAAAGAGGTGAGTAGACAAACTGTTGCAAGTAAATTGAATCTTGGCTTAAAGAGGTCAACTTAGAATTACAGATTCATTCATATTTCCTTTAAGGAATGCAGATGCCAATATAAATAGGTCAATATCCAGATATTTCTTAGAAGTTTCATCTCATTGTTGATAGAAGGGTATTATTCAGAGGAAATGACCAGCATTTCCTGTTAAGCTGAGGTTGTCTGTATGGACAGGACACTGTACAATGTTAGGCATGTGACCTCTGTTGCTATGTCCAGCAAGTGCCATTCATCAGGCTGGATGAGTTGCCTGGATACTCAACTGCCTATCGCCATGGCGAGGTTGTCATGGCGAGCTACAGGAGCATCTATTCTGATTACTGAAAACTACGTAACCCTATTCATGCCTGCAATGCCTTCAATGTGCCCATTGTTTTGAGATATCTTCGAGACCATAACAATTTCCAGTAAAATATGGAATAAATTTTTTAATCAGAACCCAACCCTTAACTTGATTCCAAAGTTATTTTCAAAGGCCTTATAGGACAATACCTAACTTGTGAAGGAGACTTTTAGGCAGGAAAGTGTTAGCGCCACTTGTCACTAGGAGTGGAAATCTTCTCATCAGAACTTGTTGTTCTGTATAGGAACTAGACATTCTACATTCCGCCAATTCAGGTTATACTCATTGTGTTGGAGGTATATGTACTGCAAAAATTAGACATTGAATTTGGTTGGGAGACAGACGCATGAAATGAAAACAGAATTTCATTTCATATCCTTACAAAATCAGATATGGTGATCATAATTCAATGGCATACTGTAACTTTAATTAGTTATCGTTAAATACGTTTGTTTACATTTCAGGGCCAGGAAAGTCATTAAGTGCTAATGGTTAGTATTTTATTGGACATTTTCATTGTTATATATATAGATGATTTTTCTTTTATTGTATTGAATTTACCTAAGTTTCCTAAATACATTTAGATGTTACATGACAGTGAATATTGTTGTTATCTTAATGTCTTCCCTCAAAAATATAACACCCCAAATAATGATATGGCTCAAAATTACTGGTAAGACTCAAAAAGTTATGATGATGGAAGAGTTTAGTGAGTACAAATGAAGAAAGATAATCTTGAATGGTTGAAAAAAGAGAAATTTCTTTTTTTTATCTTCAGACAATGGTGGAATAACTATATGCATTTGATGCATATATCCAAGTTTGAAATCCCAATATAACTAAAAAAAACATCTAAAAAGATAAAAATATCTCTTATGATTGCTACTTTTCACATTCTCTTTCAAATGAAGAATACATGACTAAACAATCTGAAATCATAAAAAAACAATCCCAATCTTTTATGATTATTATTTTCATATTCAGTTTCAAAATCATTTTCTTGTGGCATTGAAGCGGAATACAGTAAGTAAAAATTATCGGAAAAGATAAACAATCTATTTTACATTCAATTCCAAAATGCTAGTATCTTAAGTTCGTGAAAAGGGATTCATGGTTGAGTGTCTGTAAGTAGATTTCAGTGATGAATTGTCTCTATATTTTCAGGTTTTGCTGCTCCGTTGGCCCCACCGGCCCCTACTGGACCTCCTTCTCCCAGGTACTTGGAATAAAACAAATCATTTGTTTATCCTCAAAATATTATCTTTGTAATAAGAAAGTTAAGTCTTGTTCATTTGACCCATGATGCTGTAAGTCTCTGTATCATGACATATTGTCTGGGTCTATGGTATTAGATAGACTAAAGCACTAATCTGATAGAAAAAGTTGGTTAGAGTTGTTGGCTAGTCTCCGATTATTATATATCTAGAATTCACTGTAGCAGGTTTAATATTGCACTGTTTTTGCTCTGGAAACTAAACCTGCATGAACACATTGCCCTACTGGGGTCCTGTGGTATGGCACACTGAGTCAGCACTCACCTGGCAGGAAAAAGCTGTGCCAACTGCTTTGAAAGCAGTGCAGTAAATGGTTATAGGATTCAAGCTGTCCATAGTAACATTTCCCCATCAAAATAAACATTTTATTTTGAAAAAATAAGCATTTTCTCTGTGAATTATTTTCCAAATAAAGCTCTGGTCAAAAAGATATAACAAAAATATTCAGGCCTTTTTTGGTGCTGAATGGACGTGAATTGGTCAAACTCTGGCAGGCAAGAAGCTTTGAACTAGATTCTTATTTTCCATTTCAGTCCTGGCTTAGGGCATGTGAGAAAGTTTCTAGTGACTTTGGTTCGGAACAGTATTGGTGCTCTCGGAAACTTATCCAAATTATGACCTAACTTGTCTATTACTTGCCACCTTCTCCTGACATTTGCTTTTAAGCTATTTCTCTAGTAATGATAGAACTATGGCAGTCTCGCACAAATGCACAGTGGTTTTCCCCTGTTACGGTTTATGAAATTTCGCAAAAATCCTCCCTCTGGTTTCAGGTATGACAGGTACCAGAATGACTCCTCCATCACCATCGTCATCTACTCCAAGTGGCTGAACATGAGGCAAGAGAATATCATCATTGACAGAAGTGACAACGCCCTGTCTGTCACTGCACTCATCAGAGACCACACATACACAGTGCACCTAGGTAGGTCTTGGTGGCTAGGAGGTAGATACTGTCAGGAGTGCCCTCTTTTGGTTGGAACTAAATTTTCATTGGGAACAGCTTGTTTTTCAGAGGATTAATTATGAGATAATGGGAACAAATATTTTATTTGTGATGGATGCAATAGTAATTATAGGTTGTTGGACTCTTAATTCTGGTTAAATTATTTTTGAGATATCTTGATCTAGTGTCAATTGTATTGTTCAAAACTTTCCATATTCTTCACTAAGGCCTCTAACTAAAGGGAAATATTTGGTTTAGTGTGTGAAATACAAAAATGATGATGATATTCATTAACAACTATTTCATATCTAATTTTTCCATGATTTGACCATATTTCTGATGTAAAGACTATGTTTTGGTGATCATACATTTTATTTATCGTTTTAATAGCATGCTTGCAATCATCATTAGGATGTCAGGTAAATGTTATGTAAAACATCAGAAATGTTTTGACAAAAACTAGATGGAAGTATTGCTGTAACATGGATGTGCCTGGGGAGTGCTAATTAGGTTCTATTTGACTTGCAAATGGCGTTTCTAAGTATTCTATGAATGATCAATCATGTTTTCACCTTTACAGAGCTGGAGTATGGAGTTGAGGACAGTTATGAAGGTAAGCATGACTCAGTGTGTTTACACCATATCAAAAATCTTATCTTAATACAGATACTAAATCAGTTGCTTCTATAATGGAATAATAAATCTTATTTCAATTTAATGGTTTTATTTTTAGAAATGTATTTCATGTTTTGTTAAATGAATTGCCGCTGACTAAAGCTTTTAGATGGACAATTCAATCTTCATTGCCAAACCTACTCTTTCAGTGTAAATAAACAGTCACATAATAAACTGATACCCCTCTTAGAATATAACAAATGGACAGTCACATATTTGTTGTTGAAATGCAGTCTGCACATTTTATATTTGTTGTTGCTGATTGGATTGCATTGTTCCCTTTCTTTGTAGTGCGGTTGGCACCTGCAGGAAAGGTTGAAATAATTCTGCAAAAGACCAATAGAGGGCAGCATTGGATGACAGTGGGCAAACCATTGGATGGCAATAACTCTTACGTCAAAACATCAGAAACCAGTAAGTGATGTAAAGGGAATAGTATCAGATAAGAGTGTGAAGTTGTCTGTCCACAAAAACTAAATTTATGTTTCATGTTATACTGACCCTTCCGCGCTACATATTTGACACTCCATATTTAAGTACCCTGTGGCCAGTTGGTCTAGTTGACAAACTGATTGCCGCTTCTCTGATGACTTCTGCTGAGAGTGATTAAGTTATATCATTATTATTCCATTCCACACATCAGAGGTAAAGCTTCAGAAATATCAGTCATAGATATAGAATTATCATCTCATGGACATATGAAAGATTGCAGTTTTTTTGTATAAGAAATGGTTGAAACTGAGCCAAAAATATAGGATAGTTGTAGTCTATTATGAGCAAATATCTTTGACCGATTCATGTCCAAAGCTGCCCTTGGTCAGTATTGTCTTAACCCTTCAAATCCAAAGCCTAATTGTATCCTAAGCAAAGAAAACCATCTGAAACCTGTCGTGTTGGTATTCATTAGATAGCTCACACTGAGTACACAAGAAAACCACAGCTATGGTACTCGAAATGCAACCTCCTCACTACTAAGTCTTCCAAAATGTAATAAATCATTTGGCCAAAAATGCATTTCATACTCAGGACCCAAAGTTTGGAATGGCTTAACTGAAGCAATCAGATGTGCACCATCACTACCTTCCTTCAAGTCTAGATACCTAAAAGCATTGTACCGTACTACTTTGTAACCCTGGGGCCTTCGTGCTACTAATGTAAACATGCCAGAGGACCTCAGGGAAGATCCTTACCATTGGACTGAGTTACCCTCTTTAAATAAAGATGATTATTATTATTATTATTATTATTATTATTATTATTATTATTATTATTATTACTCTCAGATGACTACCCACATGCTAGGGTTTCAGTCATTTCCAGCTTTTTTGCATCCTTTGTCTTAAACAATTAGCAACCATCAGCATAAGGGTTAAGCTATGATACTTAGGGTAAAGATAATTAAAGCATTCAGTCATAAACAGTTGGTGTTGTTCATTTGGAAATGATAAATGATTAAAATTTTTCCAAAAAATGCACTTCGGAAAGATTTCACCTAAATCGCTACCTTTAGGCATATACAGTCTTGAATGTGTTAATTTGAGGTATAAAGTTTATCGAACCCCTTAACCCATTCATGCCTGACAAGCATTGTGTTATGCAAATAATTTTGGAATAAAGCATGAACTCAAAAATATTTGGCAGAAAGATTTTAGTTCTGAACAATATTTCTCCTTCAAATTTATTCTGAAAAATGCTCTAGTAGCAAAGGTATTCCCAAAGTTGTGATGGCATTTTTGGACACTACAAGCAGTTGAATTTCAACTTAATTGTAGTTAAAGATTCATTCAAAATACTTTAATATGTGATGAAGAAAGGATATTGCTCACTCTAAAATCATCTCATGATTTGCTTTTTCAGAAACTGTGTACAGATCTTGCAAGCTGATCACCAAGGAAACCGTCTCCCACGATACACAACTTTATTGTTTTGAGCTTCCGCCGAGCTGCCACATGTGTGTCCCTGTGGGTCACCATGTGCACGCGAAGGCAACCATTGAAGGTACGAAGATGATGACCTACTCATAACTTATTCAGCGCAGTTTGCGTGTATATGTGAGGGGTTCAGTTTTTGAGGTGATAAATAAGTTGAGGAGCTTGCATGCAGAGATTATAGATCAAGTGCCATAAATAGCCCTGCTGTGTCAACGAGCGGGAGGCTAGGAAACTGTCGATGCAACACGTTTACCTGGCGCTACACATGCAGGTAACATGTAAGCATAACACAAACATGCAACTTGCCCCTGAAATTTTATAAATGGTTCCTTGTTGGATTGTTTAAGGCTGTTTTTATTCCTACTCAGTCAAGTAAAGCATTAGATTTTACTCTGCATAATGGCATTAAGAAATGTCCAGTTTATTGTGATAGAGTAACGATAAAATATTGAAGATACAATAATTGGGGATATTTTGGATTATGTGAACATAAAGAAAAATTACATTATAAGAGAGCTGATTTTCATTAAATATTTAGCGTAGTTTCCAGAATTCTTGTTTGCTGATTTCCCATCTCACACTGACCTTCCTCACAGCCTCAGCCCCGGACTCTCTCTTAGTTATCCTGGATGGTTCTAAATCAGCAAGCTGCTCTGATAGTCTAACACCTATTTCAATACCCAAATTGTGCCTTATAATGAAAATAATAACGGTTTTGTGTAATTCTCTATGAATTGCAAGGAAATAGACATTTTGAATTTGCAAAGTTGAGTTTCTTTTAGTTTTAATGAAAACATAATGAAAATTCAACCAATTCTAGGTTTGTGTTATTCTCTATAATCTGTAAGGAAATAGCCAGTTCCTTAGACTTACCAATTTCAAATTCACTAATTTTATGAAAATACAACTAATTTAAGCTATGTGTAACTCTCGATGAACCTCAAGAAAGTAGCCAGTTTCTTGAATTGTCAATTTGAATTTCATTATAATGAAAATATTATCAAAATTCAACCAATTCCATCTATTTTTCATATTTCTCTGTAATCTCTATAGCCAATTTCTTTAATTGCCAATTTCAATTTGCATCATTATTTTTCAGGCATGGAGATCTCCAGGAGTTACACAGTAGTTATACCAAGCCTCTCTTCAGACAAACAGGATGATCTCGTAACACAGGGAAAAGTGCTTTACCTCATGATTAAGATATACCAAGACGGCGCACTTACCCAATATATAGACAAATTAAAAATAGGTAAGTGAAGAAAATAAATTATGGACATAATATTAATATGAATCAATATCATCACAATAATAATCAATATATGCAATTATAACCATGATGGAAGGTATTTGCATTTACTGGCACATTAGTGTATAGCCAAGTATAATGTCCCTGTGACAATAGGTGCTGTCTACATTATTTCACAATTGTCTTTCATAGCATCTTTTTGGGAATGTATTTGATTGTTTAATTCTCATGATACCTCTTCTTAAAAATGTATGGACAGAGAAAGACACAGAGAGATGACCATTAACTTTGACAGAAATGCTTATATATTCTCTATCAAGGAAAGGACTCAGTGTGAAAGAAACCGCCTTTGTTAAAGTACATAATTATCATACCAAACAAACTCCTCCTGACCATGCAGGACATCGATGGTTTACTTAATATGTAGACTTACTACTTCAGCATGGCCAGACAATTCCCCAAGACGTAGAGTGGCCTGGTAGCGTTAGGCCTAAAAAAAAATTGTTTGTTTCCTGTAACGGTTCCAAAAAAAATAGGGAAGGTAGGTAGGTAAATCCTTTTTTTTTTTTTTTTTTTTTTTTGTATTTAGCAGTAGGTGTCCTGGAAAAATGCTGAAAAAACACATTTCATTCACCTATTACATTGTGTATTTGTAATTAACATTGTCACATGCTTCTTGTCAGTTATGTTACCTGTCACTTATGTTTCCTGTCACTTGTTTCTTATGTTTCTTTTCTTCTTCTGTAGGTGATGACACACAACCTAGCCCTAGACATGCCTGCTTTGGTGTGCTGCATGTGCTTTGTGCAACTGTAAACCTGCCCTGCTTTCCTTTCCGTGTAGTTTAGATCATAGTTTAAAAAAACAAACAATTTTTTTTTTAGGCCTTACTATAGTAGCCCCGGGAATCTACGTGCCCTACACATATCTCAACTAGCCCTAGTATTACTGCCACACTAGAATAACTGTTGTTGAAGAAACTGTGAGGCAAAAACAGGATAACTCTATTACTAAAATGGGCAGCCAGTTTTATTCTAGATGCTGATTTCTCAATTGCATATTCTACTCTATTCGCAAAGCTTATATGTGTTTACAAAAATCTAAGTGAGTTAAACCTCCATTATATGAACAAACTCTTCTCATATACACAAGAAAATCACAGCTATGGTACTCGAAATGCAGCCTCTACGCATTTTGACTGTTCAAAAATGTAATAAATAAATTAGACAAAAATGCATTTCACATTCAGGGCCCAAGATTGGGATAGCTTAACTGAAGCAATCAGATGTGCACCATCTCTACCTTCCTTCAAGTCCCGATACCTAAAAGCAATGCACTTTACCACTTTGTAATCTTGGAGCCCTTGGGTTACTTGTATACATGTCAAAGGTCTCAGGAAATATTTCTACCGTTGGACAGAATAAGGCGACGGTTACTTGATTTATTGGTTCCCGGATCCGCCGTTCAAAGTGGAATAGACCCAACAGGAATATAAATGTAATACCCTCACTTTATTTTGTGCTCTGCAGCCGAGCCATAAGTAGGTACACCAAACCTACAATAAGTTTACCATGGATGGTAATAAAACTACAAAACTAAAAGAATATTAATACCAGAGCAATACAAAAGTACAATAGCAATGCATACAGTGTGATTGAAATGCATCATCTTAGCAAAAAGTTATTCTTTTAATATTCAAAAATATGGTTTAAGCATGTATTTTAGTACTAGCCAAAAAATCACTTTATGTTTTTACCTCCCTCCCTACTGTTTGCTTACTTAGATTTCTGTGTGTTAAATTTGTCTTTAAGAACTAAACTTTATTTTTAACTACCTCCCTCCCGACCCTATAAAATTGGTCTGGGAAGGATCCGGTAACCAATAAATCAAGTAACAGTTGCCTAAGTGTGTGGTGAATATTCAGAGCTGATTTACCACAAAGGTTTCAAGTAAACAGTTAAAATGGCCAGGCTCTTCCTAGATATGAATAGGTTGTTTTTGAAGAATGTCTAATTCTGTATTTGATGTGTGTTTTCAGGTGAATGTTTAGAGCTGAGTAACCATGAAGGTGACTTTCAGGACTCTACCCTGCAGCCGTGTAGTCAGTTGGTACTGCTGGCCGCGGGGACAGGATTCACTCCCATGGTCAGGCTGCTCTATAGAACACTAGTTGAGGAAGTACAAGATACCAGGTAAGTCTTCTAATAATCAGGATCAGTTGGTACTGCTGGCCGCGGGGACAGGATTCACTCCCATGGTCAGGCTACTCTATAGAACACTAGTTGAGGAAGTACAAGATACCAGGTAAGTCTTCTAATAATCAGGATCAGTTGGTACTGCTGGCCGCGGGGACAGGCTTCACTCCCATGGTCAAGCTACTCTATAGAACACTAGTTGAGGAAGTACAAGATACCAGGTAAGTCTTCTAATAATCAGGATCAGTTGGTACTGCTGGCCGCGGGGACAGGCTTCACTCCCATGGTCAAGCTACTCTATAGAACACTAGTTGAGGAAGTACAAGATACCAGGTAAGTCTTCTAATAATCAGGATCAGTTGGTACTGCTGGCCGCGGGGACAGGCTTCACTCCCATGGTCAAGCTACTCTATAGAACACTAGTTGAGGAAGTACAAGATACCAGGTAAGTCTTATGATAATTAGGAACTATAAAATTTTACTTGATCATACTTGAAATTTCAATAAGGAAATTAACACTTTTGAATTTGTATCAGTTAATCACAGATTTTGTGGTGCAGTATATGCAGATGTTCTACTTGTGCTGGTTTACTCAGTATATAATGTATTGAGATTTTTTTAGGTTTAAAATATTTTGAAATTTTCACATTAGGATATTTAACAAGATCTGTCACAAAAAGTGTTGTATATAGTGTAGTTCACGATCAGTATGGTCAAAGTAAATCACACTTTTTATATAAAAAAACCTTCTCTCTAATCTTATATCTGTATAGGGCTTTAATAGCATAAAATCATGCAGTGCAGATATTCTCATCAATGAAATATGTCTGAATATATATTGGTTATCCCATGCATTTACTTTATTTCAGGACAGTGAAGCTAATATTTTTCAACAAAGAAGAAAAAGATATATTTTGGAGAGAGGAGATAGATCTATTAGCTGAGAAGAATGAAAAGTACGTAAAACAAAGACACTCTCTTGTATGATTGTAGATTGTTTATGTATCTTATCCTATCTCAATGTCTTAACCAAGGCTACTTTTTACATGCTTGTATATTGTTTATGGATTTATTATCTTATCCATTCAGATCTGGCACATACACATGGTATATTACATATGGAACTACACTGATTCCTATTCAATGTTTTGAGAAATATTTGATAAAAGGTTTTTGTTGTTCCAGTTGGAATTAACAACCTTTTTCTCTTAAAAATACAGTATTTGATGGCCTTAATGTAAAATGCTTCTGAAATGAATGTGGCATTTCAAAATTTATTTTTTTTGGCGGTTGAGTAGACAGATATATCTTAGGCTACTTTTGTCCAAAGGACATGGACACACAAGCCTTTGAAAACCATATGAACCCTATCATGTTGGAAAGCTCTTGTTGAGTCATCTCAGATGAGTACCCATGTGCCAGGGTTTAGGTCATACTTCAGTATTCTTGCATCATTTTCTATTGGCAAAATTAGCAAACAGAAACATAAGGGTTAAAATTCATTTTTTCTAAGGCATTTGCAATTGTATCAATAATTCTTTGCACTGAATCCGATCTTTTGTCAAAATTGTTTGGGTGAATTGTTAACCACATGCAAATTAACTCCACTTCGCTGTGAATGAAGGCCACTGTATATTTTATGCTTACAATTAAACACATTTTTAAATTTTAAATTTTAGATTTGAAGTGGTCCATGTGTTATCCAAACCCCAGGAATCTTGGACTGGTCCAAAGGGTCGAATCAGGAAGGAGTTACTGGAAGAGTTCATTCCTGGCAGGGAAGAAGGGCAGCAGTTCCTCATATGTGCTTGTGGACCAACTCAGTTCACCAAAGAAGCAATGAGGTAAAAATCAAAATAAGATATTCTGTCATTGGAATAGTTAAGTTATATGAACGATTTCTAGCAAGATAGATATCAATATTTGCAATAGTAGTAGTAGTAGTGGTAGTAGTAGTGGAAGTAGTAGTAGTAGTAGTAGTAGTAGTAGTAGTAGTAGTAGAAGAAGTAGTAACAATATAGTAGAAATAGTAGTATGTAGTAGCAGCAGCAGCAAAAGTAGTAGTAGCAGTTGTAGTATTAGTTATATATCTGGGGGTGGTAGTAAGAACAGTAGAAATGATAGTAGAACAACCACAAAAACAGCATCAACACCAACCATGATTAGTTTTGTATTTACTGTCTTGATGATGTATTTTCTTTTTGGTATAACACGTGATGGTAGTGAGAGAGGCAACACTTCAATTAGGGGCAGATAGAACCTTGCAGTGTCTTTTAACTCCTCACAGTCAGAACTTCAGAAATGTTACACTCACTTGCTAGGAATTGCAGGCCTGTGAGTTGTTAGTGTATGATTTGAGGAGGATAGATGTTCTATTACTTGAGTTTTTGTCCAATAAGGCCTAAAGTATGACAAGCACCGTAGATGGTCTACCTGGTTGGTATGTTTGGCAGGATACAACCTTTCCAGCTTTGCAGCATGTAGACAGCCACATCTTATCTAGCTACTCTGCTCACACACCTAGCACTAAAGCAGAAAGTATACAGGTAAAAATAGCATTCTGAACGGCCTGCACTGGACTTAAGGCTTCCATCGTGATCTCAAACTAGAAACGTATGACATCAGAGATATAGGTGTACATCTCTGGTTATGCACTTCTATTTACAGCATTGTAACAGTTCAAGGGGTTTCCAGCCTTATACCGAGAGGCTGATTGAAAATGCATACTTCTTTAAAATTGTTATCCTTTACTAAAATATTGAGGATAGGTTCTGATAGAGATTATCCCTGTCCTTCAGTGATCCAGATCCATGAAAGATAAGGTTCTAATAGAGAAATATCTCTGTCCCTACGTGATCCAGATCCTGAAAAAATAAGGTTTTGATATAGATTATCTCTGTCCCTACGTGATCCAGATCCTGGAAAGATAAGGTTCTAATAGAGAAATATCTCTGTTCCTCTGTTATCCAGATCCAGGAAAGATAAGGTTCTAATAGAGATTATCTCTGTCCCTACGTGATCCAGATCCAGGAAAGATAAGGTTCTAATAGAGATTATCTCTGTCCCAACGTGATCGAGATCAAGGAAAGATAAGGTTCTAATAGAGATTATCTCAGTCCCTCTGTGATCCAGATCCAGGAAAGATTAGGTTCTATTAGAGATTATCTCAGTCCCTCTGTGATCCAGATTCATGAAAGATTAGGTTATATTAGAGATTATCTCCTTCTCTCCATGATCCAGATCCAGGAGAGATTCTGATAATGTTTATATGTGTCCCTCTGTGATCCAGATCCAGGAAAGATAAGGTTCTAATAGAGATTATCTCTGTCCCTCTGTGATCCAGATTCAGGAAAGATTAGGTTCTATTAGAGATTATCTCCTTCCCTCCGTGATCCAGATCCAGGAGAGATTCTGATAATGTTTATATGTGTCCCTCTGTGATCCAGATCCAGGAAAGATAAGGTTCTAATAGAGATTATCTCTGTCCCTCTGTGATCCAGATTCAGGAAAGATTAGGTTCTATTAGAGATTATCTCCTTCCCTCCGTGATCCAGATCCAGGAAAGATTAGGTTTTGATAAAGTTTATCTGTGTCCCTCTCTGACACAGATCCACAAGAGATTAGTTTCTAATAGAGATTATCTCTGTCCCTTCGTGATCCAGATCCAGGAGAGATTAGGTTTTAATAGAGATTATCTCTGTCCCTCAGTGATTCAGATCCAGGAATGATTAGATTCTATTAGAGATTATCTCTGTGATCTAGATCCAGGAGAGATTAGGTTCTAACACAGATTATCTCTGTGATCTACATCCAGGAGAGATAAGGTTCTAACACAGATTATCTCTTTGATCTAGATTCAGGAGAGATTAGGTTCTAGTAGAGATCTTCTCTGTCTCTCTGTGATCCAGTTTCAGGAAAGATTAGGTGCTAGTAGAGATTATCTCTTTCTCTCTGTGATCCAGATCCAGGAAAGATTAGGTTCCTACATAGATTATCTCTGCGCTCCAGATCCAGGAAAGATAAGTTCTAGCACAGATTGTCTCTCTGCTCCAGATCCAGGAGAGCTAGATGGAAGAGAAAGTGCCATCTTCACAGTGAGAGCCCATCTCTTCTGCTGTGCCAGCAAAGGTCTCTGCCATCCATTTTCATTTCATGCCAGGTGTGTGGGCGTGGTGGCTGTCTACCCATCTGTCTCCCGTGCTCCGGCGGGGTAAAAATAGTCCCGGCTTGCCGCAGGACATCTATCTCTGGCGCTTTACGAATCGGCGAATGAGCAATTTGTCCAGGGTAATTGACAATCTCTGATGAGACACTCCTCTTAAAGAATGAAACTGATGCTGCGATTGTGATGGTTATCAGTTCAGGTATTTTGATCACCCTTGTTCCTAGGAATAATATTTTCTTGTACATTTTGAAGCAAAATCACATGTAAGCATTTATGCTTTATAAAGCACCAGGGTTGGATACATGCATCTGTTATCACAATTGGATATAAAAAAAATTGTGCATATTATGAAGTATGAATAATTTATGTGTTGGCACAATAGGATTGACCTTTACAAAACTGCTTGAAGTTATGGTCATTTGTGGTCTTAGGATACTCTGATGCAGGTGTCTGAATGGGGAAGGCGGCCAGTCTTGGCATTGTGCCAAATGGTAACCTATAGTGAAAAGAATTGGCGATGTATTACTTTTATCACTAGCAGTTATTTTTATTGATATACCTTTTGAAAGTTGCATACTTTTTACGTAGATTGTTGTTGGTTTTGTACGAGGGAAGCCGTTTGTGATGACTGAGCATTGAGAAATACTTGCTGTGAATAAGACACTCAGCAGGGCTTTGTGAATGGCTGGAACGGGTCTCCTTTCTGACCTGTTGAATAATCATAGAGATATGTACAGCATACGTGACCGCTACCCTTCAATGCGGGAAATCACAACTGACTGTCACATAAGTTCATGTAGGACCTGGAGAGCTATTCTCTAGAATAAAGTGTAAGAAAGCTGATGCTTAATGTCTCAGCATGTAGAACCTCACTGCACTGTTCATTTTGTTTATTATCACCTCTTCTGTCAGAGGCTAAATGCACAGACTAGTAGGAGATAGTTATTGATGATTAAGGAAACATGAGTACTTGGGGAAGACTGTCCCCTGACCAGTGACTAAGCCAGGACTTGACCAGCCTGCTTTATGTGGACTTGCAGGTACCTGAAAAATACCTGCAAAAGATTCCATGGAGAATTATAAATTATGACTTTTTGGGGGCGACAACTAAATATTTTGTTGACACACCATCTTCTGAGACATAGCTTGGGCTCAGTCTATCCTCCTTGATATATAAGTTTAGAATTTGGAATTAAGATTTTTCATCACTTTTTCTGCCATTTATTGCGGCGAAGTCATGACAAAGTAGTTGTAACTGGTGAAGGAAACTGGATTATCTAGTGGAAATCACCACCTAACTCCAAGTCACTGGCAGTTTTCTCACTGTAAGGTAAAGAATATTGATGGTATAAGGACTTGGTAGTAGTTGGGCAGCTAAATCTGGATGGGCACAGGGAACTTTCTAAGACACCTTGGGCCAGATTTGTAAAAGGACAGTTGCTTTTCTTTTATGTTGGTGCCTGACAATTCCAGCCGTAATTGCGTGGCTCCCCTCTTGTAAGAAGGCCAGGTCAGACAGACTCATTTGGTTTTTCAAGAGATTGGTTCGTGCACCTTTGAAAAATGATAAAGATTATATTACACCAGAGACAGTTTGACCAAAATCTTGTATGATTACTTGTCCATTGTTTTATTGTCTAATGGTATTTCCTAGTAAAGATGCCACCGAGGGGGCCGCATTATTGATTAGATGATGGGCTAAGTGGAGGGAGGGGAGACCATTGTCTGAAAAATGACTGTTTTATTTCCTACCTGATGAGTAAAGCATGCAATATAGATAGCCCCTCCACCTTCCCTCCTTCATCTCTGTCCCGAGCCATTAATGCCCGCGGCATCACTGAGATTGGGGTCACGGAAATCAGAGAGTGCAGACGGGTGGTCTTTATGGAAAGGTGGTCTCTTAGTGAGGCTGAGAGGAGTGGTTTAAGATATCTCTTAAGCAGGTTTAAAAGGTGGTCTCTTAAGCAGGTTTAAAAGGTGGTCTCTTAAGCAGGTTTAAGAAGTGGTCTCTTAAGCAGGTTTAAGGGGTGGTCTCTTAAGCAGGTTTAAATGGTGGCCTCTTAAGACGGTTTAAACGGTGGTCTCTTAAGCAGGTTTAAAAGGTGGTCTCTTAAGCAGGTTTAAACGGTGGCCTCTTAAGCAGGTTTAAACAGTGGTCTCTTAAGCAGGTTTAAAAGGTGGTCTCTTAAGCAGGTTGAAAAGGTGGTCTCTTAAGCAGGTTGAAAAGGTGGTCTCTTAAGCAGGTTTAAAAGGTGGTCTCTTAAGCAGGTTTAAGAAGTGGTCTCTTAAGCAGGTTTAAGGGGTGGTCTGCAGGTTTTAGAGGTGGTCTCTTAAACAATTTAAAAGGTGGTCTCTTAAGTAGGTTTAAGAGGAGGTCTCTTAAGCAGGTTGAAAAGATGGTCTCTTAAGCAGGTTCAAAAGGTGGTCTCTTAACTAGGTTTAAAGAGGCTGTGTCTTAAGCAGGTTTAATACAGATAATCTCTAAAGCATGTTTAAGAGGTTGTATCTTGAACTGGTTAAAGTGATAGTCTCTTTCATACAGAAATAGTAAGTATTGATCAGATTTGACTGTTAGTCCCTTAGTATAGATAGATAGTATATCGAACAGGTTTTGCTTGATATTTACAATAGTGCAATCTCTTGTTGGTGCATCATGAGGTAGGTAGGTGATATCATGTGATGTAGGTTGTTGCTGCCTGGGATTGAGACTTGCCGCCGCTCATTGACAAGCACCCTACCTTTGGCCGAGACTCGTTTGTCTTCGTGCCGAGCACCTGTCCCCTTACTGGGGGCCCGCAACTCCTGCACCAATCACAATAAACACCGCTGCTAACGCACCATTTGGAGCTTGCCACTGAATTGGATTTGTGGGGCCAGGGATTAACTTGTTTTCCTTGCTGAAGGTTAACGGCATTTTCAGGTCATTCTACCTAATCATCCTGGACAGGCTAGCTGATCTGGTGGTTTTCCTTCCCGTAGATCTACGATTCTTAGTCCCAGAGCTAATCCATAGACTGACTTCAGTTCTCCCTTATCCAGGACAGGCTAGGTGATCTGGTGGTTTTTTTCTTCCTGTAAATCTACGATTCCCAGTCCCAGAGCTAATCCCTAGACTGGTTCCAGTTCTTCCTGATAATCCAGGACAGGCTAGCTGAGCTGGAGCTTTTCCTTCCTGTAATGGTCCTGTAGTGTCCTCTAAGATCCTGTGAGGTCCTGTAACGTTCTCTAAGATCCTGTGAGGTCCTGTAAGGTCCTGTTCCTGTGAGATCCCGTAACGTCCTCTAAGTTCCTGTGAGATCCCGTAATGTCCTCTAAGTTCCTGTGAGGTCCTGCAAGATCCTGTGAGG
>OZ012684.1:395233-425233 GCA_963942565.1 Maea johnstoni | reverse complement strand
TCTAAATGTCATCCGTTTTGATGTTCTTTAGAATGATCAATATGTCCATAGGTATCAGGTGACAGATCTCTATGATCTAGATGGTTTCCTCTGATATAGATCCTTCTCTTTGACCTAGGTGTTTCCTTTAGGTCGATATTGTCCCTAAGATTTAGATTACTGTAAATCACTTAAGTATAACGGGAACAATAAGATAGCGATAATAGCGCTATGCCCATATGCGCTATTGTAAAATTCTCTTCTTTATTTAATTCTTAATTGAACTTGCTGCTGCTGTTCCTGTTCACCGCTATACTTAGATCACGCTATTCACGACAGAATCGTAATTGCGCTATTTAATGTTCACGCCATATTTAAGTGATTTACAGTATTTTCCAATTCTTCCTTTATCTCCATTTCTTCTCTCTGGTGTCATGTCATACACTCAATGTTTCTGTGGGTGGCAGCCTTCAGCATGAAGGGTTCCATATGTGTAAAACATGGACTGTCCTGCATACATATTTGGCTCAGGAAATGTACAAGGTTATAGGGATATAAGGAAAGACATATTTTTACAGATTCCTGTAGAAGTGCTTGCGTGGTCGTGCTAGCAAGATGAAGGCCACTGACGTGAGGCATGAGTGGGGGAGAGAGAGATGCATAAATAAGCTGTGACAGATATTAGCACTTGGCCAGACTTACACGTGTAAGCTGATTACTACTGCTTCAAGGGCTGTCACGAAAAGCTGTGCTCGCCTTAAAGTCAAACTACCTGACTCAACTACGCACAAATGTCATCAAAGATCTTGTGGGGATCTCAACCTTTTTCTTGATACACCCTTTTACCTGCAAGGTTCTGACAAAACTTAGATACTTGTACTGGTGAATTAGGGCTTTATCATTTTGATTGTCATCCTTCTTCTTCTACTTCTTATTGTTATTTATTATTATTATAATTATTATTATTATTATAATAATTATTATTATTATTATAATAATTATTATTATTATTATTATTATTATTGTTATTTTTTATTATTTTATTATTATTGTTATTATTACTATTATTATTATTATTATTATTATTATTATTATTATTATTATTATTATTATTATTATTATAATTATTAGTAGTATTATTATTATTTTTATTATTATTATTATTAGTACTATTATTATTTTATTAATATTTTATCTTTCTTATTAAATCAATAGTTTAATTTTATTATAATGATTATACCTCATGAAGTTTTCCCAAGAATGGGCATTGATTTTATCATACCCTCGGGTAGGAAGACAACTCAGGTTTCATCCCACCATGACATGTGCAGCAGGAGTTATTACGTATGTTTCGCTCCATACTCAAGTCTGTCAATAATTACACAGCCAAAACTTTCCAGCTCAATTGATGGGAAAATGTAGGTTTTCCTGGAGTGATATTTACATGAAAGATATTGATTTGATCATTGAGGCTGTCACAGTTTACTTAGGAACTATGATTTGTTTGCTGTTTGTAACCAGTTTCACATGCATAAGATGTTAATTAAGAAGCAGGATTACTTCGCGGAACAGTCTTCCAGTCATCCCATTCAATTACCCAATAAGCAGCACATGGGCAAAAATTAGAGAGAGGAACCAGTTAAATGGTTTATAGGACACTTCTTAACATATTCATGCCTGTTCAGCCCAAAAATAGATTTTTAAAAATATATCTTTGTGACCAGGGAATTTAGCATAAGCATTTGAAGCAGAAATTCTGCGCAGAGCCTAGCCTACAACTATATATTAATCAGTTTGTGAATCAATGAGAAATTCTCAAGACATTCTCAATTACTTGAAGACAATGAGAAAAATAATTAAATGTGCGCGCTTGAATAGCGAGAGTATTAAAAAGGCACTTAGCATGATGCTATCTTAGAGGCTGGTGGCTAGTTCCCCCTTTATTGCTCCCTAAGTCAGCATTGTATTACTACTGCTATCTGAGGCAGCACTAGGGCCAGTTTCCCCCTTTATTGCTCTCCAAGTCAGCATTGTATTACTACTGCTATCTGAGGCAGCACTAGGGCCAGTTTCCCCCTTTATTGCTCCCTAAGTCAGCATTGTATTGCTACTGCTATCTGAGGCAGCACTAGGGCCAGTTTCCCCCTTTATTGCTCCCCAAGTCAGCATTGTTTTACTACTGTTGGCTGAGGCAGCACTAGGGCCAGTTTCCCCCTTTATTGCACCCCAAGTCAGCATTGTATTACTACTGCTGGCTTAGGCAGCTCTAGGGCCAGTTTCCCCCTTTATTGCTCCCCAAGTCAGCATTGTTTTACTACTGTTGGCTGAGGCAGCTCTAGGGCCAGTTTCCCCCTTTATTGCACCCCAAGTCAGCATTGTTTTACTACTGTTGGCTGAGGCAGCTCTAGGGCCAGTTTCCCCCTTTATTGCACCCCAAGTCAGCATTGTTTTACTACTGTTGGCTGAGGCAGCTCTAGGGCCAGTTAGGACAGGAAAATGTGTGTTCTGTGTGTGTCCGTACGCACACCTCATTTTAGTGACTACGAATGGCAATTAACTTACCCTAGAAAAAACTTTTATTGTCCTTCTAAAGAGGGTCAAATTAAGAAGCAGGTTGTGGATGAATTGTGGCTTTTGGCTGCATAGCATTAGCTAGCTTCTCAGCTATTATGATGCTTGTAGCAGCTTTAATGCCTTATGTTTTTGAAGATAACTTTCTCATTTAAACACTTTTTTGAAAGTATTAGAAGGAAGTAAGTGTATCTAAGCCTGACGTACATATCTCCTTTCAATAATTTCAAAGCTCTTGCTTTATTTCCACTTTCATTTTAAAAGTGGTATATATCCAGGTGGCTGTTTTCAAGGAGAGCTGGAGGTCTGGGCATAAAATGTCAAGGCACAGCACAATATGGTTATCATGGACAAGGATGAATATCCTGCAAACTTGTGAAGTTATTGAATTGGAAGTGTGTTTCCTCTTCTGTGAAATTGAGTTCCTTCAATTATTTTTTGAGAAATTGCCTTAATTTGCAAGAAGTTGTCAGCCCAGATGGGATGTCATCTTGGCATGTGCAGGTTAACACATTAAGTTTTTCTTGGTGAGTGTTGAGAAGAATTGTGATCCTTCTTGAACATAACTGGACAATAAAACATAAAATGGCTAAATATTTCCAGTAGGCTTGCTGTTTGGGTTCTGATAATCAATTCCTTTTCCAGCATTTTCTAAAATATCCCTTTCTCAGAAATATTCCCCTTAGGTGAGTGCTGCTGCTGAGTATACAGTATGAGCTCTATCCCCAGCACTGACCTCCTAATGGCCAAGATATGCTGCTGACCAGGGTGCCATTTTCCCTCAAAAATACTGGCAAAACCTCCTGACAGGGATTTCATTTAAAACTCAAATGGGCATCATCATAACTGAAGTATCATTTTTCTTAAATCCAGCAGGATTTTGCACGTGTTTGTACTTGGAAACTCTTGGCAATGAAGGATTAACTCTTATGCTGCTGTTGGCTAAATTGGTCATTACAAAATGATGCAAAAAATCTGAGAAAAAATGACTGAAATCCTGGCTCATGGGTACTCATCTGAGGGTACTCAACGAGAGCTATTCAATGAATTTCAACATGACAAGGCTTAAATAGTTTCGTCCTTGTGCTTTGGAGGAAAGTAGCCTCAGCATTGAAAGGGTTAAAGCGAGCGCCTCTCGTCTGTAAGCACTCTCCTCTTGCAGTAGACCAGGTGGCCAAGATGGAGTCATAATGCATAAAACATTAACTTGTGAACCTGCCTTCTGTTTGAGGGGCTGGCCCTGGGGGCCCTTACACAAGATAACAGGTGCTTGATAAGAGACTAATTTAGTGTGGGAAGCATTATACAGCCATCAAATTGAAGCATCTTTATTCCAATGTGTTCATTTATGCAATATATCCCTTCTGTTTCAACCACAAAATGCATATCTTTTGAAAGAAACATATATACAAGTTGAGAAAGCTGGAATTTTCTATTTCTATCTGTTAGCTCTTATAAAGCAGTCTACTCTAGAAGTTTCTTGTGCCACAATCATTTGAATAAACAAAAATGCAAGAATATATTGTTGCATAACAACTTTTGCTCAAAATTCCAAATAAAACCACAGAAATTCCAAAAACCTTTTGTTCTTAATGTCATATCACCTCACTCATTTCTACCATCCTAGCACAGTGTCCAGACCAATCAGTGGCAATGCCTCAGATTATTCGGCTATTGGGGCAGGCCCCTCAGTTGTAAGGGGCAACAAGCAGTCAGTGGCAATGCTTTATTCCACTTGGCTATTGGGGCGGGCCCCTGGTGGCAAGGGACAGCAAGCAGTCAGTGTCAATGCCTTAGACGATTTGGCTATTGGGGAAGGCCCCTCAGTGGTAAGGGACAGCAAGCAGTCAGCAGCAATGCCTTAGACCATTTGGCTATTGGGGCGGGCCCTCAGTGGTAAGGGACAGCAAGCAGTCAGCAGCAATGCCTTAGACCATTTGGCTATTGGGGCAGGCCCCTCAGTGGTAAGGGACAGCAAGCAGTCAGTGGCATTGCCTTAGATCACTTGGCTATTGGGGCGGGCCCTCAGTGGTAAGGGACAGTGAGCAGTCAGCGACAATGCCTTAGACCACTAGGCTACCAGGGCAGACCCCCAGTGGTAAGGGACAGCAAGCAGTCAGTGGCATTGCCTTAGATCACTTGGCTATTGGGGCGGGCCCTCAGTGGTAAGGGACAGTGAGCAGTCAGCGACAATGCCTTAGACCACTAGGCTACCAGGGCAGACCCCCAGTGGTAAGGGACAGCAAGCAGTCAGTGGCATTGCCTTAGATCACTTGGCTATTGGGGCGGGCCCTCAGTGGTAAGGGACAGTGAGCAGTCAGCGACAATGCCTTAGACCACTAGGCTACCAGGGCAGACCCCCAGTGGTAAGGGACAGCAAGCAGTCAGTGGCATTGCCTTAGATCACTTGGCTATTGGGGCGGGCCCTCAGTGGTAAGGGACAGTGAGCAGTCAGCGACAATGCCTTAGACCACTAGGCTACCAGGGCAGACCCCCAGTGGTAAGGGACAGCAAGCAGTCAGTGGCATTGCCTTAGACCACTTGGCTATTGGGGCGGGCCCTCAGTGGTAAGGGACAGTGAACAGACAGTGGCAATGCCTCAGACCACTTGGGTCTTAGGGCAGGCCATCAGTGGTAAGGGACAGCGAGCAGTCAGTGGCAATACCTTAGATCACTTGGCTATTGGGGCGGGCCCTCAGTGGTAAGGGACAGTGAACAGACAGTGGCAATGCCTCAGACCACTTGGGTCTTAGGGCAGGCCATCAGTGGTAAGGGACAGCGAGCAGTCAGTGGCAATGCTTTATACAACTTGGCTATTGGGGCAGGCCATCAGTGGTAAGGGACAACAAGCAGTCAGTGGCAATACCTTAGACCACTTGGCTAATGGGGCAGGCCCCTCAGTGGTAAGGGACAGCAAGCAGTCAGTGGCAATACCACCTGGCTATCTGGGCGGGCCATCAGTGGTAAGGGATAAAGAGCAGTCAGTGGCAATGCCTTAGACCACTTGGCTATTAGGGCGGGCCATCAGTGGTAAGGGATAAAGAGCAGTCAGTGGCAATACCTTAGACCACTTGGCTATTAGGGCGGGCCATCAGTGGTAAGGGATAAAGAGCAGTCAGTGGCAATGCCTTAGACCACTTGGCTATTAGGGCGGGCCATCAGTGGTAAGGGATAAAGAGCAGTCAGTGGCAATGCCTTAGACCACTTGGCTATTAGGGCGGGCCATCAGTGGTAAGGGACAGTGAACAGACAGTGGCAATGCCCTAGACCACTTGGCTACTGGGGCAGGCCATCAGTGGTAAGAGACAGCGAGCAGTCAGTGGTTATGCCTTAGACCATTTGGCCATCAGGGTAGGTCCTCAGTGGTGAGAGACAGCGAGCAGTTAGTGACAATACCATAGACCACTTGGCTATAGGGGCAGGCCCCTCAGTATTAAGGGTTGAGGAGATGATGTGATGTATTGATGGCAGCTGGCTCACTGCCACCATCTTATCCCCTAATCCTGCTGGCTCCTGCGAGGTGGGAGTCTCGGCCACTGAAATCATCCATAAGGCTACCGGAACTCAGCCCAACCTACCAACTATCTTGATGTTTGCACCTCATGGTCGCGTGGGACCTCAGGTTCTGCGTTGGTCTTGCCGCCACCGTACATATCCACTGTACTGGTAGTATCTTGAGCCACTTCCCAGTTTAGCTTCATGTTCCAGTCACAATCAAATAAAAGTGGAAATGACGTTTCCTGTTGATGATTTTAGATTTACACTGTTATCTGCCCTAGATGTACCCTGCTATGCTTTTCATTTATGAAATGAGGACTGGCTTTTATGCAGTCAACTTTGGTTTCAAGTGTTGAACCGAATGACAAATAAAGTGACTATTGGCAGGACTATCTACGAATTAGTTCTGACAGCTAGTTCTTGAAATTTACCATGAACATGATGATGATATCTAATCTTAAAGAAACCACAGGCTCCATTTCAAATATTTTTCTTACCCTGTGCACGCCTTTTCTAATATTTTCTTGCCTTAAAGATAATTCTGCCGCCCTGAAATAAATGCATACAATTCTTCCGCCTGGTTAGGTTTTGATTGTGGCTGTGAATGGTGGGGTTCTCATGGCTGTGATTATCATTTCTCCCTGATTTCACCGAGAAGATTACCACTGTCACAGCCACTCCTCAGTCCCTCCCCCAGGGGATGCCATACCTCTCTACCAGGTGTCGCCAGAGGCAGCGTCTCCAGTGGTGGGATTATAGTGCTGCTTAATCCTCTCTCAGTTAGATCCCCTTGTGGATAAGACGTGGACAGTTTTCCTGAGATGAGGTTAGCGATGGATAACACCTTTTTTGTTAAGCAATGTTTTGTCATCACTTACATCATTCTTATAGGGCTTTAACCCATTCATGCCTGTAGCAGCCAACAATTGACTGCCAGATTTTGTGATAGCTTTCTTACAGTATTATATTTTAGAATCTTTTTGAAGCAAAAACATTGATCAGATTACAACCTTCATCACTGTTTCAAATGATATGAAAGTTAATAATCAGTTACCATTTTCTTTTCAAAATGTAGTATAGGCACAGGCTACTCTTTTAAAGAGGATTGGCATGAGAGGATTGATATTGTTATAAATAGTTAGCTTTTGATATAGATACAGCTTTAATTAAACAAGTTAAGAGAATGTCCTGTAGGAAAGCCTTTTTCTTTTGTAAATACACCCATCTGAGAAATAAGGTGGAGGTGCAACATAGAATGGCAGAAATATGATTGTTTGTGGTAGGGGAAAGGGGGGGGGATTAATGTATATACATATATCCAGCTTTGGGGTTGCACTAGGAAGCTGCTTCAGTATAATTTTCATCTCTAATACAAGTGCCATACTAAATACAGCAATTGGAAGGTGATGAACAGAATACATTCAAGTAGGTACAAGAGAGAGGAGACAAATGTATATAACAAAAGAACCACATTGAAATGTAACAAAGAATTACATAATTATTACATAACTTAACATTTCTTGCTGATTGGAATCCTGAAAGGGTTCACTAGAAATGGCAAAGTTGTATACTGCTAGAGATATAATTCAGATTGAGTAGCTCTAGGACAGTGACCTTGGATTATATCATGGGCAGTCAAACCAGCAACTCTTACTCATCTCAAGGTCAAGAAAAAATGTTTGTTTCCTGTAACGGTCTGAATTTTTTTTAGGGTAGGTAAGTCGGTAAAATCTTTTTTTTTGCATGATGTTTTTGGTCAAAAATGTATGTTTTATGCATGTTTTACATTGATTGGAGTTGGGAGGGCGGAAAAAAATTTAGGGTAGGGATTTTTTTTGAATAAAAACTTGTTAGGGTAAGGTTACTGGAAACAAACAACTTTTTTTTAGGACTAAACTTTACCCTGGTAAATGCATCAGTAATCACCTAAGCACTGTCTTCAGGCAGGGACCCCTATTCTCTGCCCTGGCAGTGGTCTTAATTAATGAGGGAGTTTTGAATTTTAAATGGGAAAACATTTTGTTCTGTTTTATCACAGTCCTATAGCTGTATATGTGTACAACTTCTGATTGTCCTAGATGTGTAGCAACCAATTAACTGATAATAGATGGAATATAAGAATAGATTGGTAATCCATAATGCAAAATGGGGCTAAGATATTCTATAGTAAAGTGATACAAAGTGTTTATTGGTCAAATGAAAATATCTGTTAATACAATGATTTCTTAGCAAAACATAGTTAATACTTCCCATCAAGTGGTGTTCACAAGATACCGATCTTTAAAAGGCTTCACCAAAATAAGCAGGCCTTTTTGGGTCACTACAGACAGATAGGTTTAGAAGAAATCAAAGAGTCACTGTCCAGACATCAGGTGTCTGGAAGGTCTCAAGGCATGGTCGGGTCATAATGAGTGGCTTATAAGAACTGCAGGTAGAGCAGATGTGTGGCTGAGGGGATGATGGCCCATCAGGAAACAAGACTTGTGCGTCCCAGGCTGTATCTGCCTCATTAGAGCATTTAATGCCCACTGCTCCCACTGAGACCCACACTGTCTCAAGGAGGACGAGTGTCCTCAGACAGTATTATGGTGCATGCCGACAAAAAGTACAAAAAAAAAGTTATAAGATTTGAACAGAAAGAAATGTCACTTGCCTCTGTATTGATGTTTTCTCCACAATTGCGTGAATTGATGGTCTCCAGTCCATAATTGTGGATAGGAGCTTTGTTTGAAAAAACCTTAGATGACCTATGCATGTTTTTTCAGCTTTTTACACAAACAATTGTACACCCTAATGTTAGGGTACTTATGTGATGTTTAATATCTCCTCATCAGACAACCTTTCAGACAATTTATACTTAGCATAGGCTGCATTGTCAAATAAAAGCAGGGTAGAGAAATACTAAGACAAAGAAATTAACAGCGTAAGCTAGCTTAACTGAAGATTGCTGCTTTACTTGCACTGCACTGAGAGCTTGCATGAGATTAATTCTTTCATGTGTATTTATCTGTCTATGACGTATGCAGCTTCTATCAGTACTGATGATTCTGCATTGGCATTATGTTAAATTGGTTGTGTACGGAAATGGAGTACTGTGATGTTAGTTAGTTAATAAGGGGAAGGGGTTGGAGAGGGAGGTTGTTATTAAGCCTATGTCCTTTAGAGGCCTTCCTGAAAGATCTCAATTGTTACTGCACCAGTAACATCAAAGGGAAGGGCTTTCCACTGGCGTTCACCCTTATGCTGCTCATGTCTAATTTGGCCAACAAAAATAATGCAAAAAACCTGAAAAATGACTGAAACCCTGGCACAAGGGTACTCATCTGAGAGTACTCAATGAGAGCTTTCAAGTGAATACCAACATGACAGGGCTTAGATGGTTTTCAAAAATTTTTGCGTCTATGTGCTTTGGACGAAAGTGTTGTTTGGAAAGTAACTGTATTTGTAAGAGTTTGTTCTGGCACTGCATGTGGGTTTTTGGGGTCTGATATGTGTTGATGGTTGGATCAATTCAGAGGAAATGTCTACAATATTGTTTTTGATTTTGAACAACATGGCTTACTTGATTTTCTTCCAACAGGGTTTCCCAATGTAGCTATTCAAGCATTTCTGATACTGAGCTAGTGTTGTGGAATCGGCCAGTGACAAATCTTCCCGCCCTGCACTGCACCATCTCTAGTTTATTGATTAATTCCTTTTGATGAGGGTCCCAAACTGTGGCACAACATTCAAGTTGTGGTCTGACCAGTGAAGTGTATGCCTGTGCCTTGACCTTGATGTCTTGGATTTTTTAGTTACGCCGTACAAATCCTTGGTTTCTGTTGGCTTTGCATCACATCTTTGAGATGTGTGCATTCCATGTTAATTTGGCAGATCATGTACATATTGGTATGGTGGTCTGGTAACTGACTCGACACCCTGATTGCGTAGGCTGTAATCATAAGGGTTGGTCTTCCTTTTTCTGGTGGTAATGCCCAGTTGGTTTGACAACTAATTGAGTATCTCAAAAATGGCCACAGTACCACAATAAGTCAGTTGAATATTGAAAAAATGCCTTGTGAATTAAAATGATTTTTTTAGATATGTTTATATGTATTGGAAACAACCATGTTTCAGATATTTATTTATGTGTTTTGCATTTCATGTATTTGTATTCTGTCAGACTTCTAGGCCCTCTACTCAGGCATGGCTCAAATGATGGAATCCTGTAGTAGAAGTAGTAGTAGTAGTAGTAGTGGTAATAGTAGTAGTAGTAGTAGTAGTAGTAATAGTAGTAGTAGTAGTAGTAGTAGTAATAGTGGTAGTAGTAGTAGTAGTAGTAGTAGTAGTAGTAGTAATAGTGGTAGTGGCAGTAGTAGTAGTAGTAGTAGTAGTAGTAGTAGTAGTAGTAGCAGCAGTAGTAGTAGTAATAGTGGTAGTTGTAGTAGTAGTAGTAGAAGTAGAAGTAGTAGTAGGGAGTTGTAGTAGTGATAGGGGTTGAAAAGAATAAGCAGTAACGGCAGTAGTAATATAATATTAATGGAAATTAGAAATAATCATTATATCATATGAATAGTACTAGGAATAAGCACAATACTTGTTGCGGTAGATTGTTCCATGAGGTGGTGCCTGGAACTTACCTCAGCCTGCTGCACTCTGACCTGTCATGTCCTCAAACACACATCATTAGAGATAACCAAGCGAGGTCAGTCCTCAAATGACTGCCGGGCAATTCTAAGTGGAGATGTATTACTATTACACCTGTGCTGGGCTAACTGCACTGCCATCCCCAGGCGTGGGGAAATCCTCCGCCTCACTGAAAGCTTTTTTCTGTTGCCATAAACTTCTGTGTGGGATAATTAGGATGTAGCTGTGTACCTGTGGGCTTGATTGATAATGTTGCTGATTGGAAGTAGCGTGGCAGTGGCCTCCACTTACGCTGGACTTCTCTGTAGCGTGGCGGCGGCCTCCACTAACGCTGGACTTCTCTGCTTGTTTTTTAGGTTGTGTCGGGAGCTGGGCCACGGAGATGATGCCCTTCACGCTTTTTTGGGCTGACAGCGCGGATGATGCGGGCGACTAGAGGGCAAAGACACTCGGCAGAAATGGGGTTCAGGAGGCTTTAAAAATTAGGCGTCTCATTCAATACAAAAGGCTTTTTTCTTCGCTAACCATCCATGGTAAATTTATATCATGTAAGGGTATGAGTTCATCAGTAAGAAATTGATTGTTTTTCTTCAGGTAATAGATATACATGATGCTAGCAAATTAAAGATTTCACTCAATTAAAAAGGGTCATTGTCTTTACCTCCTATTCCTGGTTATTTTGTTTATTGTATATAATCAAATGAATTTATCTTCAAAGAGTTTTTAATCCAACAACACATTATGAAATATCTAATTGTTGAGATGAAATAAAAGTGTTTTCATCTTTACACACTATTCTTTGCATTTTCTATTACCTAGGCATATAAATCCACTAATTATGATTTTACAACAAAGTTTGAGCTATTTAGTTGTTTGGATGAAGTAAGTTATAAAATGGTCTTCAAATGAATAGGTTAAACCATTGAGGCATGAGGATTCGCAGATGTTAAACAATGGAGTTGTTGAATGAATTGAGTGAATAATGGCATCAGTTAAAGGAATTCGCAAGTGCTTGCACATTCAAGTAAATGTGTTTTCTTGTAGGGATATGAATTTTTAAGAATAAGATTAGCCTGTTATCGGTTTTAGATTAAGTATTTGCTTAAATTTAAATTCTCGAGAGGTACCCCCCTCTCCCCACAGGCTAGAGAGGAGTGTGGCTTTTGCTTAAGGTGGCTCCCCTTTACACAGGGTCTGGGTAATACCCCTGCCAGCTGGAGCAAGTGAACAAATTACCCAGCCACCGGAATTTTGTCAGTGGTTTAGTCCCTTGATGCCCCTGTTTGGTCTAGCATGAACTTCTGACCAGTTAGATTTAGCCTTGAATATCAGAAAAAAGTGACAATATTACACATTTTATTCTACTTAAATGGAACAAGCAAAACATAATATCAATCTTGTATGAAAACAGAAAAATGAATTTTGAAATAGATGCAGCACATTATTGCTCAAAAGAACTTTCCTAGAGTTCTTAAGTGCAGGGTAAGATGAATACTCATCAACAAGTGTTTACTGACTAGTTTTAATTAACCACTTTTTAATGTTTTGTGCTTAACAAATATCAGTTTTACTTAACTAATACTACTGGCATACCTCATTGCTAGTGCTTTTGCTATGTTGTGTGTTGTGTTCTATGCAGGGCACTGAGGCCGAACAAAAGCACAAGAACGTACAGTTTTAAAGATGTGTGCATTGCGTATTCACAAATTACAATCCTTCTATTACATATATTTATTTGAGCTGACAATAACAATGTGCTGTATTGGAGGTTGAATAATGTTTGCTTTGAAAGGAGAAATGATATGTATGTTATCCAGTACATGATTTTCGTGATTGTTTTTGGTTGAAGATGTTGAAGCTAATACGAATAAGGGTTGAAAAAGGTGTTATCCAGCTTAGACGCTGCATGGAGATAGAACATATGCTCTCTTATGTGTGATCCATGAGTGAGATTATTTTCTAGGTATCAATTGAATACTCCCTGTATTATATAGAGGATACTTATTTATAGATATATTGTAAAGTTATCAGAATGATTAAATAATAACATTGGTGATGTGTCCATTGTATCAATCTACAAAAGCCAATAAATAGTCAAGTAATTTTAAAATGTTTGTGTTGTTTTTGGTTCCTCACTGATAATTCGGGGCCTTTCTGCTGTTTCTTTTCCATTTCCCGCATGGCATTTGCATACAACCAAAACAGGTCTTTGTGTGTTCTTTACTGGTGTCTGAGGCATGCATTAAATGTTAACCCATTAATGCTCACAGCGGCCAAAACAGGCCTGACGATTTTTGATATATTTTTCTAACAAGGCATTTTTTGGGAAAATATTTGAAGGAGAAATGTTAACCAGAAGTCAAACGACAACTCTCCTCCAAATATTTTAAGAACTTTTGCTTTATTCCCAAGTTATTTTCAAAAGTATGAAAGTAGCAGACGATACTTTCTAAGGAAACTCTGAGTGTGAATGGGTTAATCCATTGCATTCTGCATACCGCTATAATTGTGATTGATGACTGTAATACTTTATATTGTGTATACTAAAAGTCTGAATATTAGTCAGGTATGTCTCCTGGCATAAATTAGTAAATCAAGCTAAGTAACCTTTCTCTAATGTTTTGAAAATAATTATTTAAATTTTCATACCTGGTCCATTCTTTTGTTTAAACATAAGAATATCTGAAGAGGAAATGTCATTGACAGTCAGTTTTGGACAGTGTTGGCATGTGGTTGTTACTCCTGATGCTAAGGCTGGCTTTAGTAGTACGGTCTGGTAATTGTGCCAAAGTTGTATATATGGTAATTATTTTATATATGGAATAAACATTTTGAGACATGCAGAAATATGTTGATACCAAAGCATTCTTTTGATAAATATTTGACTGAACGGCTTTGCTCCCTATTGAGCTAAACAGTTTTTCTTTGTTTCTTTCTAAATTTTATTCCATTTGCAGTGTCATATTTAAAGTTGCCAGCTCCCATGTAAACTCCAGAAGGAAAGGGGGTAAGAGTGTCCCCTTGCAGCAACATTGACAATAATCTAAGCTGCTGTTTGTTATCAGCAGGATTTGTAATAATCTATTTGGCACCAAAAGGGGGTATACTTGAGTAAGTAGCCACGGTTTTACTGAATCTGCCCTGCAGGGTCAACTCCTTGGAGAGGACCTACGGAAAACTCCCATTGCAGAGGCATTTATGTTGAGTTGCCATTGCAGAGGCATTTATGTTGAGTTGCCATTGTAGAGACATTCATGGTGAGTTGCCATTGTAGAGGCATTTATGGTGAGTTGCCATTGCAGAGGCATTTATTGTGAGTTGCCATTGCAGATGCATTTATGGTGAGTTGCCATTGCAGAGGCATTTATGGTGAGTTGCCATTGCAGAGGCATTTATGGTGAGTTGCCATTGCAGAAGCATTTATGGTGCATTGCCATTGTAGTGGCATTTATGGTGAGTTGCCATTGCAGAGGCAATTATGGTGAGTTGACATTGCAGAGGCAATTATGGTGAGTTGCCATTGCAGAGGCATTTATGGTGAGGTGCCATTGCAGAGGCATTTATGGTGAGTTGCCATTGCAGAGGCATTTATGGTGAGTTGCCATTGCAGAGGCATTTATTGTGAATAGCTATTAGAGTAGTTCGGGTTCTAACTGCCAAGAAACCTGATGCGTTTTTAGCCTGATGATGCGATAGTTGACCAGGTTTGTTTTTTCCTGACTAATCTGACCTAACAATGACAGAGCTGGCCTGGCTCTGCTGTCTGCTGATGAGAGTGTTGTTTGGTGTTTACGTGTTGTGCTGACTCTAGCCAGCAGCTGCGGGCTCACAGGCGTAGGAGGCAGGTCTCAGGTGCGGGTCAGCCTCCACTAATTCCTCTTGGGCAATGGCAGCATTAAGCAAATCCATTCCTATTTAGATCAGCATCATCTCGCCAAGAGCTTTGTTATGTATGTATCGGTGGGCTGACCAGGTGCCGTACATGTGTGTGTAGTGAGGGGCTGGGTCTGCCTGGGCGTGTGGAGGATGATGGCACTCAGAGGGGCCGTTCAACAGCAGAATTGGCCGGGGACCGCATACAACACATGCTTCTCAATCACACGTGGACATAGATCTGCATCAGAGTTAACAGTTATTGCATCTTACCATGTTTCCGACTACCATTTGCCCAAGGAGGCATTTTGGATTATCCCAGTTGGCACATTTGTAGTCAATATCAAGTTAAACGCCTCTTTATAGCACATTCCTTAGAACATTGAGTGTTCCCTAATCAATGGTGCTTAAATATGCCATTTTGAAGTTTCTGAATACATCAGAGGTTTTATTTGTACTGATGATGAGAATTCTCAGCACAGCATCAATTGATCCTGCATGATTGATTCTCTCCTATTACATACAGCTTAACTTTATGCAAGTGATAAATAAGTGCAATTGCAATATTGTTACGAAATTTATATATAAATATATATATATATATATATATATATATATATATATATATATATATATATGTGTGTGTGTTTGTTTTCATGTTAAATATAACTCTCTCTCTCTCTATATATATATATATATATATATATATATATATATATGTATGTATATATATATATATATATATATATATATATATATATATATATATATATATATATATATATATATATATATATATATATATATATATATATATATGTGTGTGTGTGTGCGAGTTCGTAACTGGCAGGACATGCACTTACCTATACGGAGATTTGCGGCATTGCTCTGCAATATTTAATTATGGATTTTTTATCCGATAGGAGACCAGCCTGTCATATTCACATGTTAGTGGATTGCCAAACTAGGTTAAGGGGTGATTTTATTGGATTGGGTTGGCGGCCTGTCATATCGACATGGAACTGCATTACAGAACTAGATTTGGGGATGTTCATTCGAGAGGGCTAGTATACACACAAATGGACATAGCATCACATTGCTAAAATGATTTTTGATCGTGATAAGGAACATGAAATTGGTAAGACTATCACCATATAGTGTAATGTCGCTAGAGTGCTTTCTGGTTGGCTGTAAACGTATGACCAATTAGCACCAGTTCTGGAAGGCTGGACTATCTACCAATATTGATACAATTCTAATGATTGATTACTCTTACACATACGATGTTCTTTTCATAAGTATCCTATATTCACTGTAAAAATAGTCGTGCTTAAAAAAGTGACTCTGATTTAGCTTACCTATGGCAGAAAAGTGACGTCAAACGAAGTTCAAAAAAAAATTCAACTTTAAATGCTAATGCTTCGAATCAAACAATATCGACCAGCAAAAAATGCTGTTAGTGGAGCCAGTGAAAAGGACTAAAGCTCTGTGACTCTCAGGCTGCTGTGTAAAGCTGGTGAGTAAGGTCGGTCTCCAATCAGCGTGGCGATGGCGGCGAAGCTGAAGACATGCACAGAGCCGGGCTATAAAGCAGGGCACATGTAGCATTAGACTCACGCAAATGGAGATTAATGTCAATTGCAGGGGGATTATATATAAGAGAATCTATCACCTCCTCCCTCTAAATCACTCTGATTACATTAGATCTGCTCAGATTGAGGTGAAATCAAGATCCGCCGAATCTACAAGTATCAGGAGATTGAACGATGGAAATCCTATATGCCGTTGACACGTGAGGAGTTTCTTACAGTTGGAATGAAACACGCGCTCTCATCCCTCTGCAACAGTTTGAAACCTTATGTGTATTTGTATCATTGAACAATAAAATATCATTTCAAAAATGTTTCAATGGGAATATTAGAATATTAAGATTTGATCCAATTTATTTATTCTAATAAATACCATATATTAGCATGTAGCACCAAGAATAATGTGTCGAATTGGGTTAGTCAGTCCTGCACCTTTTCTGATGCCACCGGAGTAATTTAGGCAACCAGTTACAGTGGAAAGAGTGGGACTGGTTTAATTTAGGCAACCAGTTACAGTGGAAAGAGTGGGACTGGTGTAATTGAGGCAACCAGTTACAGTGGAAAGAGTGGGACTGGGGTAATTCAGGTAACCAGTTACAGTGGAAAGAATGGGACTGGGGTAATTCAGGCAACCAGTTACAGTGGAAAGAATGGGACTGGGGTAATTCAGGCAACCAGTTACAATGGAAGGAATGGGACTGGAGTAATTGAGGCAACCAGTTACTGGGGAAAGAGTGGGACTGGGGTAATTCAGGCAACCAGTTAAAGTGGAAAGAATGGGACTGGACTAATTCAGGTAACCAGTTGCAGACATGGGATTTGGGGGTCAATTCAGGTTCATATATATTTTTTTCTGCTATTTTCTTTTATCTTAAGGTTGATGAGGAACACATGTTTATCCCTCTATTCTATAAATCATGAATATGCTGAAACAGCTGCGTGTTTCAAGCTGCCCGCAGAAACAGATCGATTACCAATAAGCAGTAAGTGTTCTAAGTGAATCCTTGTGGGTCCCCCAAGACAATAGCAAAGGAATGCCTTCTCGACCTCGCTATAAACAGGCACCATTATCCCTCGCCTAACTCCGCCTCTGAGACTCGGCTTCTAGACATCTTACTTATCGAATACTGCTAAATCATCTTTGACTGCTCCTTAGCGAAAGGGAATATCAAAATTTCATGAGTTGAACTCATGAAACTGAAGCTGGAAGACAGGTTGTGGATTTGCTGAATTCTCCTGCTCCCGACCAGCAATATACCTGCTCTGCTCCAAGGTGTAGACGCATCATACAATGCAACGTGCTCTGGCCCAGACTCCATTAGATTAAACATGCAAGTTTTCATTCTAAACCAGGCAATGTTTGAATTCATCATTCTAGTCGAGTATAGATCAAGAAGTATAATCACATTAAGGGAAATATGCCTATAATATTGTATTTTATTAATGAGGAGCTGCCAGTTAAGGAAAAGGTGTTCAACTTATCCCAATTTCAAATTGACAGATTTAACAGTATGTGACATTCTCCCGAAAAAACTGTAGAATGCCAGATTCTAAAGCATATAGGTTTCATAAAACCATTGGAAGTGGTCTTAACGAATGTATGCATTTGACCGCATTTACAACAGATCTCATATAGCTTTGCATGAAACAGCTGGGAACAGAGACAACAATAACTCAGCAACTTTTCCTCACAACGCCTCATTTTCTGGCAAAGGACATCATCCCAAACAAGGTCTCCCTCCTTGGTGGAAGCACATGTAGGTAATATACTATCTGCGGCCTTTCCTGCCGCCGTATCATACTCATTATGCCGCTAGCAAATACCTAATTCATTGAACTGTCTTGTTTGGATTATCGTCAGATAAAGGCGAATTTGTGACCTACCATTTCTATGTGGTGGAGGACCTTCTAAGGAAAATGTTTGTATACAATTAGAACCCTGAGTATGCCAATGAGAATAGTGACACTAAGCCAACAGGGAAAGCGCTTCAAACTTAAGTACGACTCATCTATGTTTCTAAGTTGTGTTTCCTGGGTCAATCATCTTTGAAATGATTTAAAAAAGTTTTGTAGTATTAGTCATTTTAAAACCTAGTACGTTCATCCAACTAAAATCAACTAGGAAAATGAATGTATTGCAAGGAACCATTTTTCTTTTCTAGAGTAGTATTTATCAAATGGAGGACGTAAATTGGGTCTTGTATTCGTGATTGCCTATTCAGCGTTTTCTAGTCCCCTGTTGACTGAACGGTTTACATCGTGACGTGGAATCAGAGTGACAATTGAACCTTTGCAAACACTGTGTACAGTTCACATTAAACGGTGGATTCATCAAAAGGGCGATTCAGCTGATGAAATATTCAGTCATGTAGATTGGCATCTATGTAATGGAAAGGTGTCCTGTGTACAGGTCCCGTATAAGGTAACCCCCACTAACCAAATGGAGGTGTGGTAACCTGTGCTAAAGGCACTAGGTGTAACTCACCTGGCCAGCCAACATGAATCACCAAGGAAGCCTGCCTGCAAATGCCAGCAGAACCAAAATAGCGGCGGCAGTAAACGCGGCCAGGTTTTCCTGCTCATTATGCACTCCTAAAGGTTGTTATGGGGCTCTTTCTACCATCCAGGGGTGTAATCAGACAACGGCTAATGAACAATTTGTAAACTCGAGTCTATTCTTACTACAGAGCAGATGTCCCCCTTTAGCAGGTGAAAAGACTGCAATGAAGAACAATAAATCTGACGTAATCGTTGCAGGGGTGGAGCAGAGGAAGCCCTGGAGGCACGAGAGGGGAAGTCAGCAGCCATTGATTAAACAAAAGATGTAATTAGCTCTTCCTCCTTAGCGAGAAGCAAACTCAATACCGAAACACTTCTTTTGCTGGACATCGCATTTCCAAATGCTGGAGAACAAAATACAAATGACCGTACACACACACACACACACAAATATATATATATATATATATATATATATATATATATATATATATATATATATATATATATATATATATATATATATATATATATATATATATATATATATGTGTGTGTGTATATATATATATATATATATATATATATATATATATATATATATTTCGAGAGAGAGAGACGTTATGGATTTATGGATTCTCTATATGATATAGCATATTATTACTAGTATAATATGGATCTAAAGAGATGATATGTTTGGTTTTATCAAACATATGGCACAGCGTTCTTTGTCTAAGATAATCAACTAATAATTAGATAAATACAACATATCAAAATATTTAGCTAACATCTTTATACTAGGAGTGTGTACTTGCGCATGATATAGATGATTTACATCCTTTGCCTATCTCGAAAATGGCTCGTCAATTATGGCCTGGAGTGCCTAGAGGGCTGATAACTATGATTGGACACCGGGCCATATTTGGAAAATATGTCATATTTAAACTAATGGGGTCAGTATGAATGAATGAGTGAATGAATAGGAATATCACTATTTAGATACTTCCATATGATACATCTCACTAAAGATACAGTTTTGATGTGACTTGCTTTTAAAGTGCTTCATACATCACTTTGATAACTTACAATAAGCCGAGCTATAATTCTTAGGTAAAGCAACCGACATTAGATTTCAATATTGCGTCATACTGGCAGGTATTACATGTATTAACACAACTAAGGCACGCAATCTTACCGTTGGCAGCAGGCCCGTAGCTATCATCCTCTATTCACAGTATGTGGGAGGATGGTTTTGGTGTAATGTATAGCTCTCAGAAGCCTAATTTCTCTCTCTCAAGAAGCTATAGCAGGACTCGTTGAGTGAGCACATATTGTCTGTGTTTGAAAAACAATGCTTTTGTTTATCCTTTTCCCCATACATATTTCTGTTTTCTCTCCCAAAACAGGCTGAATTTATTGACCTGATGATTTATATAGTGCCACGAATTTATGATGGTACTCATACTACACAGCGTAGCTCTAGCTAATTTCACGCTCCTGTGGCTTCCAGAGTGACCCCCATACGCTAAGAGAATTCCTGGGTTACTAAAATAATTAAAGGGGGAGGACTCATTAACTGGCTAGTTAAGTGGGCCACTCTAGGGCCAAGTAGATACACTTCTCATCACACATACAGGTTTCAAAGCATTATTTTCTGTCAAAACACGGATGCAAGATACCTTTTTTTAATTTTCGTTTTAGTTAACACCAACATGATTTAAGGATTTGTTGAAGGGGTAGGACCCCGCAAGGGTCACACCTTATGGTGTGCAATAGGACTTAGCACCTCTAGGGGAACCCTAAGCTGGTGTGGCACCCTGCTCGCCTTATAAAAGAATCGTTCGTAAAGGTTGATTTTCAGCACTTTTTCTGAAATTTTATGAATGGTTTGCTAAAAATTAACGTTCCTCAATTTATTTCTTTAACACTTTCATATATTTTTGCACAAAATTAACCTTTGCTTACTTATTTTTCTAGCATTCTTCTGAAAATAGTGCTAAAAATAAACGTTTGTTTAAGTTTATTTAGGTGTCACGTATGCACCGTCGTACAAACGGAAAACTTAAGGAGGACATGGGCGATACAGGAGATGACTGGCATTCCTAACAAGAGCAATTAGTGTTGGCGAGGAAATGTGCAGGATTTAATATCCAGAAGATTAAATGAAAATACTTTGTGATTCTGTTCAAAGGAAAAAAAAGAAATGTCAATCACAATTACCTGTAAATGCATTTCCTTTCAAAATCACTTCGATTCAGATAAAATAGGAAAGAAAAAGCCCCTTTGACAACACTACACATATTCAGTAGATACAAGCAATTTATTCGCGATGTCAATATTACAACTGTCAACAATTCTAACAGCAAACCTTCATAAAAATTGCAATTGTACGTCATACATTCTTCTCTGTGAGTTGTATTGCGGTGAGAAACGTTCTGTGAGACTGTGAACAGACACTGAAAGTACGAAGTAGAGAAGGTCTAGTATAACCTGGGGTTGCAACACCGAATTACACATAATGAAGGAATACATGTTCCATTTTAGAACATAACAACACTTTCCGTTAACTATGTTCCATACCAAAGGCTATGTGTTCTAACTGTATTAGGAATGTATTGTTTACGCCAGGGTGACTATCCATGAAAATATGTGTTCTACAAAGGAAACAGCTATGTGATCAAAACATGTTTGTATTCTTCATGTAGACCACATATTCCCACTGAAAGATATGAATTATCATATCCTTCAAGTATAAAATTACGCAGTTCTTAATATGTACATTTTAAGATGTCATTTTAAGTACAGTTTTTTTCCGGGCGCATGATTGTTCTTTGTGCAAATATCAATTAAAATAGCTGTTTAGGACACTGAATAGACTAGATAGTATGTACACAACGGAGTTTGTCATTTCATTCTAAAATGGTATACTATTTTTAAAAGTTCGCAGTTGGAGTTTGAATGTGGAAATGTGTTGCTGTCTTACTACTAGCCATGTACAACTATACCGATACCAAACCATCTAGAACATTAGGGTAGGCAATTAGAAAAGGTTCAATTTATTGCCAACACGTCAAATACGTGTTGACGCATGATGCCTGCAATGCATGCAGTGCTCTTCTGGCGGTTGTATGCAGGTTAACATAATGATGTACACAGTGAAGAGATAGTTACAGCCAGGATTAGGTAGGAAACACCAGCCGTATTAAGAATACTTCACCGTATCTAATGTAGGCAGATCCACCTGCAAATGTGTGGGAGGATGGATGTGATGAAATTATTTACATTCTATAGTACATTACAGTAACCATTTCCATGATTTGAAATTATTTTATTCAAGCTTTCCTATGTATCACTGTTCTTGCCATTTCGGGTTAATTGCATAAATGCAAAAGTGTTCAACTTTTGGGTATAAAGAATGTGGAGTTGCAGTTATATCTACTATTTGTGTAAGTACGTCATCGCTACTTATGTGATTTTGTCCCTCATTATTTGCAGTGACGCCAAAATGCATTCATTATAATCGTGATTGCAAATCACAAATTCATTTACTGTACACATAACATATTTACTAAATGTCTCTTTCAATACCCTTTTCATGTTCTCTACCAATTTACTCACAAAGCGTACATATAGCTTGATACATACGTAACTTTATAATAAAGCAAAAATGTTGAGAAACAGTTGACAGAACTATGTTTTTCTTGTTGGGTTTGGCAATCCCTCTTCATTCTTTGTTTCAAATTTTCAGATATCTAATTTTTTGATGTTCCAAGTTGCTAGACCTTGTGAGCTCTGCAGATGCAATTTAGTTACGTCAGCATTCCTCCAAGATCAATGGCAGAAAGAATAAAGAAGTAGAGTAGCATGGTAGCTCAGGACCAGTCTCTTCATACACTATGCACAGGCGTGTAGCTCTCAATTCCCACAGGCCTAGTAGTGCCAAACTATTACGTGTACCTGTATACTATTGATCATAACCACATGTGTTGTGATGATTTCTTACCAAAATAGTATTTTCAAAATGTCCTTATGAAGATATAAACATGCAACTGGCATTGGTATTTAATGGTCTAGTACTGTTACAAATCACTTGGTGGAAATATTCAGCAGGAGACAACGTTTTTTCGTAAACCTCCGTATTTATTGCATTTTTGGGGTTGAGGTGGTAATGACGTCATTAGATCAGCTACAAACATTTGAATATACAGAATAATTCTATTCAGTCCATTTCGAAATGTAAACCGACTACTGAGGCAACGTGCTAAATTTCATGATGAGATCCTTTCCTAGCATAGCTACTATTCACCATAATCTTTTATACAGTCAGCTTCAAGCCCAACCGCGCGGCGCACATCTTAGACTCCCGCTAAAAGGGGTCGAAGCCTTTTAACAATTTCTATCGTGCTCGGTAGTGCCAGAGGATTCAAATAAAATAGTTTTCATGTTGACTATTTTAACTACTTAATAACATGGAACACCTTGCAAAGGTATTGAAAGAAAATTTTGCCAGTTAGATTAAAGTAACTTTCTTATGATTAATCATACACTCACTGAAACTTGTAGACATTTAATGAATATTCTATGCTGCAAAGCTCAGACAGACGGATGGTTCTGACACAATCAACAGATGTGAGCTCCGTTTTTGATGATTGAGTGTAAAATGAAAACAACAATTAGGGATACGGATAAATAATTAAATATATGTATATATATATATATATATATATATATATATATATATATATATAAATATACATATATATATATATATAAATATATATATATATATATATATATATATATATATATGTAAATATATGTATATATATATATATATATATGTATATATAATCATATATATATATATATATATATATATATATATATATATATATATATACACATATATATATGCATACATATACATATATATGTTAATATATATATTTATATATATATATATATATAGTATAAATATATATATATATATATATATATATATGTATCTATAATTATGAATATGCTGTATATATACATATATATATATATATATATATATATATATATATATATATATATATATATATATACATACATATATATGCATACATATAAATTTATGTATATATGTAAATATTTATATATACAAATAAATATATATATATATATATATATATATATATATATATATATATATACATGTATACAATTATACATTGCTAATCATCGTACCTTTTTATTGTTAGTTTTAAATTAAAAGGATGGATGACTCAAAACAGTAGAATACAGTACCTTTCTAGGTCTGTGAACTTTGTTCTAATCCACTAGTTATATACAAAGATTGATGATAAGACAGATCATACTCTTTGCTTTCCTAATGTATGATGGGGATTATGTCAAGTTCCCTCCATCGCCTTTGGTGCAGGCTAAGTTCTTACATGTATAGATGTCAAACTGTTATGACCTTTTGGTGGGTGATATGTTATTCATCATGCTTGAAAAGAGCAGTCTCTACAATGAGCTATTGAAGCAGGCGGCGGGATCCTGAAGGACTCACATGGGAACTGCCAGTGCAGAGGGGCTGGGTGGGGTAGGGGCTGCCAGCATGGGGGTCATAAGGGTGAATAATGGTAAAATAGAAAAACTAGCAAGGTTCCCTGCTGCATAAGAAGATAGTTTAAGAAGTCTTCACACGCAGATATACTTTGCACATTCTATGTGTTTCTCTTTCATACGGAGGTGGTGATTTCAAAAGGTCGCGTGTGTTTTTCTATAACCACGGTTTCCGTGGAGTCACACATGGCGCTGTCAGCCTCGATTTCCTTCTCTCGACTCAGGGACTTTCTCATCATCCGTTGCCTATGTTCCAGTTCTAGATTGATTGCAGGTATATGGTCCTGATTGAGGGTGATTTGGTCTCGCAGTGCGTCGCTCCCTGCAGAGCTGGCGCCGCCGCTGCCCCCCACCAGATCTATAGACCTGCCGCTGTGGAGACACCTCTCTACGATCTGGCCCAGGGGAACGGTGTTCTCATCATCGTCACCTAGCGAGCCCTCTTTACCCCTCTCTGATTCCAAGTCGGGCAGAGTCTCCCCGCTATTACTATCGTTTTGACTCGTCCCCATGAGAAATTCCGTGACTTTAGAAGTCGGCGACATAGGTGTCATCTTTTCAAAGGGGAAATTGTTCTCTCTCTCTTCACTGATCTGAGTCAGTATTTGCTGGAGGTGTTTTTTGTGTTTCGCATGTTTGTGATTTGGGAAAACAGAAGTCCTATCCTGGTTGATTTTTCCGTCACTAGATGATTTGACGACTAAGTTTCGCACAGGCTTTGTTGAGCAGTCATCACTGAAATCAAGGTCGGCCAACTCCGCCGTGTTGACGACTGCTCGGAAATCATGCGCCTGCGCACTGGCCTTGAGGACCTCCTCGTTGGACTTGTGTTTTCCTGCCCAGTTCATGATGAAGAGGAAGAGACTGCCCACTATCATGGAGATGCCTGCCATGGTCAGCCCTGCCTTGGGAGCGTCCGACTTGAACTTCCTATTCAGATACACTGAAAAATAGACGAGAAAACACATTATTCATTTAAACCAGAATATAATTACCATCCTGGGTGTCGTTACCCCGAGAGTTAATACCATTCCTCCCACAAGTGCCACGATAGTATGACTTATATGCAAATAGTTTCTGTTTAAGATCTAGTTGTGTGATATAAAGGAGAAAATAGTCTTTGTGGTAGACACATATTATTTATATGGTTAAAACAATCAGTCTTTATTCATATTTATATATAGTAAAACATCTGTTTTACCCTCATTTACAACGTCCACTTCTGGTTATCTCTTTCATCCATCCAACAAAGTAAGTATCGAATACGTTTTCAAAAAGCTAATACATTGCATGTTCCAACGGTGTATAAATTTATTGAATTTGATTTAACATGATTGCTGAGTTGCTGATAAACCGAATATTTGATGAATGCATTCAATCGTGTTAAATTCATTGTCCTTCAAGTAAGACAACCTGTTTGATAATTGATGGAAGGATTGCATAATTGGCAGCAGAATATAAGTGCACATCTTGTGACTATCGAGGTGTTGATACACTCATAAACGTAATTGATTTATAGTACAATAGTGCAATTCATGTTAACGTCAAATTCATTTTCTTTCACATTTTATTATCTTCCATCAATTACTAGAAAATATGATTATGAGATTAAAAGAAACACTTAAACAATAATTCAAATAATTCCTACCGTCCAAATCATGTTGCAGTATACAAATATTTTATATTTTTGTTACAATACATTTAAATTTCAATATAATCAGTCAGTTCCAAAATATTGCTGAGTGGGAATGTGAGGATATTCTCAGTGGAAAAATGACATTTTGAAAATTAAATATTTAGCAATACCAATTAACTATAAACGCTCTATAAATGAAATGCTTATATGTATTGGATTTGATTTGTGCGCTTTTTCTATTTTCAAATCTAACAAGCATTGAAAATCTCAATAAAATTACTCAGATATGAACGAAACATATAGAAATGATGAAATAAAATTGAATTATGTCAAATGAAAGGTTCGTCTGAGTAAATAAATACAATCTATTATCATACATGTATATCACTAATGACATAGCAATGCACAACCTGCCGAAACATTTCAATTGCCTTTCTTTTATTTAAGTAGAAGTTGACCAGCAGTTGTTTTTCGCTACTTCGGTTCATATAATAACGGGTTCATTGCAGCACAGTCGAGCCCCGATAGCCGAGTGGTCTAGGGCATTGTCAGTGAGTGCTTGCTGTCAGTCACCTCTGCCTGTTTAGAGTCCTGCCCAGGACATGTGAGAAAGACGTTGCCTATGACTTGACCTTAGTAGGCATTGGGTACTGAAGCATTTACAATTGGCTACTCAATTATTCTACATGACAGGCAAAGTGACCCCAAAGAAAATTCCAAACACAACATGGTGCGGTGAACATATTACAACTCACCTGCAAAGGGTGTTCCTACCAGAATAGGTATTGACCACACAAACATCATATAGCCCCACGCCGTCTCCATGAGCTTGCTCGTGGTCAGTTCATAAGTATACACCTTGATCATGTAATAAAATCCTCCGCTGAATATCCCGTAGCCCCAGGCGTAAAGTGCATATCCTTTGTATCCCTCCGCAATATTAAGTAAGAGTGTGAAAAGGCCACTTAAGAAGGCAGAAAATTGGCATAGGTATTGTCTTGAGACCACACAACCTGGCATAGTCTTGACCACGAAGAAGGCGTGAAGAAGCACTCCTGTTGCGAAGGCCAGACCGAGGAAGACTGCAATCACTGCTGCCTGCGCCGGTGGAACGCCATCGTCTATTGCACACTGAGCCTGAAAGGACACAAATACATTGGTATTAGAAACATTGCTATTGATATTCATAATGTAACGGCGAGGTCCAGTGATCCCTAACCTTCTCACGCGTGACAACTGACCAAGTTGGTCATATAAAAATAGCTTTTGGTTCTGACCGGGATTCTTCTAATGCGATGATAATAATAACCTATTCCGTATCATAACTATTCCAAATTCATAATATGGTAAAATACCAATTATATATTCATTTGCTTGAAAATGTAGTTCTCTTTGATTGTTAAAGCGCTAGAGACTTTTTTATGGACTGGTAATAGGTTTTAGTGGGTTAATGTATCGATCCAATATTGCAGCATCTTTGCTATGTTTTCTCAGCGCTGCAACAAAAGCCATTACACGCCCTAGTTCAGCATTTCATTCCAACTGACAGATACCGGGGCCAAAACAAATTTCAGCCTTCCCATGAGCATATGCTCCTATTAATTGCATAAGGTTCTAATTGCCTTGAGGGGCTCAGCACGCATTTCAACACGACCCGAAAGGACTTCCTATTTGTCTCGATAACGTCCTTACAGTAAATTGGTTTGAGGACGATCTGGCTACTAGAATAACAGCTGCTGCCGCCTGCAGCCTTAAGGTGCGAGAATACGCTGCATCAACGGAATACAGCAGACATGATACTGCCCCTTTGTAATCCTGTAAAGCCGACACCCTGTATAGACGAGGTGGTCATTTTGTTAATAGTGAGTATATATATATATATATATATATATATATATATATATATATATATATATATATATATATATATATATATATATATATATATATATATATATATATATATAATATATATAATATACTTACAAATACCATTATTAGGGGACATGGCAAAAGATCTACCATTAGGGACATTATGTTCCCACTGTTTAGCACATGAAAGCTGGATGTTAAGGATAAATGAATAAGTTTCCAAATTTATATTCAATAAAGCTTTAGTTTTTATTTAGATATTACAGGCTATAAACTGATATTTTGTAAAGAAACCGACCTAGGATATTTATGGATCTACCCCTTGTACCATTAGGGGCGTCCATATATATATATATATATATATATATATATATATATATATATATATATATATATATATATATATATATATATATATACATATATATATATATATATATATATATATATATATATATATATATATATATATATATATATATATATATATATATATATATATATATATATATATGAGCATTTGACACAAACTACTGTCGTTTAACCTTTGTTGAAGCAGGCCTATGTGCATTTTTGTATCTTTATGAGAGGCCTTGTTACATAACAAATCATCAGTTACTGTTAACAGGTGTTTTTTCGTCAATTGGTGGCGTTCGGTGAACCATTGACGATACCAGTCAATCATGTATGAAACACTCGCACTCTGACCAGAAATTTGAATATCTAGAAACCATTTTGACACCATTAGCAGAATAGTATCGCTGCTGCAGCCGCGAGGACTTCTGATCATAAACATGTTAAACAAACGGCCTTGTCTACACTTATATCTAACATCTACTAGTGGTAGCAGTGCGGCGCCCCACAGGGCGTCTGCTGACAAATGTGCTTGTATTTAAACTCTAATAGAGTCAATTCCCTCGTGTTGTCAGCATTTAGTGGCGTCCTGCCTAAAACAATGGCGGCCAGTCCCCATGAGCAGTCGCTCTATAATGTATTGGACTTCTTAATGTGCGGTGGAAGTCAGGTTCGCTACATTCCACCCCTTATAGGTCTTCGAGGTGAAGAAGTAGATACTAACAAGAATGTTTCAAGAATGAAGTAAGTGCATTTTCACTTACAGTTCATTAATAAAAATCAAATAATAATCAAATTATTACCTTTGTAATAAATGGGATCTGTTTACCTATGCGTGTTTCCCAGTATAATTTATTGGAAGTCTTTCCAATAATGATATCACTATAGCACATAGTGAACTAAAATCTACTTGCCGCTTGTTTATACACATGCATGTGCACGTTGTGTGTATGTATGTATATGTGTATGTATGTGCTTGTTGAAGATATGTATATGTATATATATATATATATATATATATATATATATATATATATATATATATATATATATATACCGGTATATATATATATATATATATATATATATATATATATATATATATATATATATATATATATATATATATATATATATATATATATATATATATATATATATATATACATACATACATACATACATACATACATGTACATACATACATACATAAACACACACGACTCCTTTGAAATGTTGGCAGCCGATTTATCAGAAGACTATGGTCATCACAATTATGATTCGTCGACAGATTTGCCTTCTAATGGCCATATATAATACCAAATACAATTTTTCTAGCATAGACAAACATGCTAAAGACAGTCCATCAACCTCTCTGAAGAACTTTACCAGCCAATTTCACTGCAAGGAGAGCTACAATAATGGGCGCTTAGCATCGATGTTTTGAGTAAATACCCCCAGTCTGCGCTGGCCACTTCATTATTTCCTTATACAAACTGATTGAATAGACGCGGTATTTGAACTACATACCATAAACTGGTTGGTAAGTCACCCAGATTGGCCATAGGCTGTGTATTCACCACAGTTAGATTTACGAATGGTTTTCAACGTTTCAGTGTTGACATATACAGAGCAAACCGAATTCGCCTTTCTTTGGATTGACAGTGCACTTGGCCATCGTGACTAAAGGAAATAGTTGCTTTCCTAATACTGTCTTTATTGTATTGACGCTATTTTCGTAATTGCCACGTCAATAGTGACGAGCGCAGAGGCGAGAGTTCAATTTCTGTTCCACATGAACCCAATGTTACCAGGCAGAGATGAAGCTCCCTTACAGCCACCCCTTGCTCTGTCGAGAAATCCATAATATGGAAAGGCTCAATCCCAATT
>OZ012684.1:337582-395033 GCA_963942565.1 Maea johnstoni | reverse complement strand
TATATATATATATATATATAGTTAGAGATATTTTTGTTCCCAACATATTTGGGCAAGTCGGTGACACTGTTCTGTAATCTTCCTTCGTCTGGATTTATCCGTCTGGATGCAGACATCAGTGTATCATTGTATAATACCATCTACAGCTTTCTCCCATCAAAAGTAAGCCTTTGCCATTCTAGGAGGTATATTGATTGGCCATAACAGACGTGACGAGACGTTTCTCACTATTATTTTTCTGATTGTGGCCGTAACCAGACCAGGTTTATAGACCAGATGTGCATTGAAAATTCCTGCCCGATACCAACCCGACAATTTCTTGTTTTTTCGACATCTGACATTCTGACATATCTTCAATATCCAAGAGAACAAATTGTATGTTGTTTCTTGCTATCAGTCACAGCGGTGAATACCGATTTCATTGAGCTGCCAATAGGTGGTTTGTTGCATATTCGATCATCTTCCTATAACCAGCTGTTTCTAATGTGATATTGTCTGTCATATTTGGTTTACACTTGATATATAGACACTTCAATATATCAATCAAAGACCATAGAACCTCGATGACGTATTATCATATGCCTACTGCTCATTCTCTGCTGTGATAGGTCAGATCACGATCACCTGACCACCTTACAAAATTGATATTGGGGTGCAATATTATTTTCCAACCTTCCGGTTCAGAGCTGTCAGGTTCATGTGCTCAATTCTCAACCTGAACCTTTTGAAAAGGAACCCAACAGAAGTGAATTGAGTCAAGGAACTCAAAAGAATTTGGGTTTCTTGTAAAATCCTGATGAAGAATGGACCCTTGCAAAAACTAAAACTATATTATCTTTATTGAAGACAAACACATTTTCAAATTGAATAAATAAATCATCAAATACATGTGTTTTTTTTCAGGTATTTATAATATTTTGATTGCTATATTACCGAATTAACACAAAAAAAATACAATAACTTAATAGTTTGTGGTAAAATCGTGAAATGGAAAAACATATCGATAATATTTACATTTTCATAATTCTCTAAATTATCAAATTATTTAATTTGAATAAGCATTAGGCATATAATAAAACAAACATGACACTTTGGTTTCGTCCAATATCAATTTTTATTTTCACAGTGCAATAAAAATTAATATTGCACTCATCAAAGTGCCACAATTGTATAATATTGTATCATTTTATAATGTAAATCCACGTATCAGCATTTCTCTATAGCATGCCTTTGATTACATGTCTGCGTCGCCCACCTGCACAACATAGGCCTCTTAGGAGACGTTCAATGGCATGCCAAAACTTCCCCTTTAAGTGTCAACATCGAGGCAACATAAATCAGAGGATAAGTGGCGGCTACTATGCGAATATTGCAGTTAATAGCATGGTATTATTTATCCAAGCATCAAGATTATTCTACAAAATGGCAAGCTGCTGCAATAGTCTGCTGGCTCTGGAGGACGGCGGCAAAGCTAGGCCAGTATGCTATAATATTCACCACACTTCGGGTAGACACCAGTAACGCAGCAACGTCAATTCTTAAAAGAGAGCATTGATGTATTGTGAAACTACCCACGCACCTCTCTGTCTCTCTCCCTCTCTCTGTATAAATATGAATATATATATATATATATATATATATATATATATATATATATATATATATATATATATATATATATATATATATATATATATATATATATATATATATATATATATATATATGTTTGTCTATATATATATATATATATATATATATATATATATATATATATATAAATATATATATATATATATATATATAAATATATATATATATATATATATATATATATATATATATATATATATATATATATATATATATATATATATACATATATATATATTTATATATTCTTATGTTTGTAATAATTCTACAAACATTATTATTTTTATTTTTATTATTATTATTATGACTAAGACAATAATGCTAAAATTAATGAAGACAATAACTTAAATGATGATTATAATAAATGGATCGTGTTTCTTACAATTTGTCGTTGGTTGGTTATGTTTACTAATCCTTCTTATAATGTTTCGACCCTTTTGAAAGTGACTGTACCAGCAATTCTGTTACCAATGTTTTCTCACTTATATCAACTAAAGGGTTAAAAGTGCTTGCAAACATTACTGCCAGGGTGTCTATTTTCACATGTTGTAATGACCGGTCGCGCCTAGAACAATGTGGCTCGAGCTATGCAGTAAACTACTCTCATGGGTGTCTGTACACCATACATGTATATCAAAGTCATAAAAATCAGCAATTAAAATGCCATGAAAACACTTCGGGTAGTTGCCATAGGAGGCATATGTCTAAAGTAATGTCAACCTAAATGGCAGCGTTTATAGTTGGCAATAAATGTCAGTACCTTTACTCTTGGGGGCAGAGCTAAATCAATTGCCCTTTAACTAGTTCACAACGTACGTGTGATCATTTTCCCTTTGGACCAGGGCTTACTTGATTAAATGGCGACTTCACAGCCGCTAAGCGATTATAATCTGTCGTGATGCCAGTGCTTTGAACAAGCTCTTTGATGCTTTGGAATACATCACAACATGTTGGCTGCACCCTCTACTGCATGCATCTTATGCCAATTCTTTACGAAAAAATAAACTATAAATGTGTGTATTTGTAACTCATGATGCCATGCAAAACAGTGCTTCTAACTCCAATGACACCTGCAACTAGTTACGTTAAAGACGATGTACACCCCACGATAACTTGGAGCCAAGAATGGAATGGGTATTTTAGAATATTTTGATAAATGTATTTATTAAAAAAAATGGTAGTTGGATTTGTAAATGTTAGGTGCATGATTGTGATTTTACATACTGTAAATACTTATTTTGAATATCAAGTTGTACTTTTATATGATCGTATAATTAAACGTCCTGATTCAGCATTTTTATAATACTAAGGTATCGATAAACACATACGATAATGTGTGAATATCATCATGTGAAATGTTTGCAGTTATGGTATAGCTATTCATGTCTTTACATCTGAGTGAAATTGCATGGGCAGTATGAGTTCTTATGCTATTCGCATCATAACATGTAACAAAAGTGCAAAATGTACTCTATAACATGTATTTTAGGGTATGGTAAATCACATTTTCTATGCAATCTTATGTACGATCTGGGTAAGCATATTTGCCAGGTTGATAATGAAGGCATAGGATATTTCTTTTGGCATTATTCCAAAGATTTTCTCTTTTTTTTCAGAAACTTTAACTTTGATTTTTAAGATAATTTTCATCCAAATATACAGATACCGTCACAGTAATGCGCTCCTCGGACATTGTATTAATGCATGACATATTGAGCCGATGTTAATCTCATTGCACTACACACAATCTTCTGATTCCACAATTGTCACTTTGAATAATCAATTCCTTGTTACCATTCTATTTTGCAGTATCTTAAATTGCATATATCTATTATACACACTCGTTGGTGTCTTTTGTGAAATCTTGAAGGCTTGTCTTGCATCTGTTAAACTGATTTCTTAATGAAGGATACTTTTATATTTATCTTTAACATCCATATTTACTATTTCTATTGAAGTGTGAATGTTAATTTTGTGTTTTTTTCCACACCCTTTGCCTCCTATTTCTATTATCCCAAGTATATTACGTATATGTGGCCCAAATTGCTTTCTTTTTATTCTGTTTTGGATAAGCCTAAGCGAATATGCTTAGGCACTTTCAAAAGCCAAGCCACGTATCAGAGCACCCTCAGAACGGAGACAACTATCTCCTTGATTATCCATTTAAACAGATGAACAGCAGCAAAGGCACAATGCATAACGAGATAGCCCATAGTCACAATAGAGGATTCTTTAAAGAATTGAAAAACAATGTAACTCACTTGTACTCCAATTTGATCCAAATCGACATTCCAAATTCTTAGACTTCAAACAATATGGCTGAGCACACGCAAAAGCCTTGAGCTATTTTTAAGTCATTCCATCAAAGGATTAGGTAATCCCTCAGCGAATGCTTTCAAAGTGTATTGATGTGAGCTTTAAGTAATGGACCATGCTACATCTTCTAGCGCAGCCTACTTCTCACTCCCGTTGGAATTACAGCAAGCAATCCTAGGTACGTGGCATTTCATACTAGTATGTAGAGTACAATGGACATCTTCTTAAACTATTAAAAGATTTCTAGAAACACAGGTTTAATTCATTTTGTTTATTCTTGTGATGTGTAAATAAAATACAGTCTTTTCATGATATTGACTTCTTCAATGTGACTATACGATGAAATACTAATTAGTTTACAAACTAATACTCTACCTTATAAAACAACAGGTTAGTGCAATGCATCTTTTCATATACCTTAAAATCATATTGTATAACCTTCCTGGCTGCGCCATATAGAAACTATTTTTTCTCCCCTCTTACAGCTCCACAAATGAAAAGTTTGACAAATCGAAATAGCCGCAAGAATTACGGATGCACGTTTTTCTTATCAAACAGATACACTATTTTTCCAAGCATTATAAAAATGACCTCTGTTACGATTTTCCAGATGTTCTTGCAAACCTGAGTGTATGTATCGATCATATTTGTGGTCTACAAATTAATTTTCTCCACAGGAAGGAAGGCCTTAAAATTTCTCCTAGATCACATTCGCACATTGATATTGCAACTGTCGATGTCATTTCACAAGTGGAGATCTTGGAATCAGTGGGCAGATTAAGTCGAGGCCAGTGACCATCATCCTGGCACTGCCAGCCTGTCCATCTCAATGAGGCTAGGAATCAATTTGTTGATTAACCTGGCGAGTGGCTAATTCAGTAACGTAGTAGACAGTGAATGGCATCAGGCCTATAAGAGGGCTCAGGTATACTTACTGGCTCAGATACTCTAGCAATGTAGTCCATCACTGTCAACCACATGCGTGAGGCAGGGCGACGCTGATTCTTCCTCTCCCCATTAGGCTAAAAATACATTTTCAAGTCAATCATTCTATGGAACAGTTTTCAATCTTAAAACACTGTTTTACAGTCAAACTCCTTTCTTATATCAAGATTCTCAAATGTGACATTTTACATCATATTTCACAGAAGAATCTTGAATAAAGATCACTCTCACTTGATGGCCTGGATTCAGGTAAAAAAAATAATTTAGAAAACCTTCCTCTGCTTGATCATAAAAAGCTTTTAAGACCCGAGAAATGAAATAGCAAACTTCTGTCTAGTTAAGCATATTGCACGTTCAAATATCAGCCATCAGCCAATTTAGGATCGATTTCTCAAAACTCGATGTTGGTGGAACGTGGTCTTGGCATGTCTAGGATAGCGTCAGTGTGTTACTCTGGTATATGAGGAAACGAACTCTTTTAACAGTCCAAAAGCCAACACCATCACACACAGAACAGAAGACCCTTTGATGCTCATACAAGTTCCTATGTGGTATCTTCCTGAAAGATATGCCACAGAAACGGTTGATTTCTCTGATGGCATCATGAGCTTTTCATTTTTGGTAGCAATGATCCATATTATTGTCCAGGGTAAAGTAATCTTCAGTACACATAGCAAAGGTTTTAGTTGTTTTGGATTATAGAAAGTCACTCAGTCACATTGGTAATTCAATTTCCCCAACTTAATGTGTATGATCATTTGACAATAAAGATAGTTCTGTTCTTGGCCAGATAAGAAAGTGTGCAAAGTCCAGCTGACTATCTTGGTGTGTATTCATGTTTCTGGCTGTCAGATGATAAAGAGATTTACTATTCAGACTACATGTACACATTGCTACCACAACTTCTCATCTTGGTAATGACTGGGCTGCACTTACAGATAAAACGGTTTACTACCATGCCAATGTGCTTAGGTGATTAGCAATATACACTCTACGAAGGAGATGGGTTTTTCTAACTCCTAGTAGAGTGGGATATATGTACAAACGATGCAACAATTGTCAAAATGTTTGTCAAATGCAAAATTTAACCAAACACCTCCAAATCAGTGCTTTTATCTCATAATGCTGTGTAACCGTAAGTCCGCCTGTGGGGTTTCTTAAATGATTAGTTACAAACTTTTCTTATATAAATGATACAATTTTAGAACACCACTAATTGACCAGGTGAGTCCACGGTCTGGTAAGAACCACAGTTGAGAACAATGGCAACCTGTTTAATTGGATAACAGCGAATGCCCCCTTTTCAAGCAATATATGCTTTAGGACATTGTATTATGTTGTATTAAGTATACATAGTAGGGTTCTGTTTGTAAGCCTTTTCAAGTCAAAATACTTAATTGTGCAAACAAAGTAGTCCCATAGCAGCACATACCGTAAGAAAGGTAAGGTGCCCATGCTTGTATAGACATGATACTTTCGAAGACTACTGGTAGGGGAGGAATAGGCTATTCACTCCCTTGTTAGTGAATATCCATTAAAATGGTTAAGTTACATAGCCTCTATGCATTGTGCACCCATGTGCATTGAGGAATTTCTTCATTTCTAATATATTCCTGATGCATGAAGGAACCGCTCTATTTTTTGACACCTTTTTTATCCGTAGAAACATGAAATAATAAGGTAAACTCATTGTACTGTATAACATGATAGGTTGCGTCAGTTAACAATCTTAATATTAAGGATTGATCATGAATTCCAATTTGAATCAAGTGCAACTAGATGGATGAATTAATATGACGCAAATTATCTGAAGAATCAGACCGTCGCCTCTTTAAAAAAATGATATTGTCTCTTTTGAAGATCCTTGGCTATCTATCACACATGATCACTAGCACAGTAGACGGCCTTATACATTATAAACTGCTGACTTTGAATGACGACACATTTCAGGGTTAAGTCTAACCGTACTCCAGGTCTCTATTATAAAGAACATTCCTCAAGGGAAATGTACAGAATGAATCTCCCCCCCCCCCCCCCAAGCTTGGGGTGTAGATAAGGTACCTCGAAAAGGGCTGCCCTGGAGTTTGCAATACGGTTTCCAGGAAGCACCACCCATCGGTTCTAAAATAATGATGGCACATGCAGTATCTCTCCTCCACAACCTGGTCTTCAATCATTACAAACATTTGTCAAAAGCGCCCAGGAATCCCATTCCCGATCCTTCTTGCCAATTCATATCTGGAGCCTTCACCTGGCCTCAGACATGCATGCACATAGATAGCAAAAATCATATTTCAACGTTCCCAGACCATTCACATTTTAATACAATTTCATTAAAGTATATACCCTGCCTTGGAGGATAGAGGGCCATGCCTTGTAGGCTAAGGGGTCTAGGAAGTTGCCACTGACTGCTCACTGTCTCTCAGCACTGCCTAGATATGAATACCAGCTGGGGCATGTGAGAAAATTGCCAGTGACTTGGGGTTAGTTTGTGGTTTTCGCAGAGTACTCCAGTTTCCTCCACACCTTACAACAGGCTAGTCACAACTTAGCCTATACATGGCAGAGAAAATGACGATAATCGAAAGTCCTTTTCAAATAGTAGGATAGACAGCATGGTAACCCCCTGCAAGGCGCCACAATAGGTCATCCTGAGCGGTGTAGGCAGCGTACACACCATCTGGTCCTGGACCTGTGGACGCAGCAGCATATAATGTACGAAGATGCTTTATAGCAGCCAGAGTAATGAAACACGTGCCTATTATCTCAGCTTAAATATTGATGCTAAACTGTTTATGGAGGAAGTGAAAGATAAATACAAAGGCCTGCCAAATGACCTTTTGCATAAACTATCTTGGAGATCACGGCCTGGTTCTGTTTCATTACCGACTGGTTCAATCTTCCTCTATTGCGAGGCATCGCAGGTTACATTACAGCGGAGGGGTACTCCTTCTTCAATTGGCAGGCTGTGTTTTGGGAAAAGACCTTGCATGGTTGAGTTTACCATATTGTTCAAGTTAACGCTAATTTGGCCAAGACAAGAAAGGCTTTGACATCCTAAAATACAACCTTATTGAAAGATAAGGATCTACTTATCACCTTGTAATGCATTAGGATAAAGACAAAACATATGACACAATACTTACATATTTCCAAACACTGTCTAACCAAAATTGACAGGCACAAACATTGTTTTGGTCATCAGAAAAGTCCTTTGTCATTGTCGAGGAACAATGAAGATGAAGGGTATCCATTGACAGATCCTCACATCCCCTTTTTATGTGTGTGTATGTGTGTGTATTTGTGTGATTTGTCTTAGGGTATTCCGGTTTACTGCACAATTGACAGTGTGTGTGTGTGTGTGTGTGTGTGTGTGTGTGTGTGTGTGTGTATTCAATGCTGAATGTTGGTTCTATTTGGTTGCAGTCGGATATCCTTAGTGCTAATCTAATGCAAAACCAAACACGTGTGCCTTCTTTTACACTCCCTTATAACCTGGTGCACGCAAGTCATGGACAATGACTAAATACTCCATCAATCAATGTGACAAACAAGTGACACTGTCTGCCATTTGATGAAGCAACAAAAACAACTTTTGGCTCAACATTGTGCTTTTCTCTATTGTCTGTAAGCAATCTATTCCTCCTCGCCCAAGATGGCACCTGATAGCCAAGAGTGTTTCAGGCAATTTCGATGCCGGGCAGCTCTGTGTTGGGGCAAAGCTCCCTGACAGATGGCCATTGTCTGTGGGCATTGATTGGTGGAATCTGGGCCATGCAGTTCTTGTCGACGAGGCTCACGCAACCATTGTAACGTTATAAGGCAAACAGTGCAAAAGGGAATATAGTTTTTCTATACGGAAAAGGCGAATGCCCATTCGTCCAAATCAAAGTTATAACCCCTTTACACCTCGAATGAATGCACGCATTCTCTGGCAACAATGAATATAAGTTAATGTCTTCAAAAATATTGTTTTGAAGATTTCTTCAAGAGGTTTTGGAAAACAAAATATTCATTCAAATATTGTTTTATTTTGAAGATATTTCCATCTATTTTAGACAACGAGTATCAAACTTTGTTCAAGATGTCTTGAGATGCAACTAATAGAATAGGAAAGATCAATCAGGTTTTAATCTTAATGTTTCATTCATAATGACACTTCATTCAAGATTTATTTCTTGTTCAGCTATCTACTTTTAAATTTAACAATAAACCTGCAGATCCGTATCATAAAGATCCAAACAAAAAATAGTTTTTTATGTACATTCTAAAATCAACAAGCTAGAAATGCAAGTCCTGCCTTCTTTCAGAGAGTGCACCAAGTATACCAAATGACGCATTTAATACCATACAATGACATTAACACAAATTTCCTCTGATTGTTCGTGGATATATTTGGATATCTGGAGAGGATCTTATGGAAAATAACAACAATGCTCTATTTGGATTTTTTTCGATGTATTTTTGAACGATGCTAGAAAGAGAAATGTGGTTCTTTAGTTCAATGCGAGTTGGATTTTGGTGCAAATAGTCAATGCAACGAGGCTCCTTTGCTGCACAGAGAAATTATGCCTTTCCTCAAATGTATCGAGAGAGCCACAAGGCACAGTAGCAAAATAAGTTGAACTGTTTTACACTACAAGGCAATGACTTGTGTGGGCTTCACCGAGAATATCAGTCATAATTGCGGGCTAGAAAGCCATGCTTGGGGACATTGGAAAGGCATTCAGCTCTCCCTTGATAAAGTCTTTACGCTGGCTGAATGTTAAGTATGCCCCCTTCCTATACAAATATTGACAGCATCCTAACAACCACAACGAGGGGCACTTTAGGCGCAATTTGTAACTCGGCTCAGTTATCGTTGAAATAATGCAATCCAGGTTTGCTACTGGTTGGGAGCAATTAGATACCCATACAGCATGTAGAGAATAGCAACGAGATGGCTTCAAAGCAAATGTTTCTTTACTCTCTTTTAAAGTATAAGGTATTTAGATGCGGTAAGATGACACATATTTCCAACAAATCTTAACTTGTCAGTTTTTTTCAAACCTCCAGGGAAGCAGTCAAGACCTGTTTATTATGTTATCAAAACTTTCATAATAAAGTGTGTGACATGAGAAGATAGAAACCACATGGGAATAAATGCACTCTATGGTAATCTACACAAAGGAAGATTGTAAGTGTTTTAAGGATATAGTAGTATGGAAGAACCATACCTTTTATTTATGATATAGCGAGTAATGCCAACCACCCTCTACTGACAGGTTTGAGAATTCAACCTGGCCCTCCCTTCTGCTAAATATTCTTTTGAAAAAGGTAAATTACTTATGATGTCCTACCGACATCGTGTGACCAGAATGCAGGATGATGAGAGGTAGGAAACGACGTCATCAACCACACCAATACTCATCATAGTGGCTACAGATAGGGTAAGAGAGATGATGATGATGATGATGGTGAATATACCAATGATGGGAGTGATGAGATTATTACGGTGAGACTAATGATGATGATGATGATGATGATGATGAATATCATGAGCATGCGTAGTGCTGGTTAAGGTATGTGCTGGAGGTGCTCTAGATGTTGCTACTCTTATTGCTATCGCTACAGCTGCCGGTAAAGATAATGATGCCTATACATCACTTTTTAAGCTATTTTCCTTTGCTGCTGAGAAATTTCAAGCATAAAAAACATGATGGCGTGCCCTCTTTTCCTGCATTTAATTCCTGTGCCTGTTTCATTCAGTGCTTGCTGCACGATCTCTGATGCACAGCAAAGTAGCAGCACTACTCCACATAGTTGTTCACGCCAGGGAATTCAGCCAGTTCAGTCACCAGGTGATGCCTCATCATCGCAGACCCTCCTACATAATGCTGTCCAAAATAACTCTCAGCAGGTAATTTTGATTGTCTCTCTACACAATTAACATGTGATAATTTAGTTTATCCCCTGCAATCTTGCCGGATTTAATCTGCTACGATTGCAAATTACTCTTGGGAAGACTAATGTGCCTGGCATTTATCTTTATCTCTTTCCCTGTCCGTGACAGATACAGGTATCCTGAGTTTACTTTTACATAGCCTATATAGTCAGTTTGAGGTTGTAGTGGTAGGTACATGTATTGCTTTTGTGTGCAGGGTACTGTGATGATGTTTAGATAAAAATAAAGGATGACAAAAAAATCATGATGTTAAGTCAAATATTTCTCAAGGTACCACACTTTTATCCAATTATAAGTGGTTCCTTTACAATATTATTCGACACCCATCAAGAAATATCATTTGGCAAGCCCGCAGTATATGTTAGGTACATGTACATTGCTACAAAGTAAAAGTGTCATTCGTTGGATGTAAAGTTCGATTCTTGATCTAAGTCTACAATAGAATTGATTACCTTTTTAAACAAATTGAATCTCAATTTACTTATTTGATAACGATTAAAACAAAATTGATGTATTCAAACTTTGACCATGTTCAAAGTCAATGACAGTTTCAAAGAATATTTGTTAAAAAATGCCCACTAGATTTTTAGTAATACCAGCCTTTCCTTTTTGTGAAATTCTAGTACGCAATTTGTAAAGTACCTTGGAAAGATGTGGTGAAATATGGTGGTTGGTTTATATTCCCTTAACACACAACAGCCACAAACACCCTGGTATGCTATGCAGGTTATGATATGCCGCTTTGTAGATTCATATCGATGTCAAACCGTGTGATTTCAATAACAGCTGACCCGCCATAAAGTTGGCAAGAATCGATTTACAGCTCAGCTCATTTCCGTCGTGGTTGCCCGAAGGCTAGGGCTTTAACAACTGCTTCGTCTGCCAAACTAGATTAACAATATACACGTATGAAAAAAACTGCTTCATCGTGCATCTCTCTCGCCGGAAGCCTGAAACAAATTACGATTTATAAACATTTGATTTTTGCTGAAGATTTGTGTTGTTCAAATACTTATTTAACCATACTTAGGGATCACAACTAAGCTGGATATATACTTCCTACAATATATATATATCGATCAGATCTGTAAAGTTATTTGAGTGTGTACATAAATGTATTTATAGATGACCAATGCGTCCGGATCTATAAGGAATGCATATATACTCATATTTTCCTCTCTTCACCTTAGTTAATTTCCTCATGTCAATGGTGGATATACTTCCCTCACTACATATCGCTCAGATTTGCAAAGTCCCGGTATCGTGTACATAAAGTTATTTATAGATGTTTAATGCGTCCGGATCTATAAAGATTTTATATATATTTATATTTTTCTCTATTTTTCCTTATCTAATTTCCTCATGTTCTTTGTTATTATAGTTATCTTATAACAATCAATTTTGTAATCCAATCAAAAAGGCTTTTGTACCAGAAATGATACAGTCAATAAACATGTATATATATATATATATATATATATATATATATATATATATATATATATATATATATATATATATATATATATATATATATATATGTCATGGAATCTGAAACGCCTGTCCTGAGTGCTATTGCTGCGTTAAGTAAATAACGCGGCAATCTATATAAATAAATTGACGCATTATTTCTAACTAAAACAGGATTTTGATAGTTACAAAATAAGCCGGTAGAATTGAATTTAATTTGCTTCAACTGGTTTGGACATCTAACTTTCCTTTAAATTACCTGAATATTGATGAAAGGAAAACGAAAAAGCATATCAAGGCGGCCAAATGGTCAGTGGTACGCTTCATAATTCGATTTTCGTTTTGTGTTTCACAAATTGAAAATCGAATTTCGACCCCAAATTCGTTTTTCGATTTTCATTTTCCATTTTGAAAAACGAAAATCGAAGACGATGTTCGTTTTTCGATTTTCGTTTTGCACTTTCAAAACGAACATCGAAGACGATGTTTGTTTTTCAATTTTCGTTTGCAGTCTTGAAAAACGAAAATCGAGCTTAAAATCATGTACCACTTCATAATTCAATATTCTATCTATCTAGATATCTACCTATCTATCCAGATATCTATCTATCTATCTATCTAGATATCTATCTACCTATATATCTATCTATATATATATCTATATATCTATCTATCTAAATATCTATCTATCTATCTATCTATCTAGATATCCATATAAATATCTATCTAGATATCTATCTAGCTATCTATCTAGCTATCTATCTATATATGTAGATATCTATCTAGATATTTCTCTAGATATCTAGATATCTAGCTATCTAGCTAAATATCTAGATAACTATCTAGATATATATCTAGATATCTTTCTATTTAGATATCTATCTAGATATCTATCTACCTATATATCCAGATATCTAGATATCTATCTAGATATCTACCTAGATATCTTTCTATCTAGATATCGCTCTACCTAGATATCGATCTACCTAGATATCTATATATCTAGATACCTATCTAGAAATCTATCTATCTAGATATCTATCTAACTAGATATCTAGATAGATATCTATCTAGATATATATATCTATATATCTAGATATCGATCCATATAGATATCTAGATATCGATCCATAGAGATATCTTGATATCTATCTACATATCTGGATATCTATCTAGATATCTAGATAGATATCTATAGGGATATCTAGATATCTAGGTAGAAATATATCTATATAGGTAGATATCTAGATAGATAGGTAGATATCTAGATAGATATCTAAATAGATAGATAGATAGATATCTAGATAGATATCTAGATGTTTAGATAGATATCTAGATATATAGATAGATGTCTAGGTAGATATCTATAGGGATATCTAGATATCTAGGTAGATATATATCTATATAGGTAGATATCTAGATAGATAGGTAGATATCTAGATAGATATCTAAATATCTAGATAGATAGATATATATCTAGATAGATAGATAGATAGATAAATAGATAGATATACATATATAGATGAATATGTATATATATATATATAAACATATAAGTATATATATATATATATATATATATAAACATATATACATATATACATATATACATATATATATATATATATATATATATATATATATATATATATATATATATATACATATATACATATATATATATATATATATATATATATATATATATATACATATATACATATATACATATAGATGAATATGTATATATATATATAAACATATAAGTATATATATATATATAAACATATATAGATATATATAGATATATATAGATATATATATATAAGCTCGATACATATATATATATATATATATATATATATATATATATATATATATATATATATATATATATATATATATATATATATATATATATAAATATATATATATTTATATATATTGTATCCACCGAAGTGCTCACACGACCTTCCTCCCCTAGCAGGCACTGTACATACAGAAACCATTTCAATCCCCCGGGGGATATTCCAGAGCAACTGGCAGCATATAGCGCACACACTCTAAGCACTGCCTTATTTATGCTAGGTAAGCTGAAGCAATATGGAATAAACTGTTTTGCCCAAGAACGACCAAAGTGCCTGGAGTGGCCGGGAATCGAACCAGCGACCCTCTGATTACTAGTCCGACACCTAACCAACTTAGCTACTTTGTCCCCACAAATATATATATATAATATATATATATATGTCTATATATATATATATGTCTATATATTTTTTTATATATATATTTATATATATATATATATATATATATATATATATATATATATATATATATATATATATATATATATATATATATATATATATATATATATATATATTTATATATATATATATATATATATATATATATATATATATATATATATATATATATATATATATATATATATATATATATATATATATATATATATATATATATATATTGGACACTAAATGAATATTAAATTATGAAGCGTACCACGGACCATTTTAAGCTCGATTTTCGTTTTTCAAGACTGCAAACGAAAATTGAAAAACGAACATCGTCTTCGATTTTTGTTTTGAAAGTGCTAAACGAAAATCGAAAAACGAACATCGTCTTCGATTTTCGTTTTTCAAAATGGAAAATGAAAATCGAAAAAACGAATTTGGGGTCGAAATTCGATTTTCAATTTGTGAAACACAAAACGAAAATCGAATTATGAAGCGTACCACTGACCAAATGTATATACGGCAATTACTGATAGAGTTTGTTCATTATTTGGTATTTAATGAGAACTTCATAACAAGCAAGTGCCATAGTGTCCGGTTTGGGAAATTACTGGCCAATTACGGGAACAGCGTTCCTTTTCTCATCACTGCTGTGACATTTGAAGCAGAGTCTTCCATCGCTGCTATGATTTCTGGGTTTTCATTAAGTGTAGATAATTAGGGAAGGAGAAGGGAAAGGAAGAGGTGGCTATTATCAAGACATGCACAGGAAGTATGAAGGCAGGAAGCCAGAAACTAATAAAGGCAGTAATTGCATGAAAAGCGCGAGGCAGGGAATGGGAATTTGAAAAGGAATATTGTTATGAATATACCACACAGCTAAAAAGGCACTTCGAGTAAAAGGCCCTAGTATTGGAAGAGCAATGAGTGAACGAGTACGTGTCTTTCTTACTTATACGTTACAGTAAGAAAATACCAATGAAGCCACTAAGCGATTCAAAGCAATGCACTGTGCTATATTTTTATTTTGCAGCCAGAAAATTGTCCAAATAGCTTTTATGCGGGAGAGAAACTATCTATCCATAGTAAGCACGATAGCAAACGTGATCATTCAACCCAAATTACCCCCACGGGACAAACTGTCGAAGGCTGCGTCAGGCAATATTGCCCAGTCATTTGTGTTACTATTTATTGATGGTATCACAGAAACTCCTGGAGCGCCATTGTGGTATCTCGCTGAAGGCTTGGACTTGATGGAGTCACCCTTCCCAGTGATGTAGTGAGGACCTGTGGTGGGAACTCACTCGTACACTATATTTTCAGGATACATAGACTATCTTACAAACAAAAACAGTGCCACCAGTTGGTTCGTAGATAAGCAATGGAAGTGCACAACATACATTTGCAGTGCAAAATGTGTGGTGTGATCGCAGAGTCATGTACACGAGTTTCCATGTATTAGACATCTCATATATAAAATGCCATACATGAATACCTTTCTTGTCGTAGAAACGGAGACGTATATGTTGACATTCTGCCCATAAGAAGTAAAAGAGATCACAACTACCCGCAGAACATTAAGTTTAATAGTGAATATTGCAGGCATTGCAAAAACGTGTCTGGCATAGCGTTATATTTCCTTAACGCATATGTCATGCATACATGTATAGGTCTGAAAAAAGCCCACTCGTGCTAGCCTCCTCTTACTACACATATCCAGAGCACTTAACGCATACATCCATACACATATCTTACAGTAGACTGCACAGGCTTTTTATCCATCCGCGATGTGTTCAAAGACAGCGCACAGTTTTTACTACTTCCGAGCCGCGTAGTATTAGATGTAATAAAGCTGCAAGGCGATCCAATATGAAATACCCTTGTCAGCGATAAACAAGACCATTATCCGACTGGAATTGTGCTATTAGAACAGCATCGTCCGTGTGTCCCAGGCCTTGTATTATGTATACGATTACACCAATTATGTTCTTGTGTTCCCCCTCATTCTCGGCTATTTTACAGCATGAATGGAAGTCACTTAGCCTATCTACACACTCACACAGGATCAGGCCAGCAGCCTAAACTCTAGGAAATATAATATCCTATTCTGCCAATATACATAGCCACATAATGAGGGCAGCAGCCTAGACCCTAGGAAATATAATTTCATATTCTGCCACTATACATAGGCACAGGATCAGCAGACTAGACTCTAGGAAATATAATATTATATTCTGCCAATATACATAGGCACAGGATCAGGCCCGCAGTCTACACCCTAGAACATATAATATCATATTCTGCCAATATACATAGGCGCAGGATCAGGCCAGCAGCCTAGACCCTAGAACATATAATATCATATTCTGCCAATATACATAGGCGCAGGATCAGGCCAGCAGCCTAGACCCTAGAACATATAATATCATATTCTGCCAATATACATAGGCGCAGGATCAGGCCAGCAGCCTAGACCCTAGAACATATAATATCATATTCTGCCAATATACATAGGCGCAGGATCAGGCCAGCAGCCTAGACCCTAGAACATATAATATCATATTCTGCCAATATACATAGGCGCAGGATCAGGCCAGCAGCCTAGACCCTAGAACATATAATATCATATTCTGCCAATATACATAGCCACAGGATCAGGCCCGCAGTCTACACCCTAGAACATATAATATCATATTCTGCCAATATACATAGGCGCAGGATCAGGCCAGCAGCCTAGACCCTAGAACATATAATATCATATTCTGCCAATATACATAGGCGCAGGATCAGGCCAGCAGCCTAGACCCTAGAACATATAATATCATATTCTGCCAATATACATAGGCGCAGGATCAGGCCAGCAGCCTAGACCCTAGGAAATATAATATCATATTCTGCCAATATACATAGGCACAAGATCAGGCCAGCAGCCTAGACCCTAGGACATATAATATCATATTCTGCCAATATACATAGGCACGAGATCAGGCCAGCAGCCTAGACCCTAGAACATATAATATCATATTCTGTCAATATACATAGGCGCAGGATCAGGCCAGCAGCCCAGACCCTAGGAAATATAATATCATATTCTGCCAATATACATAGGCACAAGATCAGGCCAGCAGCCTAGACCCTAGGACATATAATATCATATTCTGCCAATATACATAGGCACGAGATCAGGCCAGCAGCCTAGACCCTAGAACATATAATATCATATTCTGCCAATATTCATAGGCACAAGATCAGGCCAGCAGCCTAGACCCTAGAACATAAAATATCATATTCTGCCAATATACATAGGCACAAGATCAGGCCAGCAGCCTAGACCCTAGGACATATAATATCATATTCTGCCAATATACATAGGCGCAGGATCAGGCCAGCAGCCTAGACCCTAGAACATATAATATCATATTCTGCCAATATACATAGCCACAGGATCAGGCCAGCAGCCTAGACCCTAGAACATATAATATCATATTCTGCTAATATACATAGCCACAGGATCAGGCCCGCAGCCTAGACCCTAGAACATATAATATCATATTCTGCCACTATACATAGCCACAGCATCAGGCCAGCAGCCTAGACCCTAGAACATATAATATCATATTCTGCCAATATACATAGCCACAGGATCAGGCCCGCAGCCTAGACCCTAGAACATATAATATCATATTCTGCCACTATACATAGGCACAGGATCAGGCCAGCAGCCTAGACCCTAGAACATATAATATTATATTCTGCTAATATACATAGGCACAGGATCAGGCCAGCAGCCTAGACCATAGGACATATAATATCATATTCTGCCACTATACATAGCCACAGGATCAGGCCAGCAGCCTAGACCCTAGAACATATAATATTATATTCTGCTAATATACATAGCCACAGGATCAGGCCAGCAGCCTAGACCCTAGAACATATAATATCATATTCTGCCAATATACATAGCCACAGGATCAGGCCCGCAGCCTAGACCCTAGAACATATAATATCATATTCTGCCACTATACATAGGCACAGGATCAGGCCAGCAGCCTAGACCCTAGAACATATAATATTATATTCTGCTAATATACATAGGCACAGGATCAGGCCAGCAGCCTAGACCCTAGAACATATAATATCATATTCTGCCAATATACATAGGCACAGGATCAGGCCAGCAGCCTAGACCCTAGGACATATAATATCATATTCTGCCACTATACATAGGCACAGGATCAGGCCAGCAGCCTAGACCCTAGGAAATATAATATTATATTCTGCCACTATACATAGGCACAGGATCAGGCCAGCAGCCTAGACCCTAGGAAATATAATATTATATTCTGCCACTATACATAGGCACAGGATCAGGCCAGCAGCCTAGACCCTAGGACATATAATATCATATTCTGCCAATATACATAGGCACAAGATCAGGCCAGCAGCCTAGACCCTAGAACATATAATATTATATTCTGCCAATATACATAGGCACAGGATCAGGCCAGCAGCCTAGACCATAGGACATATAATATCATATTCTGCCACTATACATAGGCACAAGATCAGGCCAGCAGCCTAGACCCTAGGACATATAATATCATATTCTGCCGATATACATAGCCACAGGATCAGCAGCCTAGACCCTAGGAAATATAATATTATATTCTGCCACTATACATAGGCACAGGATCAGGCCAGCAGTCTACACCCTAGAACATATAATATCATATTCTGCCACTATACATAGGCGCAGGATCAGGCCAGCAGCCTAGACCCTAGGACATATAATATCATATTCTGCCAATATACATAGCCACAGGATCAGGCCAGCAGCCTAGACCCTAGAACATATAATATCATATTCTGCCAATATACATAGGCACAGGATCAGGCCAGCAGTCTACACCCTAGAACATATAATATCATATTCTGCCACTATACATAGCCACAGGATCAGGCCCGCAGCCTAGACCCTAGAACATATAATATCATATTCTGCCAATATACATAGGCACAGGATCAGGCCAGCAGTCTACACCCTAGAACATATAATATTATATTCTGCCACTATACATAGGCGCAGGATCAGGCCCGCAGTCTACACCCTAGAACATATAATATTATATTCTGCCACTATACATAGGCACAGGATCAGGCCAGCAGTCTACACCCTAGGACATATAATATCATATTCTGCCACTATACATAGGCACAGGATCAGGCCAGCAGCCTAGACCCTAGGAAATATAATATTATATTCTGCCACTATACATAGGCACAGGATCAGGCCCGCAGCCTAGACCCTAGAACATATAATATCATATTCTGCCAATATACATAGGCACAGGATCAGGCCAGCAGCCTAGACCCTAGGAAATATGATATCATATTCTGCCACTATACATAGGCACAGGATCAGGCCAGCAGTCTACACCCTAGGACATATAATATTATATTCTGCCAATATACATAGGCACAGGATCAGGCCAGCAGTCTACACCCTAGGACATATAATATCATATTCTGCCACTATACATAGGCACAGGATCAGGCCAGCAGCCTAGACCCTAGGAAATATAATATTATATTCTGCCACTATACATAGGCACAGGATCAGGCCAGCAGCCTAGACCCTAGGAAATATGATATCATATTCTGCCACTATACATAGGCACAGGATCAGGCCAGCAGCCTAGACCCTAGAACATATAATATCATATTCTGCCACTATACATAGGCACAGGATCAGGCCAGCAGTCTACACCCTAGGACATATAATATCATATTCTGCCAATATACATAGGCACAGGATCAGCAGACTATATATATATATATATATATATATATATATATATATATATATATATATATATATATATATATATATATATATATATATATATATATATATATATATATATATATATATATATATATATATATATATGAACAGTTATCTTAGCCTTTCTTATCATATCGCAATATGTTCCGCTCTACTGGTATATGTTCCTTTTGTGTTTCGGCGTTGATGTGTTGTGAACAAGAGTGGCTTTTGTTATTTAATGATCGCTGACTAGCAGATTTATGAGTGTGTCGCACTTGAAGGGAACGTGAACGTTATCAGTTATTTCTTGCTTATATGATTAATATGCCATTAAGGGAAGCGCCAGATGTTCCCGTATTGCAAACTGGCGCTGCCTGGTTGTGATCCGCTACAAAAGGAAAATGCCATCTTTATTACCAGCAGTGTGGTCTATTGCTCTGCGAAAAGGGCCTGGGTATCTCAACGAAATTTATAATATCTCGTAGAGAATGGTCCGGGTGATCGATACTACGATAAGATAATACACTTAGCTGGTTTATACCGCATACATTACTATGGTATGGGAATATTTTGCAATTTATACAAAGTGGTAACCATTTGAATAATGGACAAATTTAAATTTAGACTTTTCTGTTTGACGATATCTGACAAATCCGCAACCTCTCACTGCATTGGTATTTAAAAATTCACAAACTGTATGGCACTATCAATTTTCAAGAATGACTTCAACTTCACTCCTGTATATTCAAGCCTCTGTTAACCGAATTAAAGAGAGAATGAGCAGACATGAGTGCTAATGCAGAGGTTAGCAGGTGCTCATTATAGCCCAAACATCTGCTCTTTGCCAACGGGTCAGCCCCGTCCACAGTGTAGTATAAGCCCTTGCCACTGACTGCTTGCAGTCTTTATCTACTCTCGGCGTTCACATCTAGTCACGACATCTGACAAAATTGCCAGTGACTGGGAGTTAATTCTATCTCACTGGCATTAATGGTATTCTAACTATATACAGATTTGACCCTAAGTCACCCTTAGAAGGAATTCATTATCATCTCACTCATACCCAATACCTGAGTTCGAATCAGACTCTGGAACACGTAAGAAAGTTAGTTACGTTAGTCAGTTTAGCTATAACTTTTTCCGTGTTTCTTATGTTTTGTCTACCATTTACTACTGATATGTAGCTTTAACATTTCAAAAACTTGGCAATAAACCCAGATTCAAACGTTACCTGTCCTGTCATTTAGGGATCGATCTCAAAAGCTACTGATTAATTATAGATGGCGCTAGATAACTTGCCATGAATGAACAACCCAACCTAATATTTACGTTTTCATAATTTTTAAAATTATCAAATCAATTAATTTGAATGAGCAGTAGGCATAAAACAAATATGACACTTTGGTTTCGTGCAATATCTTTTCTTATTGCACTCTGAAAAATGATACTACACTCGGCACAAGCGCCTTGTGCAAAATCATTTTTCGGAATGCAATGAAAATTGATATTGCACTCATCAAAGTGACATAATATAACACAGTAAATATCCTGGTATTGTATTCATTTCTTATGTATAAAGCGTATCCATCAACTAATCTTAATGGACAGTGTCGTCGGCAAGTACATGTATGTAATCTGTTACAGTCAAGTCCTGTGGCACAAGAACACTATGATGAGATAAATACCCTTTTGCCACTATCAACATTCATTCCATGCCCCTTATAGCGAAACAGCTGCTTCCTACGACCACATCAGATAAAATGCATCACTTTACCTGACATTGTTCATTAAGAGTAGAAAGGGCACTTGATGCTAACATCTGCATCCCCTTTCTGTATTCTATCCATTCTCTGGAGGCCGTTCCCCCTAGCGCAAGAACCCATCTATTCTACGTGGCATCAGCGCAAACCCAAACACGAAAGTAGCGCAAAGAATACTTGATACACCTCTACCCCTAGAACTCCAGAGAAGTTGAGCTATAACACTCTACTCATGTCCAGCAAAGCAAATGCTATTATAAGAGGATTGCAGAATGTGGAAATGACCTTAAAGCCATCTCGAAAACAACTACAAAGCAATAAATAAATAAAAATGCTCACAAAACAATGAACAGTTTCAAAGTATAAGTTGTGCATGCATGGTTGTTTCAAAAGAAATTATATCCTTAAAATGTTTCGCAATTGATAAAAAATGAAAATTCATGTAAATGAGATAAAATGCTGTGTGAGGGAACTTAAAACTAGTTACATACAATGGCCTATGACTTATCAGGAAAATGATCCATCTCCCTCCAGTCACAGACCTTACCGAACACATGGTAGGTTATCTTGACTATCTGAAAGTCCTCAAAACCTCAAACGAACACACGGATAAAGCAATATTTCCCTCAACCCTTTGATGTTGACCATCACCACAGGTGGATGTTGCATTGATGAAAAACACTCATTAGTTAGGCTTGATATACTTATAAAATGATTATGTCATCAACGACAAACCTTTCTCACACTTTATGAAGGCACAATGTTCCTTTGATGTTGTGCCGCCTTTGAATAGCAGTGAATAATGTATAACGGTAATAATGCTTCATTAACACATACTGGAGAAAAGAAATAAGACCTTAGACTATATCTAACAGATTTGTACGAACGTATCAATTCTGTAGCCGCACACGCCTGTAGCTATTGCCATAGGGTATGCTCCGCATTGTGCCGTCACGGGGAAGAGGAGTGTATGAGGAAAATGTCTGACGATTCAAAAAACGGGCGAAAGAGGGAGGTTTAGGCCTTCCTCGAGACATAAACACTGACATTCGGACGGGAGGGGAGGGGGCAACTGTGGGCAAGGCAGAAAGCGCGCCTACCCAGGGCTATAAACCGCCACAGGGTACCTTGTACCCACAGCTTCAAAATCATCCCCCAGCGCAGTCGGACCCAGAGCCGACTACACCAGAGGAGGTCAGCCAGGGCACTCAGGGGCCACACATCGGGCTGACCACCTCCACTGACTTCAATGCAGAGTTACGAGACATTTACGATGAAGTAACTCACCACGGATTATACAACTATCAGGGGGCCCAACGACGCGTGCCCAGCGGCCTCTGCATCGAGGCATGGCGTAGACATTTACAAGGGTACTACGACGCAAACCTGGTCTCATTCCTCGAGTTCGGATGGCCTATAAACTTTAACCGGGACGCCATCTTGGCCTCCACACACGAGAACCACACGTCGGCTCTGGCCCACCCAGATGACTTGGACTACTATATTAACACTGAGCTCGGGCACCAGGCTCTCGCGGGACCATTTAAGGGACCACCGGTGGTCCCAATGCACCTGAGCCCACTCATGACGCGCATCAAGAAAGACTCACAACACCGCCGAATCATAATGGATTTATCGTGGCCCCCGGGGGCCTCCATTAACGACGGGGTCGAGGCCGACTGGTACTTGGACGGGCCGGTTGGTTTCAAATTGCCCACCGTCGAGTTCATGGAATGCAGACTGCTTACACTGGGCAGGGGCGCGTTCATGTATAAGACGGACCTCGCAAGAGGCTACCGTCAATTACGCGTTGACCCCACCGACTGGCCCCTGTTGGGGTTCCAGCACAACGGCAGCACATACTTGGACATATGCCCACCGTTTGGGCTAAAGACCTCAGCAATGTTCATGCAGAGAACATCCGAGGCAATCACACACATCCACGGCAAAGCGGGCCACTACTCATGCCGTATCTGGACGACTTCGCGGGGGCCGACGCCACCCGGGACAGGGCAACGTCCGCCCTTAAGTCCCTGCAGGACATCATGCGGGAACTCGCAGTCGCGGAGGCCCTGCACAAGGTATGCCAGCCATCCCAAACAATGATTTGGCTCGGCATACTCTTCAACTCTGTCGAAATGACCATGACCATCCCTAGTGAAAAAATGGCCGAAATAGGCACAACCCTGAGAGAGTGGGACGGTAAAACTAGGGCCACCCAACGTGAGATACAAAGCCTCTTAGGATTACTAAATTTCGTCGCTAGCGTGTCCCCCCCGGCCCGCATATTCACAAACAGAATACTAGAGACGTTACGGGAGGCACCTAAACGCGGCACAGAAACCCTCTCACTCGGCTTTAAGAAAGACTTGCACTTCTTCCTGACCCTATGGCCGGATTATAATGGAGTCAGAATCATCGAGAAACACGACGTCGAGTGCCAAGGCTCCCTTGAACTGGATGCATGCTTATCCGGTTGCGGAGCATACATCGGCACACACTACTACAGTGAGCAATTCCCGCCGGACATACTTAGTGCGGGACACCCCATAGCCCACCTCGAGCTACTTAACGTAGTAGTCGCCACCAAAACTTGGGCGACGTTGTGGGCCAGGCAGCGCATTCAAGTGAACTGTGATAATACGAACGCCTGCCTGGCCATCCAATCCGGACGATCTCGGGATCCATTCATACAGAGGTGTGTGCGGGAACTATTCCTGACATGCTCCGTGCATGACATCGAACTCAGAGCAGTGCACATACCCGGGGTGCTCTTGCACAGAGCAGACGCCCTGTCGCGCGCACACATTAGCAAACGCCATAAGCTAAAGGTTGACAATGACTATGATATTCAAATGGCCACCAGGGTAAAAGTGGACCCGAGTAACTTTACACTGGTAGAAGATTTTTAGGGCTTACACCTATTAGTAGCAGCCGCACTGTGCCTTTATATCACGGTTGCTTACACTTCTGTTATACTATGTCCAGTTATTGCATTTATGGGTCCGCCCCTTCCTCAGGCGACACACATCACAACGCGGCACCAGTTACCCCTTGGTTACGTTATGTCTTTCTTTTCTTTCAGATAGGAGAGATCTGGAGCGCTCCATGCTGACACGGAAGAGCAGGGCTTTTAGGCCGGGCACAGTGGCAAATCACGAAGCTCACGTCCGGCTTTTCGCCGCATTTGCCATTCACTTTCAGATGCGGGACTTCCCAGCCCCTGTCACTTCACTCCTCCTTTTCGCGGAGTTTTTGCTCCGCACCTACAGGGCCCCGAAATCTGTGTTTAACGCCCTGTCGTCTCTTAGGACTTTCCACCTCTTACACGGTCTACCAACAGAGGCCTTTCAGGATTACCAGTTAGCGCTCTTTAAGAGGGCTTTACCACTCACAGTCCAACACGTGCCGCAGGGGGCTTCCCCCCTGCCTTTCCAGCTACTCGAGAGACTTTGCGCGGTCGCCTCTTCACAGGGCACCCAGGGCCCCGCAGTTGCAGCCTTATTGGCCGCTTGTTATTTTTCCATGGCTAGACTCTCGTCACTGGCCCCTCCGAACAAGGGTCCTTATGATACCTCCAGATACCCCACCGTGGCAGACGTCACTCCCACGCCTAACGGCCTTTCCCTTTGCATTAAGTGGGCCAAGAACCGACAACTCCCAGGACAGCACCTGTCGGCCCCTCTCCTACCCTTGAGCACTTCGCCAGCCTGCCCGGTTCGCCTGCTCAACACACTACGCGCACGGAGGGAGGGGGCAGCACCTTCTGCCCCTCTCTTCGTGGGGGGGGGACCGGCAGACACCTTCATCTCGGCCCCTGTGGCCCGAGCCTGGCTGGGCGTTTTGCTCACCTATTTGGGCCTTCCCCAGCATGCCTACACTTTTAACTCTTTGCGTAGGGGGGCGTGCCACCTGGCCTTCGGACAGGGGGCCTCTGTCACAGACATACAGGCCTTAGGCGGGTGGAGAAGCCAGGCGGTTGCATGTTACCTCCCTCTCGACGCAGCCAGGGCCCGTGCGGCCGCCTCGCTTTCAGCCGCCACCTTTCCCCCACAACCTCTCTTGGGACCTTAATTCCTAACGTTTTTGCTCCAGAACTTCATGGCTCCGCTTCCCTCCTCTCCACACTCACACCACACGCTATTGTTAATTCAGGGCTTCACTCGAAACGCTCAGTGGGTCCTTGGTGGGGAGGACGGAGGACTTGAGCCGTTTACTGGCACGCAGGTACACTATTCTCAGCTTGTTAATTTAAGTTCAAGTATGTATTCTTTGTTACTGTGTAGCGGTTCTGCAGGTAGTTAGCACGAACCCGCAGTACGTATGTTTGCTACTATGTTGTTGTCATATTTTGGACACACAGCGGTGACCCATTTGGGTGTCATTGTAGTGTCGTTTATTTGGGGTTATCTGATACAATTTTGCTGGTTTTCTTCGATATAATATTATAACTCTGTACTTTACGTTTATTTGTGTATTAAATTGTTCGTTCCCGCACTTCCGTGTTTGTTGTCGGTCCTATAATGTGTGTGGAATGGTTACATTCCAAGGCATTTGGGGGACCACAACAAACCCCTGCTAACGTTCCCCTCTATGAACACCACTCGCTAGTAGGGCCTCCACTATCACTCACTCAGCGTGTGCAGTGGCCGTGACTCACACACTGCATCCAGCCAACCAATCGCTGGGCTGCTCTCTCCACTGGCACACGCTGTCCAGCCACCCTTCTATTGTCACTTGCTGCCCTGCAACAGTTCAGGCAACACACTGGAGAGCTATTAACCCTTGTTAACGCTCTCGGATCACCGTCCAGCCTACAGCTTCTCAGGTTTTTGGTTTCCCACCCTTCCCGCCCTCTTGCTTTGCACAGCTCGACGCGTGCTCCCGGTGGCTCCAGAACTTCATGGCTCCGCTTCCCTCCTCTCCACACTCACACCACACGCTATTGTTAATTCAGGGCTTCACTCGAAACGCTCAGTGGGTCCTTGGTGGGGAGGACGGAGGACTTGAGCCGTTTACTGGCACGCAGGTACACTATTCTCAGCTTGTTAATTTAAGTTCAAGTATGTATTCTTTGTTACTGTGTAGCGGTTCTGCAGGTAGTTAGCACGAACCCGCAGTACGTATGTTTGCTACTATGTTGTTGTCATATTTTGGACACACAGCGGTGACCCATTTGGGTGTCATTGTAGTGTCGTTTATTTGGGGTTATCTGATACAATTTTGCTGGTTTTCTTCGATATAATATTATAACTCTGTACTTTACGTTTATTTGTGTATTAAATTGTTCGTTCCCGCACTTCCGTGTTTGTTGTCGGTCCTATAATGAACACATACTGGAGAAAAGAAATAAGACCTTAGACTATATCTAACAGATTTGTACGAACGTATCAATTCTGTAGCCGATTTTTCACTTATGAATAATGGTTTGAGTCATTCTATGGCATTTTGGACATCAGTTGACTGGACCTTACAGGTTGCAACCAGCTCCAACATTTTCCAAGTTTATATTGCTCGCATGAAGTTCTCTTGAGCATGCACGTGCAGTTTCCCGCCTGCATTCTTCCTAGCTGCAAACACAACTCTCTGCCGGCGGGAAGTTTCCCGCTCTCTTTATCCTCAATTAACCCACCCACCCAACCTTTTTTACCAGACTACCTGATGCTTATTAATACACCTTGCAGCTTATCAGTGTTCCTAAACCATCCTGATATACTTTACTTTATTGAATCATATGCTTACAATGTTGAAATCTTACTACAAAGTGTAAGGTTTAAATACCGATTTATCGTTACATTATTTAGACTCTGTGTAAAAGCTTTGAAGCGCCAACAACACTTTTGTCCAGTTCTTGGTCCATAATGAGAATTTGGTCCAGATAACATCTTAACTCTCTGCTTGACAAATTAACTTAAGAGTTGTTTTCATATGCGAGAGTTGGATATGGATAGAATAGTGTAAATCGTATTAAGTAAAAACACTAGTACAGATCAGTTAGACTCATTCAATTATTTTAGTCTGACATTGTGAAATATAATAGATTGTTACTAGTGCTAATTCAGTTTTAAAAATATACATCAAAGTACATGTACATCAATGCATTGACCAGTGACATAAAGGAAATGCATATCAATGATATACATTAAAAGATAAATGAAATATGAATACTTACTAGTAGTACATAGGGCACATGTAATCCTAAAATGATAATGCTGACTCCGAGATATAGACACTGCATAGAACGCATTTTCAATGCACTGAAGTCGAAGTAGGCAGGTTTGTCTAAGTCCCTATCCCGCTTTAGTTTTTTCTGGCTCCGTAGATGCATAATAACCCGCCGTCGTGGGTGGTATAAGGAAGCTGAGCGATAAAAGAGACCAGCTAGTGAGGAGGGAATCATAAGACCCGTCAGACTCTGCATTGCATGATTCCACGCTATGGCCCTGCAAAACACAACACAAGTAGGTCAAATGTGTGCTAATGACTCTGCAAAACACAACACAAGTAGGTCAAATGTGTGCTAATGACTCTGCAAAACACAACACAAGTAGGTTAAATATGTGCAATGCCACTGAAAAACACAACACAATTAGGTCAGATATGTGCAAAAAAACACAACACAAGTAGGACAAATATGTGGTAATTGTTCTGCAGAACACAACACAAGTAGGTCAAGTATGTGCAATTGTTCTGCAGAACACAACACATGTAGGTCAAATATGTGCAATGGCTCTGAAAACAACAAAATTAGGTCAAACATGTACAATTGGTTTGCATTACAAGCAATCATCGAAAGATGCATTTTTGATACGTTACAAGGATCAATGGAAGAATCAAAATAAACATTGTTATGCGAGAGCGTTGCAAGGTACTTAGTGTTTTGGGATTTTCGCGTACTCAAATATCTTTTAGTATCATTGACTAACCAGCCATGTTAGAGCCTTAGGAGGAAAACAACTAAACTAAAATACGATTCCGTTATACCGTTCTAAAATATACTAAAAGAAGAAAAAAGGACACATGCTATATAATGTTCTTGAACTTCTTTTATAAAAACATTCCTTGTCCTCACAAATAAGAAATGATAACCATACGTTCCTTATCAGAAAGCCACAATCAAAAGCATATGATATACATACCTAATAATTGATATCATTGATAGACTTTATATGTAAGTTAAAAGGACATGTGATCTCTACCACTATCTAATGCTGCGTAAGTATGTCTGCAGATAGCCTCTGTATAAAGGACTAGTTTTGTTTTATACTAGGTTGACCAATGCAGCTACTGGTTCTCAACCGGTTTCAAGGTTCCTTAAATTGCTTATATCTTCCAAATAGTTTGGTTTATATTACAAATAAAACATATCAGCCAATCCTATGTGTCCAGCACGCTCACCACCATTTGAACACTTATGGCATTTGCAGTTTTAGATTTCCACAACAGATGGGTAAATACAATCTCTAACCATATAAAGCCAAAAAACCATTACCATTAAGTACATATGGGAACGAACTAATCTATCGTGAGTGGCAATCGGTCTAAACTTGAACTGAGAAGGTTTCCCAGCAAATCGCCAATACTTGTGATAACATACAAAGTCTTCTTGTTATAACCACGTCAAAAGACAACGGCACTAGACAACCTTAGTTTGGGGCTTCAATAATTGAGTTGGTAATTATGTGGTGCAATCTTTAGCCGCAGGGAAATCAACGTTCTACTTAAAGAATATGTCAGCCACAATTAGATTTTAAATCAATTTAAATTCCCATGTGATGTAGATGACTGCTCGTCAAATGGGCACACCATTTAAACGTGAGCTATTTTCTACTCCAAATGCACGTCTTCCTTTACTTATTACCTCTGCTTCCCCCGCCATTGGTGAGCGTGGATACATCCTTTCCATATCCTAGTACATACAGAAATACGTTAACGCTCATTCCATCCTAACTAAAGAAAACCTCTTGCATATTGATGCATTTTAAAGAACATTTCATCCAAACCATTCTGCTCAGGTTGATTTAAGCGAATTGCTGATTAGATTCTTTTTTAAAGATTATAATGGCAAACACACCTCACATCGCCCCTCAAAACTTGGGTCATACTCAAGTGAACACACCTATTTTGAATTTGATATCTGATACACTTTTCAAGTCTTTTTTCGGAGATATGAAACGCTAGCTTCTAATTTGAAACTATAGCTGGCCAAAATAAATATATAAAAACATTTGGAAAATAGAGGCTCGTTATCTAACTATGGCCGAAGCACTGTTTGGAATTTCTATCTTTAGTAAAGAAAAATGAGAAGGAAGTTTAAGATTATTAACATTCTTTTTGAAGAAAAGAATATAAGATTTTCAAAACAGCAAACTAGTATATGTTTATGTGCTATATGATTGATAGAAAAACATTTAAAATTAAAGTCTTATATAAGAGAAAATATGAGTAAATATATAGATAAGATTAGAAGTATGTGTGAAGGTATATTTGCTTGTATGTATGTATATGTATGCATGGATTCATGTATGTATGTATGTTTGTATGTGTGTATGCTAGATAGTCGAACTAAAACTATATATCCAAGTGACAATAATAGTCTAAGTTATACTATTGTTTCAAAGAGTTTTGCATGTACATGGATTTCATTTGTGTACTCCATGATCATTACCTCGATTCATGCAAGGGCGGTAAATTGTCATATACGCATATGTTTATGTACACATTGTTTTTGTCTTTGTTTTCCCAAGGCTATCAACTAGATTATCAAAGGAACTGTTAGTAATGCACATGCTAGAGTGTACACAGGACGACGATAACAGGTATGACGTGTGGAAAGTGATGTATCAGATTGATTTTCCACCAAGTGTATTACATTGTAATACTAGTACTAGATCTAGTATCACCATTTCTGAAGGTTTTGGCCCTGGTGTAGAGTCATTTAAATAATTTGAACCACATCATTAACATTGCTCATTCATTAGCTTATGAGCCAAAAAGAATTAGGTTTCATTTTAGTCTTTGTGGTTTGTAAACCATGTCCAAGGCGTTAGGGAATAATGAATTAACAGGCAAAATGTTTATTTACCAGACATAACATATTTCAAATGAGGTTTTTGAAATATATTGTAAAGTGACTGCTCTACTTTCCAAAAAATAACATTTGTAATAATCATCCAGAGGAGGTCAATATGAGCATTCCTAAGTACATTTTCGTGCGTTACGATATTATCCTGCACATCCTGCTACGCTAGCCTTGTGTGTTGGCCAGATGTGCAAAGTATTGGCAACTTACAAGTACTCTTTATTTATCAAAAATATGTCATTTGAGGTAAACATTACAAAATATAAACTTTAAAAGCATATAGTTGAAACACCAAGACCACAGGGATTGGATAACACTTTTTAGAAAAGAGACAAACGTGCTTAGATGTGCTACCAGTATTATACCCTTAATTGTTTTTATTTTTACTTTTAAAAAATTCACGTATAAGATCATATTGTCACAAAGAATATGTTTATCTACAGCTCGAATAGCAATATTGAAGCTGTTAATTATTTAGTACAACAAGAGAGAAATAGTAAGTTTGCATGGGGTAAATATACTTCTCTGAGAGAAGCCTTAGTGGGTAATAGAGAAATCGGATTTTAAGAATCCCAATTCTGAGTCAAAAATTGTAATCTTCCTTTTCAGACATGCTTCGTATCTCTCCATGTTATACGTTCTCCATCTCCCTATTCAGTTGTTATATGTTTGGTTTTTGCTCCTTTTTTGCATTAAATATGATATTCTTAGACACCAGTAGTATATGATTAGTAAAAACTGTCTTCTAGTTCACCCATTATTATCTCTATTAATGGTAGCTTAAAAACATAAAGCCCATGTCAAATATTCTTCGTTGAACCTCCTCGCAGAAGTTCTTGACTATTGTTAAGTGTACATCAACATCTACCGTTGCAAGTGTATGAAGCCAGATGCTTCTACTTTCTAAGTAGCATCAAGCAGTACGTAGCAGTTTGTGATTTTTATTCGTTGTCGATCTCGTTTGGTCATAGATATCAACAGTATGTATTGATGTTTGTGAGTAATGCGTTGAAATTGACACTTACCCACTACATGCAATATATATATATATATATATATATATATATATATATATATATATATATATATATATATATATATATATATATATATATATATATATATATATATATATATATATATATATATACAATCAAAGTTGCAAAGCATACCCGTTACATGCAGGCTTTTAATGACAATATGTCTTCCAGCTATCTATTAATAAATGTGCTCACAAGACATAAATAAGTGAATCTTAACGACTGCTTGCTCAATGTTGAAAGTGCTGCATATCTGCATGCGAGATAGATTCCCGAGTGCCATGGTTCAACGTGTTCTACAAACACATGCTTAATGTTTTCTACCCAAGAGGGAGTTAATTTTGATTAATATGCTTTTCATAATACACATAAATAATGTGTCCAAACGTCCCCGGTTCACATTGCTCGATAAATTCATGCTAAATCTATTTCCACTCAGACTTGCACGGTAAAGAGCCATTTTCTCTAAAGCGATTAGGCAAGTGATGTTTCTTTCTGTTGACACGCTCTCAGGAAATGATGGATAGGCGTGAGCGGCCGTAGAAAGGTCATGTCCTTAAGGCAATCAATAGACTAAATGAACGTGACACAATATTCAATACCAAAACGCCAACAGGAAAATCTGGCGCTGAGGGGGGTGCCGCCCATTCCTCAGCGTCTTAAAGCGGCCTGTGGTATACATGTAAGTCGTAAGACCAGTGGCCTGCCATTTCTATAGTACGTACAAGCCTACGGATTTATGTAGCGTTTCATGCTGCAAGAAAAAGAAGTTTAGAGGGTTCTGAGAAATAAATCATGGCCACCGTAATCTAGTTTGCCTCCTCTAAGAAGGAAGGCGAGGAGCTGCTGCAATGGCACCATACCTAGCTTCTTCAGGGTTATCTGGAGGCTCTCCCTCATGGATCGTCTTATCTCTGCAAAACCAGCAAGACTTTCACTTCAGCATCTTAAACTCTGAAATGGCGGACTGCCAACGTTAAAACAAGAATCTTCGTAATGAATTGAGTAAGTTCGAGAACATTGTACGCAAACAACCTGTTCCCGGTTCTTAAAAAATGCAATCTGTCAACCACCTTTATTAGTCTCAGGGATCTGCGTAAGTGGGTTTTATAATGTACTTTTGATTAAAAACGTAGCTGTAACTGAGCTCATGTTATAGTCTGTCAATACAACTATTAACTTTATAACTTATTGATCACCTACCCGAGTGAAGTATAAATTTCATCATCATCATCATCATTATTATCATCATCATCATCATCTACATATAAGCTACCACGGGCATACTCTTGCACAATTATTTTCATAATGCTCGACGAAATGAACTTCAAGAAGGGAAACCGCACGGAGAAGATGAGATAATTATAAAAGTGTTTTGCTATGCTAGTTGAGAATTCTTCATACATGCCAATGTTACTCCCTTTAAACAGGAATCCGTGGCTGATGTTTCACAGTCAGTGGCTGAAAGGTCAATTTTGCTTAACGAACTTTTCAATACGTCTAGTCTTCCCGTATCCTTTTCTGCTCAACGCTTAGATAGGCGATAACAAATTCGATTCACACGCGTTGATATAAATAGATTTCCGGTTCACACCTAAAGGAAGTGTCTTTCCTGAAGATATTCGCACTGGCAGAAAGATATTGAAAGGTAAATTGCATCGACAAGTTGATTTAGAAGGGTTGGTGTTTTGAGCTGTACATACAAATACTAACCTAGAGAAATTAGGATAATACTAAACATATCATTTATTTCTGCTATGGTTAATCTCGTAATTAATTGGGCATATTTCTTTATTTTCGTTATGTTTGCTCTGGATTTAGAATCTCTTACATCTTTATCGTTAGCAAGGGCTGTTCCATGTTTAATGGTTGTTGCCAATTGTCATGTCGTGTTGGTTGTTCATGTACATGTCATTAGAATTGGCTATTTTCACAGCCTTCGACCGTATATTTCACCTTAAATCACCCAACAACGCGTTGAAAGGTTACCCAACCCAACTTTGGCAATATAGCTGTTACTGACACACCCAGACCAGAACTTCGCGATAAAGAGTGCATCTTGCAAGTCTTTCCATTCGATCACAGGCTAGTGGGGTTTGCAACGTGGCGTCTTATTGCCTAATTGTTAACTAATTAGGCCCCCAATCAGCTGATCACAACCATGATAGTTTAGCCGACCCACTAGAGTTTAAACAATACAGAATTATAGCTGTCATCCTATGATTCTGAACCTTACACTGTATGCTTACCGTGAAGGTTGCATTGAGGTCCTTCTGCTATTATTATATATGAAGTTGGGAAGAGGATATGTTGCTACGTTTACATGGGTGTTTAGTTTAGTGCGGAACCGTAAGGGAAACACACTTTATCATGAACCCATAAGCACTAAATAGCTATACTTATAATATTGCCCAATTTATCAAACATCTATATAAATTTAAATATGCAGATTTAAACCTTCAAGATAAGACCTATATTTATTCAAATGCTATTAGTATTCATGAGTACATTCATAGCACCTACCTACCCAGGTTAATCTGACTATACTGCTATTGTTTAAAACAGATGATAGCTTTTGGCCCATTAATAGAAAAATATGTCTTAAGTATTAGTAAAATTGAAAAGATTCTCATTTAATTTCATCATAGTCTGGTTCATTATTTTTATTGAATTTCAATAAGGTCTCAACTTCAGAGCTATTATTTGAGTTAAACTGAATCATGTTATCAAACATTTACAGTTAAATATAGTACGTCCCCGATCCTTTTAAATATCCCTTTGACAAGATTGAAACGTATGCCATATTCATTCGACGAATGACGTGGCTATTCACCGCTTTAATAGTTGAAGATCCATTCCTATATCAAATTTGGCACACATTTTTCGATATGTTTATAATGAGTGTGTTACGATAAATTACTCTTATATATGACTGAATCAAGGTTAGATTATACTCTTATACACAGGATGTGGCTAATACACTAGTTGAATTACACCCTTAATTTCATTAGGATTGTGTTCGATTGATATATTTGTTTTCTATTTTGCAGAAGTAAAGAAAGCATATTGTACCACACATGGTAAATAAGATTCGTTGACTGAAAAGTTATTATGATTATTGTTTACGAGAAAAGCTTATTTGTTTCTTAACTTATTGCAATAAGTAGGTTTCTCGTTTACTATCAATTTCGTTTTCAAAAGTAGCAATGAGATGATCTGGTCCTATATAACTATTGCTCCAAAGATGGTTTATCTGCAACATAAATATAATACACCTTTCTTGTTTTTGATAAACAAAATCTCAAACAAGTTTATACAATCACAGTTACGACACAAACATGCCATGGTCACATTTCATTAAGTGTACATATACATGTATATATATATATATATATATATATATATATATATATATATATATATATATATATATATATATATATATATATATATATATATATATATATATATATATAGAAAATATGTATATATATATATATATATATATATATATATATATATATATATATATATATATATATATATATATATATATATATATATATATATATATATATATATATATATATATATATATATATATATATATATATAATTTGATCAGTGAAAAAAAAGGTGTACATGTAGATGCATGACAATCACAAACGTCCGGTAAAATGTTGTTTTTGAAATAATCACAATCTTTCTATAGATACTGTGTTTTTCTGAACTTTCAAGGAAAAGCTGGGAAGAGTAATACTCACTGTAATGTTTCCCTGATGAACACAGATAGCAGGGCAGCTCCAATGCCACTTCCTGCCAAAACTAATGCTTCCGCAATCTCCCTTTTCTCCTTGTAATATCTCCCGATTACGATATTGGCCGTTGCCAGCGTCACTGTAGTTCCCATAGACTCTATAAAGCCATGGCTTATAAAAAACTGGTGGATCTCCTTTGAAAAGGACATAAATAGACATCCTAGCGTACATACTAATCCTCCTATGACGGCGTACAGGCGAATACTTTTCCTGCGACATATTGCTACCATGAGAGGCGCCAGCATCAGAGTCACTCCGTAGCTCATGGTGGCCACCCATGCTGGAAGATAAAAGAAATAAGGTCAGATGCTGAACACAATCATGTTTTATTGTTATTATTTATTAGTGTTATCATTATTGATAATAATAATGGTTATTATCATTGCTAGTATTAGTAGTGTCATTAGTATTGGCTATTATAATGCACAGTGCCAGCATAGAGAGAGAAACAGGCGCAACTTCCAAAGAAATGGTACAATGCCTTTTGAAATACAATTATTGTAAACGTGCTTGATTTAGATTTTACAATAATTCCGTTATTGCTCTCGGTACCATTCGATAGATGTTAATAGATCTGAAACAGACGCTCTATTATAGCGGTAGCCCCTCATTTATTCTTAGATTTATATATACTTTTAACTATTTTTTCTAATTTGCTTGGTTGCTCTTATATCAATATCAAAGTCTCTTTCTTTCTGTACCAGTTGTATCACCTAGTAAAGCTAATATTTGATATCTACATATATCGGGTTTCGAAATATGTTACCATAAATTTTTCCCGCTTTATCATGCCTAACCGGAGTACCATAGGGGAACCAATGAATAACCTACTACATTATTCACAAATCGCTCTATAGTCGGTAATACCACTCCTTGTGCCTATGTTGTACACTGAAAGCAGCTAATGCCTGAGCATTGCATGTGTAACGCATATTTCCTTTCAACCAAAGGGGCAGCCCTTCATAATATACCCCAAAGGGCAAGGGATGATTGAGTAATACCCTCACTACATATATACCTCCCACTCAACCATGGGGGCAGCCCTTCATAATATACCCCAAAGGGCAAGGGATGATTGAGTAATACCCTCACTACAGGTATACCTCACGCTCAACCATGAGGGCAGCCCTTCATAATATACCCCAAAGGGTAAGGGATGATTGAGTAATACCCTCGCTACATGTATAGCTCTCGCTCAACCATGGGGCAGCCCTTCATAATATACCCCAAAGGGCAAGGGATGATTGAATAATACCCTCACTACATGTATACCTCCCGCTCAACCATGGGGCAGCCCTTCATAATATACCCCAAAGGGTAAGGGATGATTGAGTAATACCCTCACTACATGTATACCTCCCACTCAACCATGGGGCAGCCCTTCATAATATACCCCAAAGGGCAAGGGATGATTGAGTAATACCCTCGCTACATGTATAGCTCTCGCTCAACCATGGGGCAGCCCTTCATAATATACCCCAAAGGGTAAGGGATGATTGAGTAATACCCTCGCTACATGTATAGCTCTCGCTCAACCATGGGACAGCCCTTCATAATATACCCCAAAGGGTAAGGGATGATTGAGTAATACCCTCGCTACATGTATAGCTCCCGCTCAACCATGGGGCAGCCCTTCATAATATACCCCAAAGGGCAAGGGATGATTGAGTAATACCCTCACTACATGTATATCAAATTCACTGCTTTATAGAAACGCCCTAATTCATATATAGTATTCCCTATGCTATGTAGAGGTATCGCTTCTTATAGAGTGCGTTAATGAACATTGATCAACGAGAGTGATTTTGTACACGAGAAGTTGTTGGCAGGCATTGTCATTCTGTGCTTTAACCGAGGGATCTGGCTCCTGGCAACTGTCGCTCTCCAAGCCTGCTGAGAGACAAGAAAAATAGCGTGCACTTTGTCTCTGCCGCGGAGGAATCTCCTGCTTCCAGTTGGCCCACCTGGAATAACAAGAGGAGCCAAGGCTGGCAAAGACGCCTGAGTATAAAGTGAGCGTTCTCTGAACACGTTACTTAAAGGTCAAAACCTTGCTGAACCGCATCCCTCCATATCGCAACAACCGCTAAGTACATAGCTATTGTGTCTGCTGTTCATGCTGAGATGTACGTGTGCCGCTATTGCACGTTTCGTCTCGAGATAAATCTTAATGCAAACCCAGATCAAACAAACCGGTTATGGCAGTCGAGGCATGATAGAGCACAACGCGTTGGTACGCGCTGACGAAATAAGATTGGATAGAAGATCGTGAATGTAAGCCCTAGTGCAAAATATCGGAAACACATTGGTTTATCGACCTCATTAATAAGACAACCACAATTGGTGCAACCCGAATAAAGAATAGAGAGCAAGCAGGTACTGTGTAGGTATTGGTGAATGGACACTATTTGTAAAGGACGAGCACACAATGGGAAATGGACAGTTTCTTGTTTATATAGGAGCTAATACTGTTCTTAGCAGAACCGCACCATGTAACAGTCCGTATTGGAGTACGCGAAGGTAGTCTATTGAGCAAATTACCATAGCCACCTTTAGGCATTAACCGACTTCACCAATGCTGTTTACCTACCACCTATATGTCTTCATACGCCTGTGCAATGGCGACGTTTGGCTATTTACGTGGATTAGGATTTGTAAAGTTACGGGGTGGGCTACTCCGTTACTTATTTGTATGGGTCGTGCCATACACAAATATGCAAAGTACTCATATAACATTCTGTATCACACGGCAGACCTTGGAGATTTCAGTATGGCCCGTATAGCGGGCAAAGATGATATAATATATACCGGTTTTTCATCTTTTACTACACGTATGCTTTCTAGAAAAAAATAATGAAAACTTGGCTAACTGTAGATCAAAATACTGATAATGAACACCATAACTTAAATTAATAAACTGAAAACAATCGTTGTATTTCTTTCATGTTATTTCAAATAAAAATGAGTATTGGGTAAATAAACTAAATATTCTTAAAGTGTGTTCTAATACTATTTTCTAATGGCAGCATCCTCCATGAATGAGCATGGTAAAATTAACTGTAACTGTACCACAAGATAGGAACTTAAAGCCAACAACAAGGCATATCTCTGTCTACTAGCTAGGCGGTGTTCCCCCTGTCTCCCGGGTCAGAGTTGATAACGAGGGGCCGGCGGAGAAGGCAGCGTTGTCAGTAAGTAAGCGCATTGGCGCTCTTCACCAATATTCTCCAAATGAGAATGCGCTTGCTTATGGCTTTTGGCAGAAACTCATAATGAGGCCAGCGACTTTTCATTCTACATTCCCCCTTAATACGGCAGAAACGACGCCAAATGAATGTCGAGTCTTAATTTGGCGGGCAGCGCATGGGCACGGCGGCGCTCCCGGCCCGCGCGCTCATACCAATGTTTATCAATGAACTCAAAAGGCCACGGCTTATGCTAATTGGCCATGATTGATAATAATCACCCGCACCACTGGAATTTGTTGCATATAAACAATGGCGTCCCTTGGCTCCGACCCAGTGAACAAAAAGCAAGGCAACCTCAGCCATGTTAAAGACTTCATCGTACTATATCGGCTCATACATGTTGGTTACAGATGGTCGTATTCCAAAATCGAAGCTAATCATTTTGTTACTAGACATATATATATATATATATATATATATATATATATATATATATATATATATATATATATATATATATATATATATATATATATATATATATATATATATATATATATGCATATGTGTGTGTGTGTGTGTGTGTGTGTGTGTGTGTGTGTGTGTGTGTGTAGGTATATATGCACGAGACTAATCTGGGAGCAAGCCTTCGGACAGAACAGTTGTAGAACAGCTGTCATTCTCCAAGATGTTGCTTGTCTATTCGGTAAGGGGAATGAATACTGCTAACGCTCTTACTATTCGCTAACATGAAATGTTTAGCTATAAACAACGCAAATCAACGAACATGTAATTATGGAACTCCGAGGCTTCCTTCGACAATTGACAACATGACCCAGAGTCTGCACAAACAAAACGTCGCTCACGCACACGGGATCGCTATGGATTCGAGAAGAAAAATCACTCAGCAAAGAACGACTCCATTTCTCAATCTGTTCGCATAGGAGCTCAAAATATACGTATAGAAGTTTCATAGCCTAACGCTACAGAGCCATTAGGTCATGTACTTTCAACAAACATTAATCAAGGCCGTGGTAATATATATTATAAATATATATATATATATATATATATATATATATATATATATATATATATATATATATATATATATATATATATATATATATATATATATATATGCGTGTGTGTGTGTGTGTGTATGCATGTGTATATGTATGTATGTTTGTATGTATGTATGTATACATGTATGTTGTATATGTATTTATGTATGTATGTATGTATGTATACATGTATGTTGTGTATGTATGTATGCATATAGGGGCCTCACATTCAACAACAAAAAGAGTATCATCCTCAAGCTAACTGGAACACCAACTTTACAGATGGACACAGTGCTCTGTATGCACATATTTTCCAGGAATATCAAGCTCACTGAGATGAAACGATTATAAAACTTCACATGAACATCATGTTATACATGTAGTGAGGGTATTACTCAATCGCCAGTACTTTTCCATACCTTCTACTAATATGAGTCCCGGGATATGAGTACCAGCTAGAATTCTCCATCTGTTTAGCTCGGGGATCGCAATCTCTGCCATTGCTTTCCCCAGCAGCCATAACACAACCTCACTGGGTTCTGCAATCAAAGCTCTTCCTACATTCGGACATGCAAATGAAATTTCGTTTATCATGTCACCCATGTCGGCCTAACTATAGGGGCACTGCATCAACATGTTCGTTGTAGACCGATTGACAAAAATACCGTATTATACTTCATATGGGTATGAATATCATTTACGATCACCCTTGGAGTAATGTTGAAGAGTAATGTGATTTTGAATGCCTTTCCATTTCTTAAACGAATTTCCAGTTGCTTTCACTCAATGCTTGAACAGCAATGGACGGCAACTAGTATTCCATTTTGATAGATTGATTTCGAATCTCAATCGATCCTATAAGCAATGAAATATCACACTGTTCGTAGGCGAGTTCAACGACCACTCTTTCTCACAGTTCTGCAGCAGTCAATGCTATGCAAGCCATTACTCCCCCCTCCTCCCCCCCCCCCCCCTTGGGGAATCCCTACACAGAGGAATATGGCTATGGCGGCAATAGCCTATCCCGAACCGCAGCTCTTACGTTTAACCTACACATACCTTGCATATGAATACAGAATACTCCGAACATGGGAACTGAGAGATAATGAGTATAATTTCAAAGTATGTGTATCAAATGTACATAGAGTACAATTGTATGCCAAATTCATTTATATGAATGACCAATTTTCATTAGGCAACCTATCCATGCAAAGATTAATACTTTTTGTTCAGGACATGTATTTTCCTAACATGTTCCTTTTGTTTGGTTCTATATTTTCTTAAGTTGCTTTTGATCCATTTTATTATTTCATATATTTTCATATATTTTTATATATTTTTGTATAATGTATGATTTTGTATTACAATACAGTCAATAAACATACAAATACAAATGGATAAACATTTATAATGTTATAACATCAAATAACTTTATACTTTTGAATTTAACACAATGAGCTAAATTTATTGAATAATGGGTATGAGATATTATAAATAACATTTTGCTGAATAAAGCTAGACATGTAAATGCCCAGCTGCCATTGAACTCATATGATCTGGCATTTGCCATTACAGCCCCAATAAACACTGGACTATATACGCACCATATATTATAGTATTACACCTGATGCATTCAGTCATGGCACTTTCTGAAGGAGAGTAGAAGAATATCTTACAGATCAAATATTACGCCCAGAATTTTCAGTTAGCTGCAAAATGTTATTGATAAATCGCTGTGAATATACATTTCAATAATCAATAACAAAAACCTTCAAAATGCACACGACAACAACTCTGGTCATTTCTTTTTCAAGCAAGTCCTTCAGGACTTGAGTCGTGACTGCGACATATTCGCTACATGTTCTTTCTCAACAGGTCCTGAACGTTAATTGCCAACATCTTAATATAGTAAATGGCTGTTTGTTGAGACGATTAAAGCAGAGGCGATATTAATCACGTGACGTGCATGTCAAAATATGCGCATGCTAAGGGGAAGTGGGGGGGGGAGGGGTTGCATTGCATAACCTCAACAGTATAACAGTTAAGCAATCGAACTCGGGTTGACTTCATTTAACCTACCCCACACAATCCCGACATGCTAGTAGTGAAGGTCGGATCCTGCTTTGAAGAGGGTGGTGTCTAATGCGTCCTTAATCCTTGTTTTACAGTTTCGTTTACGGCCGCCCAAGGACTAATCGCATTGGCTGCGGTAAGGAGATCTGTCTCTAGAGATGTGATTCCAACAAATTAACACTTCAATCGATCTCCATACTCATATTGGGCGGCTCTGCAACTCGCTGGCCAGATCCCTGGCATGTGCCGCGCCCCGCACGATGTGTACTGTCACACACACACACACACACACACACACACACACACACACACACACACACGCACATGTATGTATGTATGCACGTATGTTTGTATGTATATATGTATGTATGTATATATGTATGTATGTATGCATGCATGCTTGTATGTATATAGGTATGCATGTATGTAAGTATGTATGTATGCATGCATGCATGCTTGTGTGTATGTATATAAGTATGCATACATGTATGTATGTATGTATGTATGTATGTATTTATGCATGCATGCATGCTTGTGTGTATGTATGTATGTATGTATGTATGTATGTATGCATTTATGGTGTGTGATGTCGACGAGAAACATGCCTTTGAACATTAAAATTAAAGCCTTATCAAAACTAAAAAGAAACATTTGCATATGAGTTATTATATGTAAGATATCATATGCTTTCCTATGGAGCAAGAGGGTTCATGGAAAGGCCATTGGTAGAACATGTAGCAAGATTGATCTTTTATTGCAATGTTTTTGGATAACCGGTTGTTTGTTTCTCTGCGTGTGCCTATTACAGCGTACATGTGGTTAATCGATGCTCTATTGTCTTGGCTAATCGCTCTATTAGGTTACTGCATTTGGCTGCTCTGCCTTATTGCATTATAAAGCCTTTCTAGGAGTTGTTTACCAAAGACAAGAGCAGGATAAGTAGAGTTATGTGTTATCAAGACTACCAGAAATAGCCTCCCATTTCTCATCATCAGCCCGCTGAATGATAATAGACATCTTATGTTTTCATAACTTCCCCTCACTCCCCAATATTGTGCTTGTCCTGTGTAAGTAGTTTTATGTAAGCATGCACAGCTAAATATCACAAACGTTGAACGAGATTTTGACTCGTTTAGAACTAGAATAGTGCTACCCAAACCTTTTTTGGTGAAATCCACTTTCTAAATGGTGATATATGATCTGCATAGCATTAAAATAGTTCTTTCTAAACAATACATACATACATACATGCATACAAACACACATGCATACATACAAACATACATACACGTATATACGAATTGTATTATACCTTAATGGACGTATACACCGACAAGAGTGTCTCATTTTAATGCTTAACTGCCCAATCGTGCGCCACACTGATAGATTTACGGCTTATCTATATTCCGCTTGGCAAATACATTATTGATCAACAATCCTCGCTATTTCAGCTTACTTTGCATGATGAAAACTAAGTAATTAAAGATTCAAGAGAAATCGTATTGACCAAAACACGTGACTTAGGTTATATACTTCACCACATTTAACTGGCACACACACTGCGTTTAAATCACTCCGCAGAAGACCATTTTGTGGAATTCCATCTTTGCTGAGTGTACTTTTGTCAGCATTGATACTCGCCATACTGTTCACGAACGAATTTGCTATTTATAGAGAAAATATTGATTTATATCTCAATTGCTTGTATGCATTTGTCTGGACTGAGTTGAAAACCCATTTGTGCCTAACGCAGTCAAACGATCTCAGTTAAGATCTTGAACTGTTATTGATATTTTTAAACACATTAGTTACTTTACAAAAGGCAAAAATATGTTTCATCCATAAGAGCGTTCTCGAATACTAATCATATCCATACACATTCCGTACTGAATATGCGGATGAGATTTTTTGACCAGGAAGGGGTTAAGCCTTACAGACTCATAGTTAGAGCCTTATCGTGTTTGCCATCAGATCTACTCCACTTAGGAAAAAGCACGCTAGATTTTAGATACACACGTAAAGCTCCATTGAGCAACGAGCCTTCATACGTGACTTTCGCAAAATAGAAAGCAATCTCCGGATTGGTTTCTGGTTTATTGATATCGAAGGAAAATGATACTCCATCGCCACATAATGCAGTGAGGTTTACTGATCACGGATACACTCAATTGGGTAAGCACAGTTTGTACGTGGCTTATGCCAAATAGATGATATTCCAACTAAGATTATTTCTATACTGCCAACTATTCTCCCTTTCCGCCAAGCTTAGCGAATATACAGGTACACCCACACAGAAATAGTGAATAGCCAAATTATGCATGTGACCTTTGCCAAATACCAAAAATGATGATGATTAAGGATGAACTATTTATGAGCAATGAATAAATATCGCCTACATGGATAAGGAAATAGAATATTCTCCTTCTAAAAACCCAAATATTGTTTTCATATTGAATTTCGTTAGATAGAAGATATAAACAAAAGTCTCCTAAGGTTTTACACTTTTTGGAAACTTAAGTTTAATTTTCCTGAAACTTTGCACAAATAAAGAACAAACCATTTTGTTCATGGGCTCGTCGAATTCGTTTCTTTTTCATAAATTTGAAAAAAAAGATTCGAATTATGTTAAAAGTATTTCAATATCCAAAACTGGTTTATTTCTTTGTGAATTTATTTCACCCCTTTACAGATACTGTCACTGCCTGAAATACTGTTCTACTATTGAAAGCATTTTGCTGTTATACGTGAGGTATGAGGGAATGATAAAGCTATTCAAGAAACAGGTTTTTAGCCCCAAATCAACATAAGTCAAGATTGCCGAGTTTAAATTGCACCCAAAATCGTCTAACCCATATGAACAATGCTCTTACCAAGAGAATATAAAGGAAATGACAGATTATCGAGTTTGTTTCTAACCCACATGGCTAAAATTTGTAAGATGTGACGTTTTGGCAGAATTTCATACAAATGGTACAAAAGAGTTACCACTTTGGTACGTTATTTAACCATTCATATTGAAGATATTATTTAGAAAGGGAATTCCTTTTATAATGGAGAAATGGTCATACTAATTTGCTGAAATTATGTTAAATTAGAAAAATGTCAATGAATATAAAAACCACTCTAGCTAATATAAAGAAAGTTCAAAGTTGTATCTTATGATACTATTTGGAATAGGCAGGTATAGTCATACTGGTACAAATTTTGTAAATGCAAAGAAAGTAGCCTGTACCAATCTCGTTTCCCATTAGGCAGTATTGTCAGGTAAATTGTAATATATCATTTTAGTTTGTCCAACACGCAATAGGTGTCAGCGGATGAGATTATCATACGACCTTAAGGGACTCCAGTAATATTGATATATTGGTGAATAATACCTGAACGTGACTTGTGTCAGACAGAAATTATAAGACACAAATATCTTTGCATTGATCCCTGTTTTTATTGATAAACGATGGAACTTTTTGTCCCCTCAAAACGGCGACAGGCTGCCTAGCTCCATCAACAATGGCTCTCGTTGACAATTCCCAAGAGAATGTGATAAAAGAGATTATGAAAAGTGGCGAAAATCCATACGACAATTAATGCTTAAAAGCTAGTGCGCTAGGTCATTTACTGCCTGGATTGAGTCCTGTTTGGAGATATTAATATCTGTCAGCAGAGCTGACATTTAACAACAGCTTTCCATGTGCCTTATCGAGCGTCAGTGGCATTCGTCTGCTATGTCACAGTTAAAATGTCACCCATCCGTCGAATATCGACGTTTTCTTTAATACGCGGTCAGCAGCGTGATCCTAAAGGACTGACTGCGTCATCCTCACTTCAGCGGGCACACTGACAGAATATCCACCTGTGGGGGCAGCGCTGCGCGGCGCCGGCGCGAGGGAGCGAATTGCAAGCACATAACTTGACAACATTAAAGATAGCATTGGGCATATGCCACTGCCTGTGTACTGTCCTAAGGCATATAGAATAGCCACCAAGACGTTTCAAAACTAACGACACATTGTATTGCAAGAGGACGTGGCTGGACTGGGCATGTTTGAATTTCGTTTTATCCCATGTTGTCATATTGAGTCATTGCAGGCCAGCTGTCACGAGAGAAGGAACCGTAGTGCCAGAGGGAAACTTATCACCAACCCCGAGTCACTGGCAACGTTCTAACACTCCTCGAGGAGCCACATTCCAAGCCGGCACCTTTAGCAGTGGTGAGGGGTGGCGTGCTCTGGGTAAGTAATGCAAAACATCTTCCGACTACTGGGGCACACACCACTGAACAGGGTTCGATTCCTCTTTCACGCATATAAGAAATGTGTCAGTCATCTGGGGATATTCGGTGGTAGTCCCTGGGCGCTCTGAATGTCTCAACCTTTGACAAATGGTTAGTTCCGATTCAACCATAGATAGCAGAATATATACCACGATCAACAACTCATCTTCCATCCCATTGAATATAATATATTAATAGGATACTGAGGCAATACGATACACGAATACATATTGAGCCAGACTCAGACCATGCCAACATCTCATTGCTAGGAGTCGGCGTGTATATTGGTTATATCCTTAGTCCAGTTAGCTTGTTAGCTATATAGATGTGCTGCTTTGTGAATGTCGTCTATGGTTTCTATACAACTGGAAATTTCTTCGGAAATTAATACCAGGTGCATGGTATGCAGTGATGGTTGTTGTATTAACAGCTAGAGTCTAGGACAAAGACACACCTATGAAAGGTTGTTCCAATCCTCCGGACTAATATTATATAGTAAATGCTGCGTCGTTTCCAGATGTGAAATGAATCATGATTATAACTAAATTGAGCTAGTAGGAAAGCATGGTAGTGCAGGAACTAGGTACGACAGTGTAAGCTACGATGTAAGGAATTTGGCCATGTTTCCTGTATAAACAGGTATGTGTAAAGCATCATGCAGGCACCAAACTTTGTGTGAGGTGATCAGTCAGATTCCTTCAAATATGCTCTTCAGAAAACGTAATGCAAGTAGTTTTTGTGATCGCAATTTTGACACAACTAAATCATCCAGTTCTATTCGTCGATATCCCCTTTGATTCGCTGTGGTCTGCATGTCTATGGTCAGAGCCGTTCCTGTCCTCCTCGCCGCAGTCAATGCTCTCAGTGCTATGCTGAGATGAAGTAGGGTCATGGAAGTTGAGGTAGTAGATGGGATCAATATCATACACACATCCTGAGATAAATACGTAGTGGCCCTATTGCCTAAACGAGTATGACCATATTGTAAATAACCACACGCAGTGACCCCGAAAACCCTTATATTTCAGGGACGTGAGTTGGCCACCCACTGAACGCGTAGGAAGCCAAGCGGAGAATTTCATATGATTGGTGATTGACGAGTCGTGAAAATGCCAGTGGCCAGGTTATGTAATGAGCCGTGTTCAGGGAAGGGACAGCATGTAGCTAGAGGATGAGTTACGATCCGATGCATCGAGATAATTGAATGACTGCTTTCCCATTCATCCGATCCTACGCCAATAAAAAGATACATTAATCGTGGATACCATTCATGTATTCCAGGAATAAATATAACTTGATTTGCAGTCAAGGAATAATCGTTCCAATATTACAATAACAAAAATATAAAATATCCAATAGTTGTACTGTATACAAAGTATGCCTTCGATAACAACATCCCTCGGGATACCTTCGAAGAATGATACACCCAGAAATATTCATCTATGTTATGTATACGTTTGTCTACATACATAATTATGAACATGCATACCATATTTAATCAACTACAAATGAAAGCACTACAGTTCATTCCGAGTCGCCTAAAGATGTTTTATTAAGATCTAAGTTCAAGACTTTTGACGGTTTTATTTTTTTTAAATGCCAGACAGAATATTTTTTTTCATACCTGTACATTCAGTTCCAATGCATTATTTCTCAAAGAAAAATAGATATTGTTGAGTGTAGTCCTTTTTCTTGAACCTGGTATTTGGTGCCATATAAGTACCAAAAGGTGTAATATCCATCGCTATCTTGAATTGGTTTTTACTACATGTTGTCAATTTACGTAGTACTTTGAAAGATCAAGTACTGGTGATACTTTAATTTGGCCAATTGTATGCGTCCCTTAGTTGTTTCAATGGAAACAGACCCGTTATAACGTTTTATTACTGTTTATTCCACTAGAGAAAATAGTTACCTCAGGTATTCACCCAAAATACAGATGTGTAGATCTGGTATCAGGTAAAAATAAACAGTTGTCATTAACGTAAGTACACGGCATGTGAATTGATATTAAAACAAAGAAAGTGGAGCAGGATTTGTTATACTATAACACTAGACATAACCATCTATAACCAGACATCCCAAACAGGATAATATCAGTATAGATGTTATCGATGTAAGCCAGAAACACCATTCCACTGTTTCAGTCACGAGAAAAATAAAACTAGTAGTAACTAAAGGGAATGGCATATTGCTATTAATGGGCCATTATCACGAAACACTGAGTCGTGATAAAAACTGCTTAATCACACATTTTGAAATTTACCGATATGTTCATCTTCCTGTGACTCCAGTATAACTCATTGCTGTCCTATTATACACTTTAGTTTATATGCCTTTTAGATATCACCAAGCTAAACAATTATCATTTACACTTCTTATACTATGATAAGATAATCTGATAAAGGCATGATAATCATATAACTATTTTCACTTGCTTAAATTATATCAATAATAAATCATATGAAATATCGATTTTCTTCAAAGGTACATGTATGCACATCATACGACAATATTCTTCAAGAAGTTCAAATTTCCAAATTGAATGGAAATCGACATATATATCAAACTCTATATGTAATTGATTAGAGAATATCCGAATTTCCCTCAATTACAGTCGTTATTTGTGATATAAAAATAAATTGAGAAATTTTTAAATTTACATAAATGTGATCCTCGGTACACTTATCTATTTGAAAATGTATTGAATACTGCATATCACCATAAAAATATATGGTAATACTTTACTTAAGATAAACCTCCATAAAATCACAATCTCCTTTGGAATATCATAATGATGTATGTTTATTTTATCATTCATATGAATGCATTTCTCTAAGAAAGGAATCCAGGATTTTATCGACTTATTTCAGATTAAAACGTTATATTGTCCCTCCAAACTCCAAACCTCAAAACCTTTGAAAAACTTAAAGGTTTGTTTAAAAAATGTATTTGGAACGGTAAACAACCAAAACATGGTCGCTTCAAACATGCATCGAGAGTATCGAATGTTGATGAATTTGCTTGAAATTTGGCATAGTTATAGCTAAGAGTACTTTCCAATTTTGACACTGTTCAAAAGTTATTGAAAAATTGAGAAATGCACTTTTTTCTCCTTTTCAACACATTTTGGGAAAGAAACGGTTACAAAATGTGAACAATGTAAAAATTAGAAAAACTGTGATACCCTTTCCCCTCCTTATTCATCCTTTCTCCACGCTTGTGAAATTTGAAATCGCCCGTCCATAATTGTGGGTAGGAGCTCCGTTTGAAAACACTAAGGATGTTTTCCAGTTGTTTACCCCAACAATTGTACACCATGCTACGTTTGTAATGCTTTATGTATTCCTCGTCCAAATACGTTTCAGGCAATATATACGTTGTACAGGCTTAATTGTCAAATAAAATCAGAATAGAGGAAAACGTGAGTCTAAGAAATTAACCCCACAAGCTACCTTAATTCTAGCGAGTTAAATCTCATCAAAATACCAGCCTTTATACATAATACCGAAAGTCCTCCTCTGGCGCTGCGGGTCTGTCAAATGGAATAATGGTTCACATAATAGAAAAAGACGACAATCAATAAGTAAAACATCTTTGGTCGCCTATAGAGTGGCTTGGTGATCAAGAAAACGATGATAAAATGACAGGACTCTAGCTTTGACCTATAAATCAATTAGCTAATTGTGGATATTTTTATCTCTTCCCCCGAGCCTGTTTCTAATAAAAGCAGGGGAGGCTAGAAGGAGATTAATCTTGAAAGCTTTGCTTTGAAGTTTCGGCGAGTACTTGATGAAGGCACTTACTTTCCCTGCTTCTAAAGACTTATCGCATTAGGGAGTCTTTAAGAAATACCGGGGGTCGTTTTGACGCAACTCACGACCTGTTTTTATTAATTGCTTGAAACCACGTACAAACGGATGAACTCGTTAATATCAGAAAGCAACGTCAACAATCGTTATTTCCGCCAGAGGGGCATCCCCTGCTATTGGTCTGGTTAACAAGTGTTCCCGCTCCCAACAGTCATGTGAGATCCTCCTCATCAAGACGGCAGTGACGCGGCCCTGCCTGGAGTGGAAGGATTTGCTTTAGCTGATTCATCGCCGCCCAACATCCAACTTTGTATTGTATTGTGTATTGACCATAACGACATATATATATATATATATATATATATATATATATATATATATATATATATATATATATATATATATATATATATATATATATATATATATATATATATATATATATATATATATATATTATATATATATATATATATATTTATCATCAGCTCCACTGTGATACTCGCAGCTGATTGGTCAATTGCTGTTGGGTACTGGATTGTATTTCATTGCTTTTCATTAAATGTCAATGCTAGGATCCGGATAAGTGTTTTATCCTCACTCTCAGTGTTTTATCCCACTTCGCCATGGCAACTATGGGTTTGACCTCAAGTTTACAGGTCACAGCCTCGTTTTGAACCCTTGACGACGAAAAAGAAAATGGCGGACATTCCTCTTCACACCGCCGCCTGACTCGATTCTTTTGCCGTTTAAAACACTATTTGCGCATGTTAGTCTGCCAACATGGTGTATACATGGAAATAAAGATGGCAGAAAGTAATTAAGATGGATTTAGGTTGGTATGTTGTTCATACATAAGAGAAATAATTTCCGTTTGGTCGGAGTCAGGTCTGACGAAAATCTCCGTTGCTACATAGCCTGTCGGACTCGAGTCTGGCAACCGCTTTTTTCATTTTCTTTGTGACCAATCGCTCGAATTTGCCATCCAAACTTGGCAAATCCCTTTGGAGTACTAAGTTGTGTATAGATGAACGTACGTTTTGTCTCCACTCTGCATAATGTTAATTTTACCCATTAGGTCCCATTGTGAAATTTACCCATTGCCAACAATACACGTATGTTGGGAGGCTTTGGGGGGGGGGGGGGGGGGGAGCTGATGATAAATTCGTTATCCTCCTTGTAAAAAAGGGATACGGCCTGGTATCTGCGTTTAGCCAGTCGTATCACACTCGGCCTCCGGCCTCGTGCGATACGGCTGGCTTCACGCAGATACCAGGCCGTATCCCTTTTTTACAAGGGGGATAACTAATAATATATATATTATGCAAATATGCCATGCCAGTGTGGGTATCCTGATGGAATGTCTCCCAGAGGGAGGATGGTTAAAAAAAATTAAAACTATTCAAATCGTCTAATCAATATCAAAGTTGTACATTCCCCTTCCTTGCCTTTATCTAAATCAAACATTTGCACGTTTTACTTTCTCAGTAAGTTTCCTTTTCTATTTGGTGTATACTTGAAACATGATTAGATTTTAAAGTGTTTCAATCATAAAGCCTTTTGTGTTAATCTTCTTCAGTTCTTCTTTTCTATGGTAAATGTATTACTACACTAAAATAGATTTAACAACTGTCTAGTCACACCTTATAATAAAATCTCAGAAAAAAACATTCTGCAACTCCTTAAAGGGCAAATGCACCATCAGAATGATTTAGGTTAAAAATGAGCGTATACATGTCACCTTTCAAATAAGACCTCCCCCGAACCTGTCCTCTTGAGCACTACTCATTTATAGCTTACAGAAGTTCAGCAAGCAACAGTCCTGAGGCAGCTATACAGGGCCTCCATGCATCCCAAGATGCACTCTGTTGTTGACACCTTCTAAGCACCAGCCTGTGTCACTAGTGCTTAAGAGATAGCAGTAATAGGGGGCTGGGCTCCCCTTTCCTGCTTCGATTTTCATTACTGGCTTTCAATAAGTTGTCACAATTCCCAAAGATTGAACTTCTTCAATTTCCTATTGTATATTCCAACAATCCCTGGAAGTTATACTATGTGGCTTGTCTTTGATTTGTAGCTTATTGTTGGGTAGAAACCATTACTTCCTAATTGCTATGAAATCAGTTAGTGCTAATCACTTACAGGAAATTGCAACACTTGTGTCAGTTAGCAGTTACTCATGGGAATAGTGTAGGACTTATTAGTATGTGTATTCCTTCACTTCCTGTTATCAAGATGCTATCTTTGAGTAAAGAACCTGGCACCATTGAGTAAAGGAGCATGTGCGTCTAAGGGAGAAGTTCCCTAGGTGAGTCAGATATTTCCATTCCTCCAAATTCCTGAATCGCTCAATTCTGCCATACTATGTAAGTTTTACTTCTTGAAGTTTTATTTGCTTCCAAAAATTGTGATCAGGGATGAGCCAGGAATAAAAATTAGCAAGACAGGGAAAGCCATGCAGGCTTCTCTGCTACTGCTATCTCTGAAGCACTAGTGACACAGGCGGGTGCTTAGAAGGTGTCAAAAACAGAGTGCATCTTGGGATGCATGGAGGCCCTGTATAGCTGCCTCAGGACTGTTGCTTGCTGAACTTCTGTAAGCTATAACTGAGTAGTGCTCAAGAGGGCAGGTTCGCGGGAGGTCTTATTTGAAAGGTGACATGTAGAAGATCATTTTGAACCTAAATCTTTCTGATGGTGCATTTGCCCTTTTGTGCATTGGCAGCTCTCCAGGGTATAGAGCGAAACAATAATACTCCTTTTAAACCATAAGCTGTCTTTCCTCAGTCAAACGTCAGCTCCATGGATGAGACAATACATCAGAGAATATATAGTGAAAATACTGCTGATTCGCCCAATGGTTCTTATAAGTCATTCATGGAGGTAGCAGCAATAAGCTATCACCTCGTCTTAGAGTACGCGCTCTGTGAATATATAAGTCCATACATAATAGAACTGTTCGGACGAGTATCATAGGGAGGGAGACATGGAAATAGGCTATGCCAGTATGTGAGACATTAATATAGGCTATGCCAGTGTGTTTATCGCTTGAATTAACCACCCAATCATCACTCAATCCAAAGGGTGATACATAGTTCGTTAGAATAGTCGTGGTTTTTTTTAGTAATTTGTCTTTAAGGATTCAAATAACATTGAACAGCTTAGGTCATACTTAGTATTGCGACGAAATATGAATCCCAAAATAGTGACACGATTCCCCCTCCCCCCTTCCAAATAGATACATTGGTCTTTCTGTTGCAAAGGTGCCAAGCAGCCCTTCACAATACCGCATATTTGTACAGCGATCACACCAAACCACTGGCAAGGATCCAGCTTGACTCGAGGCCGACATCGCCTGTTTGAGAATCAGTGGTATTAGCAGGCCACAGCGGACCACATATAGATTCACAGGTACAAACATAACATGTTCGAAAATATCACCGTAAAACATCACAGCTTTCGAGGATTCTCTATCTAGCTTGTTTCACAGTTGAAATACTTTAAAAAAAATCAAAACACGTTTTTGTCTTTCCCACAAAGACAAATACTGGTTTATATAACACACGTCCCAATTTGTACAAAGTTGGAAGATTACGATTAAAATAAAACGCCTAAGCTGTAAAAACCTGTATTTGTCAAAATTGGATAAGATTCTCAATATTACCCTAAGCTATTAATTAAATCTGACCAATTTTGTTCAAATATTGGAGGTTCCTCATCGATTTCTACATAATACTTTTCATATTGTTACTGCACTGATAGTTGATACTTCTGCAATATTGGCCACCTTACCTTTCTTTATATTTTCTTTTCAGTAAAAGGAACCACTGTGCCAATCATAGTTCTCATCGACAGCGCCACTCCAGATAATTTGATACTTTTTCTGAATTTGAAATTCTGACCTTATCTTTCAATACAATACCTAACCATAATTCAACCTCTTGTCACCGCGTATGCATCTTCTGATATTCAAATAATGCATGCTAAATTGTCTCAAGTGTGTTCCTCCAGAGAGGACATTCTGGACTGTGAACAATTATCATTTGGTATAGATGTATACAATAACACAATTGTATATCTCACATATTCACAGTTACAATGTTTTACCAATTTTCTTAAAAGATTTGCTCAGATTAACTTTTGATATCTCATCTAACATACTTTCAGACTATTTTTCTGTACATTTACTTAATATATCCCGATTTCTTATAGTTACAAGAACAACTTATCCATTTGCTACTAACCATAGTACAAGTGGGATATTTGAACCTTTTTAAACATATAACGGTCTCCTATTTGTTTTGTCTTTCTTATAGTATTATATTCAATTAAATAACTTGGACATCCTACTCTTTCTAAATCCTGCATACTCAATACCTGGCCCTCAATACCCACATTATCTTACAGGCAGCGGTAATCTCATCAATCCAAAAAGCACTCTTTATATGTATATGTGTTTTCAATATCCTAAATATAAAAATTACCATAAGAAATTTCAACATAAATATCATAGTAGTGTGGAAAACCCCCCAACCCTTTAATTGCTTACACATTCTTCTAATCCAAGATATATATGAAGCCTTATCAGGCAACAATATTTTGTTGAGTTGCAACACACCCATTTCTTAGACATTCTCCACTAGACATTGCTTAAACTCGGGAGATTTACCTCACCACAATAACCATATAGGTTTTATATGGTCAGTTTAGGGCTCGGAATAAACAGCAGGATGTGTGTGATATTGGATAGCATTGCTTTTTATATAGTGGGATTTTGCTATTTGTGGTACAGATATATAATAGATGGATACATAGAAAACAACAACTGTAGTTTTGCAGTAAATAAAGCAAGGTTCTACTAAGTTAACTTTATCTATCACTTTACATTCTTGCATTTCGAAATCTTCAAGATGAATTGCTTACGTGAAAAAGCAGTTTTGATAAAATGAAAGTCTGCTATGCGTGGGAAGAGAGAGAGGACCATCAATTCTAAGTACACCTTGTAAACATGCACTATTTAACTGGAAACATGCCATTTAAAAGCCTCCGTGGGCGGCGCAGGTTAGCAGATATTACTACACGTCGACGAAACGCCCAGATGCCCGCTAATTTAGACGTTGATATTCGCCCACTTTCCTCCTACCTCCATAGTTACTATGAGTTTAAAGTCTGATATTGACTCGAGGGACATAACTCAGTTCCTTTGCAAATCAATATGATCATATCGTACATCCTAGAGTATGTGTTATTTAATGTAATGTAATGTTTATTGACCATATCAGGGATATGGAATTACAAATACAAAATCAATATAGTGGAAAGATTGGTAACTTTACAAAACACACACAGATAATATAAGCAATAACGAAATTAGTAAAGAGAACTGCACACTTATACATAAATTACGTTAAACTGAAGCGTCCAATTAAACTGAGACGTAACTTGCTTTAAGCATTATTATACGTACGCTTATATGACGTGAAGATATCAGCCTTAAGCCCCCTGGCCTTAAGACCATAGCAAGACAGACCAAGAATTTAGAAAGTTTCCAGTTCTTGGAAAAATTCTGCATGTTTCTTGTTGATTCTTATATGCTCTTTGTTTGTTTGTCATATGTTGTTGTATGTTGTTGTTATGTTCTGGTACCCCCAAGAAAGTTTTGGAATGTTCAAAACTTTCTTGACAGTTCTTGTAGCACGCTTCAATGATTTGACTTCCTAGTACAGTTGTAACACCTTCTTAGCACGTTATTGTTGCATTTTTGTCGATTCCTCTTGATTCTTGTTGGTTCTTCCCGGTTCTTGGGCGCATAATTCTTGCTAAAGGTGTGGTACATTCCTGAGAATTTACTAAGAATGAAGAAGAATGTACTACCCAGCAATAAGAACTCATTAACATATCGCTGGATATCACGTGACTGCGCTGTAAGTAGGTCACCACAAGTAAACATGTCGGCCCAAGCAAGACCCCTGAGACGTGCAATGGCAACTTATTCACAGAAAAAACCCTCCAATAGGGGTATACAGATTAAAAGAGTTCCCAAAAAAGATGTCATACCTATCAAGGAACCAGAGGATAGCAACAGATGTGGTGAGGAAAGCGAGATTGGCGATAAATCAGCTGACAAAGCCATGAAAAAAGGTAAACAAGCCAAAGTTGTGATCGCACGTGCAGATCCCTACGAGATTTTTAGAATGTCTACCTCTGATTATGACTCGGAATGGAAATCCATGATGAAAACGGCGAAATCTAAGAAAAAAGGGAACAACGCAGACATCACACCAAATAAACAGGACAATGAAGGGGCGGTAAGGGATCCACAGATTGATATTCCTGACGAAAATGCTATTGTGGAATATGTTGAGACCAACAAAGATGGCGGACATAATGATAATATACATGTGGAAACACCCCATGGATACAGAAGATAGGACAGTATCGAAAGATACCACCACCTCAATCCCTGAAGAAACGGACGATGAGAACAGTTCTACTGAAATTGTGGCTGTTGCTGATGTGCATGGGGATGCTCCCGTGGTGGAGGACACAGAGATATATGATGAACCGCCCAAAGAAATCCCCTAACAGTTAAGAAGGGGGCCAAGTCTTCAGCCAAAGGACTAAGAAAAAGACCCAACCTGGTGAAATTCGACCCAAATTCATTTGATGTTGAAACCGAGAAGGACCTGGGAGAATGGTACAGGGAGAATGAGATTTTTTATAAATGGCGGAAGTGTGAAGGAGGTCAGTGTATCGTGTGACTTGACCCCAAATTGACATAATAAAACAATTGAAGTTCATTGATTCTTGTATGTTATTTTTCATTCCTAATATAGTCTTACAACAGTCGTAGTATGTTCTTAATACAGTATTTTTATGGTCTTAGTACATTCTTTGTAGTCCTGCCTTGTTCTTATTTATTC
>OZ012684.1:305082-332582 GCA_963942565.1 Maea johnstoni | reverse complement strand
AGTATGATGATATCGTTCGGTTGAAAGCATAATTGAAAACATATAAGGGAGAAATGTCAAGAACGACATAAACAACAACTCTTCCAAATTATGTTGTAAAATCATTCTTAATTCCAAGCAAAAAGGTATTATCAAACGTATCAAAGTCCAGACGGCAACCTTTAGAGAAACTCCTAAGCACGGATAGGTTAAGTGGTAAATAAGGATGGTTGGCTTTGAGAGCTGCTAGAAGATATAGTCGTTGCCTGAATATTAGTAGAAAGTGGAGCAGGACTATCAAGGCAGTATATTAAGGTTAATAAACGCGACAGCGGGATCATACAGGAAATTAAATGCATCTTGTCATTTGAAATCTATTGAAGGGAACGTCTGAAATCACTTGTGTGAGCTAGGTGACAGGAAGTCAGATTATCTATGATCACCATTACTCACATCTCTCATTCCATTTCCCTATCCTTTCATCCCAGCCAGCTGCTGAAAGCGTTCCTCTGACTACCCCCCGTCTCTCAACACTGCCAAAGATGCTTGGTTTGAATCCGGCTAGGGAAAAGGTTGTCAATGACTTAGGAGTTAATCAGAGATTACATCGGTTACCAATGTTACCTAAACCTTGAACAAATTGATAGTTAGGATTTCTTATCATCATGGCGTTGACTCCGATATCTAAATCCAAAAACGATTTCATTTACATATTGAAGATTTCTTAAGAAAGCCACAACTGTCTAGTATAAACCTTTTGCATTAAAACTTGTTAGGTACAGTTCCCTCTTCGTTATTGACATCAAACACATACTGAAACGTGCCGATACAACAGACCTCCAATATTGTCAAGTAGTATATATACATATATACACACACGCATATATATATATATATATATATATATATATATATATATATATATATATATATATATATATATATATATATATATATATATATATATATATATATACTGGTATATCCCGACTATTTTTCATTTATTTTGTACTGTGTACTTTTGATTAGCCAAGGAATTGTATATATATATATATATATATATATATATATATATGTATGTATGTATGTATGTATGTATGTATGTATGTATGTATGTATGTATGTATGTATGTATGTATGTATGTATGTATATATATATATATATATATATATATATATATATATATATATATATATATATATATATATATATATATATATATATATATATATATTCAGTCATAAGCAGATGCCTTAAGAAGAGAACAATCATCAATTCTGATGTTTTTCTATTTCAGCGTGTGGAGGACGCCACGGATGGAATAAACAATTACTGCCAACTCCTCGCTTGGTTGACTCCGTGCTGTTCCCATGTCGAGGCCACGCGTATGCAATTATAAATTTCCAGATGGATTAGTAAGCGATTAAATAATCAGATAATTTGAATAATAGCGCCCAAGGTTCAATGAACTTGATCCAAAAAAATACTTTTCAATGATTATGTTATTGGAACGATCAGACAGTGACAATGCTCCCGACATGCGCAGCACAAGTCATGCCATTTAGTTTCCCTACTCCAGTTTCCACTCTGCTAATAACTAATAAAACAATTATTGGCCGTATCACGTGACAAGACAAACTGGTGCAAAATAAAACCAATTTAAGGAACCACGGGGATAACGCTAGTAAAACGTTATTGGCCACCGAATCTGCAGATTATTATTTCGATTCCTATCCAGGTATATGTATAAAGGATTTGTAAATCATTAGCTTTCTCAAAATAGGTAAATTATATAAAAACGTTTTGCCTCATAAGAAGTGCGGACATACAGTAGTATTCTGTTTACCTGGGTCGGTTAGTTTCATGGCCAAGCACGCTTTCGTATAGTGTTTAAAGACACAGATTAGTGTCACTTGCAAATGCATAGTCGATCTTAGGAAATTTATAATTCATCCTGTTTCTTTCATTATATAAATTTATTTCAATAATACTATTCTATGTATGTTTAGTGTCGACTTCTTTTCTAAAATTCAACTTAAAGCGACCTCACTTTAAACATGGTGTTTGGCTTATCTAAAAGACTTGGCACGAACTACTTGATTTCTATATGTATTTCAGAACTTTAAAACTTGACAAATAGCGTCCAAAGCTGTCACATTCCAATGTGGAAATTGCAAAGTTCCAGACAAAGTAAAACCTTGATTAAATGCACCGTATGCCTACATCTGCGTTATTTCCAACACAAACAGTAGTTGCAATCGACAACAGGTGCCTCCTGCAATAGGTTTATTCCTTTGATAAATCAGACTTTATCATTGCAAAGCGCAAACGGAATGAGTCGTGTCACCTGTTTCTCTCATTTCCATTCCCTATGATGAGAAGCACAGTTTGACCTGTTTCATTGAGTGGTTTGCAACACGTGGAAAACTTGAAGTGAAGAAAAGGTGGCGCGTACGACAAGTCGATTCCTTGGATGATGCAGAATTGTCTACCTCACACACACACGTCTATTCCTCGGTGCGTTTACGTAGGAACCCTCTATCACATTCTGGCAAGTTATTCAAGAAACTGACGCGTGCAGTCCCATATGCCATGCATATAACATGAGCGAGAGAATCCTGGAGGTACTAACACTTAGACTAGCTCGCTTTCACGCCGGACCTCAGGGTATTATATGCTAGAGTAGCATTGTCTGAGGAAGACGGGCAGATCTACTTCCAAGCCTGGTATTTAAGAGGGTTTCATGGTATTATGCGCTAGGTAGCATTGTCTGAGGAGGATGGGCAGATCTATCTTGAGGCCTGGTATTTCCGAGGGTTTGAGGGTATCATGTGCTGGGGTAGCATTGTCTGAGGAGGATGGGCAGATCTATATTGAGGCCTGGTATTTCAGAGGGTTTGAGGGTAACATGTGCTGGGGTAGCATTGTCTGAGGAGGATGGGCAGATCTATCTTGAGGCCTGGTATTTCCGAGGGTTTGAGGGTATCATGTGCTGGGGTAGCATTGTCTGAGGAGGATGGGCAGATCTATATTGAGGCCTAGTATTTCCGAGGGTTTGAGGGTATCATGTGCTGGAGTAGCATGGTCAGAGGAGGATGGGCAGATCTATATTGAGGCCTGGTATTTCCGAGGGTTTGAGGGTATCATGTGCTGGGGTAGCATTGTCTGAGGAGGATGGGCAGATCTATATTGAGGCCTAGTATTTTCGAGGGTTTGAGGGTATCATGTGCTGGAGTAGCATGGTCAGAGGAGGATAGGCAGATTTACCTCGTGGCCTGCTACATTGAGGGTCTGAGGGTGTATCACGATCTACAGTAGCATAGATGACCTACCTCGAGGCCTGCTACATAAGATGGGCTGAGGGTGTATCACTATCTACAGTAGCATAGATGACCTACCTCGAGGCCTGCTACATAAGATGGGCTGAGGGTGTATCACGATCTCCAGTAGCATAGATGACCTACCTCGAGGCCTGCTACATAAGATGGGCTGAGGGTGTATCACGATCTCCAGTAGCATAGATGACCTACCTCGAGGCTTGCTACATAAGATGGGCTGAGGGTGTATCACGATCTCCAGTAGCATAGATGACCTACCTCGAGGCCTGCTACATAAGATGGGCTGAGGGTGTATCACTATCTCCAGTAGCATAGATGACCTACCTCGAGGCCTGCTACATAAGATGGGCTGAGGGTGTATCACTATCTCCAGTAGCATAGATGACCTACCTCGAGGCCTGCTACATAAGATGGGCTGAGGGTGTATCACTATCTACAGTAGCATAGATGACCTACCTCGAGGCCTGCTACATAAGATGGGCTGAGGGTGTATCACTATCTACAGTAGCATAGATGACCTACCTCGAGGCCTGCTACATAAGATGGGCTGAGGGTGTATCACTATCTCCAGTAGCATAGATGACCTACCTCGAGGCCTGCTACATAAGATGGGCTGAGGGTGTATCACGATCTCCAGTAGCATAGATGACCTACCTCGAGGCTTGCTACATAAGATGGGCTGAGGGTGTATCACTATCTACAGTAGCATAGATGACCTACCTCGAGGCCTGCTACATAAGATGGGCTGAGGGTGTATCACTATCTCCAGTAGCATAGATGACCTACCTCGAGGCCTGCTACATAAGATGGGCTGAGGGTGTATCACTATCTCCAGTAGCATAGATGACCTACCTCGAGGCCTGCTACATAAGATGGGCTGAGAGTAGTTGGTAACCCTTACGGAAAATTGGAATATCTTATTCCGCGTGTATGCCTGTAGCTGGGTTGTTCCATGGTGCTATGGCCACACAAGTACGGTTGTTGGTGCAAAGCATCAATAGTCAAAAGGCGGGGCTCAGTTGTTTATGAACTTGTGAGGGAACCGGATGTATAAAGAACATTAACATTATAGGGGAAAATAATTTATAATGACTAGACTTGTATCATTTTTGTAGAAATGAAACAAATATCGGAATTCTATTCACATAATAAACCGCTTAAAATATTTTATATATTTGAAAACTTAAATGCTAAATTAAAATAAGGAAGGCACGATTTTCCGCGGCAAAGGTAATACGAATAGCTGTTCTGTTGACAGCTGTACCGGGCCAACATTTATATTATAACCAATCAGAATAGAGAATTATATTCAGTCCGGCCTCAGGTTTTCCAACATGGCCATCCGGACTATGAACATTTCAAAACAGCTTCCTATATAAGCGTGGCATGAGGGCCCCGCCAATGACTACCACGTAATAACCTAGGTACGGATACACACATGTTACTACCACCTACTACTAGTGCACTATGGTAGACCTGCGGCAGACTATAGTGGACTGTGGTGGTGCTGACCACGCTATAACAATTGAAATAAACACTGTGGAAATAATCACTCGAAAACGAACTGCCATATACCTAGTGGTGAAATCACAGTATACACACGGTTAAAAGAGTAGGGTTTGTTAAGAAACACATACAAAAATGACTCTTTGTTGAGAACGTACACAATGTTTAGTCCACTGTGCCATCGAGGCAGCCCAATTATGTTCTGGCCGTAGCCCATCGTTATGAGATCAGCTCCTTGTGGTACCACGAGCGGCTAGTACGTGCTACCTGTAGATTACACTAGAAGGGCAATGGCTATCCCTTCATCCCCAGTAGAGTAATGGTAAAGATAATTCCGCAGCAAATAACCTATTCAGGCACTGATTGGCTAAGATAGTAATTCGGTTGCCCGGTTTTCATCATTCAAAGATGATTTTGATATTAGCGAAATTGATAAAACATATGTTGTGAATTTAGTGAAATTGAATTAATTTATGTCAATTATCACTGTATAAACTTGGTAGCAATGCTTAATGTTGGCGGGAAGGAATCACCACGTTATGCGCATCTCCTTGAGTTATGCCATGTAGTAAAGCCCACCTGTGCGGCGGCGGCGGCGGTACGGAGGCAAAGCAGGTAAATTACACAGGAGCAATTAGTGAGCGCAGTCTCCCGGTACTCCTCTCAGCCAATCTAGCCGCTCTACGTGAGGGACTGGCAACAGTTTTGTCGACATGAGAACTCCATTTTTGATTTGGCCAGGTGCCGCTAATAGTCTTCCTATGGCTGGACTAGCAGCGACAGGATGATGGTGATGGTGTATGTGAGAAGATAATGCACTGCTGCAGGGTAAATAACAGACTCTAATTCGTACTTCAAATACGTAACGTTGATCCATTCATTCATGTATAGCCCAAAAACACGACCCGAATATTGGTGATATCTCTCCAATCTTTAAACGTGATGGTTATCATACGTTATTGTCACAGTATTTCAAACCAGGACAATCCCTATCAGAGGGACTTCAAGATAAGGATGAGTTAAACAGCACAATCCTGTGGCTGTGATTTGCTTAATATGTAAATTTGCTCTTATTTGTAAGAGAATAAATGGGGGTGGTTCGAGTTGCTTTTTGGTACAGAGGTTTAACCGTGAGAGTACAACTACACTTTTCTGAGTGTCTTTTGAAGGAAAGCTTACATGTACTTCGTAGTCATATGATATTGATACTTCATCTATACATCTATGTGTGTATAGATGGCTCGCCTCTCGTCATCATCACAAGTCAGTATTTCATCTTTCATCCCCATTTTCTCCAACCTCGTAACCACCTTAATTCACATTGTCATGTAGTGAGTATCATCATTATCATCATCGACGCCACCAGCACCATCGTCATTATCATCACAATCAGCAGCACAATTATCATCATCATCATGACTGCTGTCGCAATAATAATAATAATAATAATAATAATAATAATAATAATAATCAGCACAACCATCATCTTCGCCATAATCATCATACCATCGCCGTTATCGTCGTAGTAATCATCAGGACTAGAGCAATCATCATCATCATCATCATCATTATCATCACTATCATTTTTGACATAGTAACCGGTCATTCCTGATCCTGGAATCACCACTGAAATTAGCATATTGTCTGCTGGCCACTAAGAGTCAGTTATGCTGCTAAAGCCACTTATTGCCAATAGATATGTCTAGTCACACCCTCGTTTCCACACTGGCTCTGGAGAACTGCTTAACACTAAACGGAACACAGAACCCTATGTGTTTTTCTCACATGACAAAATATGATAATAACTTATCCCCAGCTGATGTTTTCAAGATAATTAGCTTCCATGAAAGTCATTATGTTTCTTTGGCTTTCACCAGTTTTCCCATGGCGATTTGCCATCTTTTGATTTTTGTCCCGCGGGAGCAGTCTCCGTTGCCATGGAAACCGGATGTTGATGGCCTCCAATTGCCAAAATCATTTACAATATCAATAACTGCCAGTCATACTGTACAGCTAGACTGGCTGAGTAAATTTGATCGACATCGTCGTCTCCGTGAGATTCTATTTTGTCTTGCAATAACAGCCCTAGGCTGTATTATGATAAGCGCTTAATACACACCCACTACCAACAGCACACAACAGGGACAGTTGATCATGGCAGTCGTCAATGGTGTGATTGTCCTAGGCCAGAGGAACGCATGGTGTTTCTTGTCCCACTGCTAGCCCAAATACAGACACAGCAGGAACAGTTGATCATGGCAGTCGTCAATGGTGTGATTGTCCTAGGCCAGAGGAACGCATGGTGTTTCTTGTCCCACTACTAGCCCAAATACACACACAGCAGGGACAGTTGATCATGGCAGTCGTCAATGGTGTGATTGTCCTAGGCCAGAGGAACGCATGGTGTTTCTTGTCCCACTACTAGCCCAAATACACACACAACAGGGACACTTGGTCATGGCAGTCGTCAATGGTGTGATTGTCCTAGGCCAGAGGAACGTATAGTGTTTCTTATCACGTGACCCATACCGTTAAGCCCACCGCAAGGCCCAAAACAAACACAACAGGGACAGTTGATCATGACTGGCATGATTGGTGTGATTGTCCTAGGCCAGAGGCGCGTATAATGTTTCTTGTCACTTGACTCATACCATTAAGCCCACTGTACAGTTTACCATGGTTGCATTGGTAGGTGATGGGGTTTTTCTTTGACAAGAGGAACCTATACTGTTTAATTTCACCATGGTTTAATCCACGACTTCTGTCTGGCTAGTCATGAGTATGCTCGATATGGATCAAAGTGACGATAAAACAGAGTTCCTATTCTCTAGCCTCTACACATTTTCATCTTTGCCAATGTTGTTATCTTTGGCCAAAAAATGTTTAGCCAAATGATAAGCGCTTTGTTTCTTGTCACTCAATTCATAACGACCATATTTTTGGTACTCCACTACATGGCATTATGAAGCCTTATTGACTGTTCGTGATGGCGTGAACATATTTGCCATAGGCCTGAAGGCTGACAGACTGGACCTCAGGTCTCCTCTACACTACGGCCCTTGAGCCAATCTGTAAGCCTTCAGAAATAATAGACCATATTTAACGAACAATCAATCACATAATAAGTTAATCAGAATCAATATATCTCACCATAAACTAGACCACGTCATAATTGTTTACCTTAGTAAGGGCTCGAACTGAGCAACGATCAGCAGGTCTATCATGATGATCGTCGAATGTATACCCCCCCCCCCCCCTCTATGCACACAAATGAAATTAACCTGGCCATTCTTGCCTGATTTACCCGAGAGAGAGAGAGAGAGAGAGAGAGAGAGAGAGAGAGAGAGAGAGAGAGAGAGAGAGAGAGATTGCACGATGTAATATGTCGCTAGCTACCTCCCTATAGTGTGTATTATCTTATTCTAGTTGATAGCTGTGATAACGTTACACTTCCTGTGATAGACAACTAATGCAAAGAACACATTGAGCCACTGATAGTAATCACCCACTCCGCCCTGGACAGCTAATCTGCTTGTCCTTCTGATCAGTGGCCTCCATTATGTCCAACTAACAGTTCTAATAACCGCCATCAGGCCCCTGAACCTGAGACCAGATTATCGTGCCTGAGCGCTTCTAATAGTGTTACTGTCAAACTGGATCAAGCGGGATTATACAGGCTAATACACAGCTGTGCGGATTCTCAAGTATTAGGCAAACCTTCCTCGTGGTCTTTAGGAAGAATGCCGAGCTCATCAGCAGAATTGGACGTTAAGTCCCTTAAAGTGCTTCCTGCAGGACGCTGTCCACTTAAAGACGCCCGCAGGATTGGCAGGACATCTGTGGATTTCCGTAACAGTCCTGGATTAAGGCTCTCCATGCCATGAACCGGTGCTGCACATTGGCAGATGCTTCTTGTGTTATGACTACAATGCAGCACCTATTGTCTTATTGAGATTGATGGAAACTATTGTGGTTCTCAGACCTCCTTATTGCCGAGCAGTTTATTGCATGCATTATAAAGGTATTGTATCATAACATCTTTTATATCAGGACATTACTCATAAATGCATTATGAGCAAATGTACTCCATGGTTTATGGCTTTATTGTATCATATATTGTACTTCCTATCTTCGTGCATTATATATAAACAAATATATATATATATATATATATATATATATATATATATATATATATATATATATATATATATATATATATATATATATATGTATATATATATATATATATATATATATATATATACATATATATATATATATGTATATATATATATATACATATATATATATATATATATATATATATATATATATATATATATATATATATATATATATACATATACATATATATATATATATATATTTATATATATATATATATACATATATATATATATATATATATATATATATATATATATATATATATATATATATATATATATATATATATATATATATATATATGTATATATATATATATATATATATATATATATATCAGGACATTTCTCATAACTGCATTCTGAGCAAATGTACTTCATGGTTTATGGCTTTATTGTATCATATCTTGTACTTCCTATCTCCGTGCATTATATATAAACATATATATATATATATATATATATATATATATATATATATATATATATATATATATATATATATATATATATATATATATATATATATATATATATATATATTCATATATTTATATATATACATATATATATATATATATATATATATATATATATATATATATATATATATATATATATATATATATTTATATATATATATATATATATATATATATATATATATATATATATATATATATATATATATATATATATATATATATGTATATATGTATATATACAGTAGCCCTAACGAGAACGTTATGCGTTGGAACAATAAACAGACCACGTGTTGCCCTCGCAGGAACCCTCAGTGTAATGCACTTACTTGTATTATATTAAGTTGCGCAGTATGGAAATGAATTGATGTAACATACACTGCACTGTGTTACCTGTTATCTCTATTGACTTGTCTATCTGAGATCAGAATGGATAACAGATTAAGTGCTAAGTACACATTACGTATTTACGTATAACGCAAACCACTTGTTCCATATATCTCATTCCAGTATGTTAATATTATGTAAAATATGATGGAACTGCAATATCCTAGTCTGGTACTAGTCATAACCTTGCCTTAATATTCATCATACAACTACCTTGCGACCTCTATGGTACTTTCCCCATCTATATTTATGATATTTTCGAGACATCTTATCCACTTTTTACTGGATGAAGTTTATTTTGAAAGAGTTTATCGGGCTTAAAGGGGCTTAACGTCAATGCATGTACATGTGCAGTCAACAGATGCAGTCCCTAGTACCACCATTGTAGATTCGTACACGGCTGCTCTTAGAATATTCCTCTGTGTGACAGATAATGTAGTAAATTCCTGACAGCACCTGAGCCGCCAGGTCGTGACACCCCCACAGGTGGTCGTGGGTTATCCTGACCGTGGCGACTCCTCGCACAGTATGCGTATAGGCACGGGGATGACTTTACATTCAGTGACAGACACAGCAACAATGTGTTGATATTCCAGCAGCCACGATCTACAGGCCACCCAATGAATGAGGAGACTGTGTGTCAACATATCAGGATGTCATCAGAATGGATGAAGGAGATAAGAGGTGCGTTGCCCGTACCGGTACATAGTATTCCACATATCTGTTACCCTCATGTTCAAATGGTTATTCCAAAAGGTACTCGGTTCCAATTACAGAAGTAAAATGTGCGTTTCCATAGTATTCTATGAGGGAGGGAGGGGGGGGGGGGTGAATCCTGGCTATTTCAAGGCTCTTTAAGTTATCCATCCTGGTGGGCAATAGCACTTCTCCTCTGATATGCAATTAGCAAGATAAACACCAGAGTCTAGAGTGAGTGCAGCTGCGCACAAGGTGGATTGGCTAATCACTTAAACGATGACAGCACAGAGTGGCCATCAGCTCTTGTTCTGCTACTTTTGTTCTTATATAGAGACCACCCTGTATATCACATAGTATGCACGTCTTACGCCCAATGCACTCGACTGCCCATCCTTGTACTGTTACGCCATACCTTCACGTTCTTCATATCGAGTGAAATAGCCAGCAGTGAACCTTTCAATTAATCCTTCTCGGTTAATCATCTCAATTTCTGCATTTCGTGATTATTTAATATGGAAGATCAGGTGTGTTAATGTTGGAATGTGCATCCCTATCAAAAAGGGTGTTTTGCATATTGATAATTGATGCGTTAGAAATATTAAGTAGTGCCCCACCACACACGCAATCCTAGTAAGATTTGGTGTTACTAGTGTAATACATATGATTCATTATCAAACATGAATTCTTGTTTAGTAGGACATGCTGTGTTACTGGTACAATGTGAATACCAATCAAATACGCCGTTCTTTCCTAGTTATATCTGGTGCAATGCACATATCCATCAAAAATGCCAATTTTCGCCTTGTAAGATCTTATTTGCTAACACAGCATTTTGAGTATCTATCATACGTGTAATTCTTTCCTTGTTCTACTTGGTGTGTTAGTGGTGTATTTTGAATACCCATCATACATGCAAGTCTCGCCCAGCAAAAATTTGGTTTGCTACTGGTGCCATGGGAGCCACATCAAACAAGTAAGATGTGATATGCCACAACGATTCCGCATAAACATGCAATTGACCCATATCAAGATCTGAATTTGCTAGTGATGCAATGTACATGAATGTCCACAACAAATACGTTATTCTCTTCTTCGTTGACAATTTTTATTGAAATGGAAGTCCCCATAACATAATTGTCTTGCCTGATAGGATTCGAAAACCACAGCATAACCCCAAGTCATTTGCAACTTTCTCACTTGCCCAGCCGTGGATTCAGATCCGGGTAGTGGTGAACCACAGCTAACAGTACGTGGCAACGCCGTCTAAAGGCCACACGGCCATCAGGACAGGCCTAGGTCCTGCAAGGTCCTGTGCGCCTCTGCCAAATATGCAATTATCACCCAGTGAGATAATCTCTATGTTATGATGGAACATGAGTTGTGTCATACACGCAGAGTAGCGATTCAGCTATGTCTACTATCTGCGTCTTTGGCACCTGATCTACAAGCGTGATATGATGTAACTGGCAGAGGGTGATACTGCTGATATCACCCTCTGGTTGATCTACAAGCATGATATGGTGTAACTGGCAGAGGGTGATACTGCTGATATCACCCTCTGCCTGATCTGCAAGCATGATATGATGTAACTGGCAGAGGGTGATACTGCTGATATCACCCTCTGCCTGATCTACAAGCGTGATATGATGTAACTGGCAGAGGGTGATACTGCTGATATCACCCTCTGGTTGATCTACAAGCATGATATGGTGTAACTGGCAGAGGGTGATACTGCTGATATCACCCTCTGCCTGATCTGCAAGCATGATATGATGTAACTGGCAGAGGGTGATACTGTGATGATAACACCCTCTGACTGATCTACAAGCATTATATGATGTAACTGGCAGAGAGTGATACTGCTGATATCACCCTCTGGTTGATCTACAAGCATGATATGGTGTTACTGGCAGAGGGTGATACTGCTGATATCACCCTCTGCCTGATCTACAAGCATGATATGATGTAACTGGCAGAGGGTGATACTGCTGATATCACCCTCTCACCTTCTGCTTGACAGGCTTGTCTCGCTCCATAGACAGAGAGCTTCAGCTGCGGAGTCAGTGTAGTCAAGCTTCTTGGTCCCGCGCGGTTTCTGATCTACGAGAGATGTTCTCAAGTTGTGACGAGGCTCTATTAAAACAAGGCATGTTAGCGGATAAACATATTCTCGTCATACCCTTGAGAGAGTGGTTATCTAGACTCCTTCCTTCCTGCTGCTGCTCAGCCCTGCTAGACAGAGGATGCTTGGTAAAAGGTTTATCCATTGCTAGGATTGATTACAGCGGTGAACAATGTGAAGTGGATAATGGACGTGTTTTTGATAATTTTCACACTCTTTGTACCATTTTCTATAAAGGCCCATATTACTTTGACTTTTGAGGTTAACTATGATTGTGAACTGAATAATGTACTCAAATACTCCCCAGTTTGTTGTGTTACCATCGTAATGTATACGTCCTCGTTACATTTCATGTCTCATTACAATATAGATGTCTCTCCTATTAGCTTTTTGAAACGTTACTATTGTCATGTATAAATCGTTAGTATTCTATTTTTGTATGTAAACTACATACACCTGTTATGCCTATCTGTCAGTGTTTTAAACAGTGCCTGTCCAAAACAAATTTAGATTATTAGTTTCTTCAAATCCTTATACCACATACATTTAGTAGTCTGTTGAGTCAAAAGGGCAATTTACTCTTAAAGGGCAAATGCACCATCAGAAAGATTTAGGTTCAAAATGATCCTATACATGTCACATTTTCAAATAAGACCTCCCCCGAACCTGTCCTCTTCAGCACTACTCAGTTATAGCTTACAGAAGTTCAGCAAGTAACAGTTCTGAGGCAGCCATAGAGGGTCTCCATGCATCCTAAGATGCACTCTGTTTTTGACCTCTTCTAAGCACCAGCCTGTGCCACCAGTGCTTAAGAGATAGCAGTAGCAGGGAAGCCTGGCTTTCCCTTTCTTGCCAATCTTTATTCCCGGCTCATCCCTGACCACAATCTTTGGAAGCAAATAAAGCTTCAAGAAGTAAAACTTACATAGTATGACAGGAAGTGAACGAATACACATACTTATAAGTCCTACACTATTCCCACGAGTAACTGACACGAGTGTTGCAATTTCAAGTGATTAGCACAAACCGATTTCATAGCAATTACGAAGTCATGGTTTCTACCCAAAAATAAGCTACAAATCAAAGACAAGCCACATAGTATAACTTCCAGGGATTGTTGGGATATACAATAGAAAATCGAAGAAGTTCAATCTTTGGGAATTGTGACAACTTATTGAAAGCCAGGAATGAAAATCTAAGCAGGAAAGTGGAGCCCTGCCCCCTATTACTGCTATCTCTTAAGCACTGGAGACTCAGGCTGGTGCTTAGAAGAGGTCAAAAACAGAGTGCATCATGGGATGCATGGAGGCCCTCTATGGCTGCCTCAGGACTGTTACTTGCTGAACTTCTGTAAGCTATAACTGAGTAGTGCTGAAGAGGACAGGTTCGGGGGAGGTCTTATTTGAAAGGTGACACATATAAGCTCATTTTGAACCTAAATCATTGTGATGGTGCATTTGCCCTTTAAGTCATGTGTTAAAAGAGGTTTTGTTTGGAAAGGCTATTGTTAATAGTCTGAAAAAATATTGAAAATGCTCCGGAAAATGCCTGTCCAAAAGACACAGACACGGTAGTATTCTATTGTATCGCATTGTATGTTTATTAACTGTACTGATTTAAAAAATCATTCATGCACTATTTTGTTTGTTTAGACCATTAATGCTTATATTCCTTTCTACTAAAACACCTCTTACAATGGACCTCAAAACTGTTATACCCGCAACACAGTGCAATGTGTTCTACAGCCGAACAGTCGCTTTCGACTTCAACGAGTCTTTAAAGATTAGGTTATGAATGACAGAAAATGAGGAAGTTATGATACTTTTTCCGCATTTCAGACTCAGAAAATATTCCAATCGTTCAAACTCAGCTGGTTCATACCAGAAAAGTGCCTATACCTAATTCATACCCTAACCCATAACCCTAACCCAAACCCAGTAAAGTGCCTTATACCTAATCCATAACCCTAACCCGAACTCTAGGGCTGTATGTATCACCCTAGAGAGGCATTTAGACCTAGCAAAAATCTAACAAAATAATTAGCAACACGTTATGGTCCCCTTTGGAAAATAAACTAGCACATACTACCACCATTATTCTAGAAATAGAATTTGGATCCACCTAGAAATATTAGCTCTTCAACTCCCTCTGTAGACCAGAGTGAAATGGGAAGCCTTTTTGCTCTCTCTCGAGAATCAGCTTCCATTACCGAGAAATATAGCACGTGTGAAGGTGTCAAATCGTACGATGCAAGGCACAATTCTCTAAAACTAGTTAGATCTCAGTGCAGAAACTGACTGTTTAGAAGAAAAAAATTCTTATGGTTAGAAGTGTGAAAAAAAAATCAAAGCAACGAGAGACTTTGGGCCGGGTTATGGTTTCCCAGGGTAACTCCCAACCTCAAAAAGTGTTAGAAGGTTTAGAAGCGTTAGTAAATCATGATATCCGAAAACATGAGAAACGAGGAAAAATTATAATATCAGAAAGCTGCCAGAGACATGGGTTTGGATTTTGGTGGTTTCGCCGAGTGACATGGTTACCCCCACCATTGATAAGTTACCATTCACGTCTAAGACTCAATTTGGTCGAAAAAGTGCCAATGAAAGAAAATCGAAATCCAAGTTCATTCGAGCCGAGGTACTATTTGCCTTTTGAATTTTGAAATATTCATCAATGCTGGTGAGTGTTATAAGGACCACAAAGGCAATCGATTGGAACTATTATCACAAGATAAATTTCAAGTGGCCAAGAAGCTGACAACAGAAAATTTGTATTATGTATGATCTCAGAAACCAAACCTTTCGTCAAAATTAATGTCTTATTGGCATACAGTGTAATACATTACGAACCTTTTATGCCAATGAAGGTTAGCTCGAGCCTGTTTTGGGAGTAAAAATGGATGGAATTCTCGAGTGAAAACCGATTACTAACCCCTCACTGGCAAACTGCTCACTATGTAGACTTCCTTAATCAGTAATCCTCGATTCTGAAACATCACTTACATCAGTAAGCTCTAAATGTCTGGATTCTGTTTTATAGGAGTGCATATATAAAGATGTACTCCACCGTAAGATGTTCTATGTGGGAATCTGACCAGGCATTTATTTAGACAAACCTTTCCGCACTACATGGGTGAATCCTCTTTATTGAGTACATATGCACATACAAAGTCGGGAGATCGACTGACGGTTTTAGTGTTCGATACACTGATGGATGTTTGAAGTTGCAATCTGAGTAGGCAGGTTTGAACATGTTATTCGGCACCTCAAGGGTTAAGCTGTTTTGAAATGAACATGTGGATGATTGGGCACGTTGGCCGCAGTAAAGAGGAAGAGAAGCGTGAGGCAATTTTCACGCAATTGTTTCATTTCAAAAAACATGACCAAGAGGCGTGGACCGTAAGAACAGCAGGAATTAGTCATTGCCTGCACAAGATCGTTTATCTTTGTCATTTTGGAAGATTGGAGACATGTGCACGTTTGTCTGCAATGTTTACAAAAGTAAAGCATTTACAATAGAACTAGAAAAGGTAAAATCCATTAGCAGATTTCACTGATTGTACAATTCCGTGCAATTGTGATAATTTGGTAATAAAATGAATGTTGTGACCTAAAAACATTTATTCAACCAACTTAAATTACAATTGTCCTATCTAACACGATTATTTCACTTGAAAGTTAAAAGCACTAGTAAGTAATGGTTGATGGACAGACTATTTATCCTTACTGCTTTGAAATTCAAATCAACAAATGAACTCCCCTGATTTACACATATCAGCAGGATGAACCAAAGTCCTCCAACATATGGGAAATAGGTTTTTCAAATTCCTGTGCCTTCTTAATGTATTTCACTATGTTTTTGATGTGCCAATCAAGAACTTGAGAAATGATTTAGCATTTTCTGTCAGCACAGTGATTTTAGTTGTTACATTACATATATACAATGTAGTTGTTCTTGTTTATACTGCATGTACCTCCCATTATGTTATGCTAATGTGATCCCGCCCTACAACCACAGGAGTGTCCTCTTTTACTTGGCTCGATACTAGCAATATGCACAAACAAAACTGTCCTTCTTCTGAGACACCCAATAAACACAAATTTAGACTTTAACCTGTGTGTCACATTATTACTTTTACAAAGCACTCTGCTTCCAGTCGCTTTTCGCTTTATTGATGTGATGTTGTGGTTATTCTAAGTGTTGTTATAGTGTAATCACTTATATAAAAATGTGTATGTAAATGACAATGGCTAGAACGCAACCCCTTTTTGACAATCATCTAAACCTTGTTCATTTTGAGAGTAGGTAGCACTGGCTTAGAACAATATCATATGAACTTTTTATCCTATTGTTGTGGCAGTTCTCTTTAGGTGATTGTTCAGTACAAGTCTTCTTAGCTTTATGATTGGTGGTGATGGTGGATACTTTTAAAATCCCAATATTAGAAATATACTTCAAGATTCTGCTTTTGACTTTCAAATGCATGCAAGGATGTGCCCCTCTAAACTTGAGAGAACTGTTAGTCAAACAAGCTAAAACAAGGACTCTAAGATCAAACACTAAGAACTTATTACAGATACCACTCACTAATCTGAAAAGATTCGGTGACAGAGCATTCTGTGCCTATGCACCACGCCTTTGGAATGAGCTCCCTGACAACATCAAGGCTGCTGATAGTGTGCAAAACTTCAAGAAACAGCTGAAAACATTGCTATTTCAAAAGGAGTTTAATTGACTATATGGACCATGACAACTGTCCAATGACTCTAAAGCGCTTTTGAACATTATAGGTGGAAAGGGCGCTATATCAAATATCAATTATTATTATTATTATTATTATTATTATTAATTCATTAATAAGCATATGTATGTGTATGTTGACTTTATCTTGCAATTACTGTATAATCGGAATAAACAAATATCATGGAACACGTAATGACATCTAAAGTTCTTAACAATCTCAGTGTCACATATAAAATAATGCCTTCTTTCAAAAGTCTTCTAAAACAACGGACTGAGACATGCCGTGTATGTCCAATTTGAGTTGCTCTAGGTTTGGACTTTTTCCATATGGAGTCCATCAGCAGAAGTTAGTGCAAAGAACGTCCATAAAGCATTGTCTCTGTAGCAGTAGGTGGGATGTTGATGGATCGTGCGAAGCCCCCACCCTGAAGTTTGATTAATATGATCTATGGAGGCTACCAGGGAGAGGTAGATTAGTGCCAGATAAATTTGGGCCTGGGAAGTTCTCACTTAATTGCGGAAAGCCTTGGTATGAATTATCTCCCCTGCTAGAGGCTGCTGCTGCTGCTGCTACTGCTGCTGCTGCTGCTACTGCTACTGCTGTTGCTGCTGCTGCTGAGGTGCTTGACGGTGGTCGTTACTTAAAGACAAGACCATTAACATTGCTGCGAGAGCCAGCTACATTTACCTGGTGGCTTAAGACTAGGGCTGAGAGAGAATGTAGTGACTGACATAGCCATCTACCTTGTTACGTTCTACTCCATCTACCTGTGGGCTTATAAGGCCATCCAATGATGAGTATTTCATTATCAGGTGTAAACACATTATGCATTCCGATCGGGTTAAATAACACAAGCTTTTCCACCTTGTGTGAAAACCTTCTTCGAAAGAATACGATACATTCAATGCAGTAATGTACGAAGTTACCTGATTTAAATTAACTAACCTGATTTTGTTTTCCCAACGTCCACTTAAACGTGGATGAACTAAGTTGCAAGTGAATGTCAGGATCTTCGGTCAAATAAAAAAGAAATTGTAGCATTCGCAGAACTTGAGGAAGTAGTTGTAAAATATTGAAACCCCATGCCAAAATCTTCTGCTTCTTTATTTTGTATAAATGTTTTCTGCGGACTCAAGGAAGAGACCAATGAGATTGTGTAGATAACTAACCATATCATACTCTATAACATAAGTGTGAAGCATTTATTCTATAAGCATAGGTGAATCTCTGCAAGTAGACATACTGTAAATCTGATACGAAATACATGCACATCAAAATGTTAGCCGGTCTGTTTGGATCAGACTAGGTAGACTAGACTAGTAGCAATAGGGAATTGTCTGTCTATACAATCTAAATAGGTAGTAGCTCACAAAAGGAACGGAAAATAGTTATGTGTTGTGTACGCACTTGAAATTACCACCAATTATGCTAGCTATACAATAGGAGTTACTAGAAGTTATGCATTTTCTATGTAATGGGAATCAGTAGAGTAGTAGCAATTACGTGTAAACTGCACAATAGGAATTACCAATGTATTAGAGGATACCTTACCTTCTTTTATGTACAGCCAACATGACCTCAACACATGTTTTCTTTTGCAAGACACAGACACACACACACACGTATATACTAAGTATATATATATATATATATATATATATATATATATATATATATATATATATATATATATATATATATATATATATATATATATATTTATATATATATATATATATATATATATATATATATATATATATATGTATATATATATATATATATGTATATATATATATATATGTATATATATTATATATATATATATATATATATATATATATATATATATATATATATATATATGTATATATATATATATATATATATATATATATATATATATATACATATATGTATGTATGTATATGTTTATTTATATACGTGTGTCTTAAGTAATACTAGTACTATGAGAGCGAGGGGGTGATGCCACTACTCTGCTCTCTGTGGAAATGTCAGAGCATCAGGTGTGCAATGGGGTTAATGTATTTACGTCTACATTCACTGATCCCATATGGGCCTCTGAGAGAAATGCAGGGCTGACCAATAGGATACTGCCTGGACAACAACATATAGTACAAGTGAAACAGAGGGACAGCAATTTGATTTTACCTCGAGAAGTATGCCAGCATCTCAATATTGAGCTACAGGTTATAGGAATGCAAGTTACCTCTTATGGGGATTTCGACTAGTTTCAAAAGGTTACACCTGCTTCTGATCATGAATGAAAGACATTGCATGATATAAAACCACTAGTCTACACACTGCTGAACTTATATTGTCAAGCATACACACTAATAACTGCCTACGTGCCAACGTTTCTTTTAGGGATAAACCCCTTAAAGTAATTTATGCATGACATTATTTTCAATCGAATGGAAATCCGGCCATGGGGGGATTTACAACATTACCACATTTTGTCAAAAGCACCATGGACACCCTGTCACTGGGGTGTGTGGCAGTCACAGACAGCACAGTTGGTATATATATATATATATATATATATATATATATATATATATATATATATATATATATATATATATATATATATATATATATATATATATATATATATACTAGTTTATATATATAAATATATATATATACACTAAAACACACACACACATATATATAAATATATATAAATATATATATATATATATATATATATATATATATATATATATATATATATATATATATATATATATATATATATATATTCAACCATTTAAAACTGGCAACTCAGGGTTTAAACTCACTATGGCAGAATACGTAGTGATACACCAAACCTCTCCCACTCCTTAGATATCTTCTCCAGTGGTATCAGTGGTATATGTCTTATGAGCATGCGATAGCAGCAGCACCTGCTCCTCCTATCGGCGTGGAATGACTTATCTTCCCACACATTATTATGTTTCTCAGCAATTTCCGGCACTAACTAGAAAAATGCCGCTAGTGAAACAATTGATATGCCAGTGTGAAGGTCAAAGGTCGAGGCCAAATGGGTAATGAGTAAATGACAAAGGTATGTGCACGAAAAAGAGAGCTGTTTTTCATCACCGGTCTGGTCACCAGAATCTGACATATTTATGTCACATTTGGTATCGCAAATCAAAACGACCCTTTCCTTCTAAAAGTGATTTGTTTTCGTTCACTTGTAATCGCTTTTTAGGAAGTGTGTTTTGTCTCCAAGTGGCATTGTGGAATAGCAATATAGAAATGATAAATTACCATTTTATCTATTTTATATTCTGAAACCTCTTTTTCAACGGAGGTGGTTATTAAACTATATTCTATCTGATCAATAGTTAGACAGCCAAAACCAAAGCTTGAAAGGCAGGGTTTTTTCATATATACTCCATCGGGTACATTCAAGACTTGCTCATTCAAGTCAAATCAAGAGACAACCATCAGTGTAAACGAAATTGTAAGCCCTACGGCTAGCTTTTCTGTTAGGTGTTCTGGTATATCAAACTTTCAAATTCATGTAAACGTTTTCTGTTACATTAAAATATATCAAGTTCAAAAATATATGCGAATTTGATTGTATGTTAGAATAGAAAGACATTGGCGAAACTATTGGCGATGTTGGCAAAGTTTTCTCTATGCAGATGACGAATGTGGATGAAGAAAGACATTGTGTAACAAGGATGGCTGGGAGGACTAATGCCATTAGAGCTTAAGATATGGATATGTTGATGGGTTTTCATTACATGCATCCTCTTTATTATCTTTCCTCTTCTTATCGATTGTTCACTTTCTTGTGATTAATGCTGGTTTACGGGCCAGATTGCATCTTAATGGAGACGAGAAACTGCTTGAGGTAAAGGCTTCTTCATGACAAGTCATTGTGTACTTGATCAATATGGACCCGTCAGAATTGGGTCAAGAAAATCAATGGCGGAATTGCCCCACAGAAGTTTATGTGTCTCCTTTCTACTCTTCCCAAGCCCCCTTCCATGCAATTCTGGTGAAGTGGCTGTGGATTGAGGGCTTGGAAAGCTTAGGTATTAATCCTAGTTGATAGCAAAACTAACATGTTTGCTGCATCGCCAAGGAAATCACCACTTTGTCGCATCCAAAGTGAATCTCATTTGTACGTAAAATGAAGCTTGGCAGATTAAAGATGGCGGCTGAGATATGTTTTTTCCCTCTCATTTCCATGCCTTTGACTCTATCTCTGGTCATCGTCTTACAGAATACGACCTGTAGATGTACATGTGCTGGGTAGATATGTAGGGACATCTATATAGAGAGTTTGATAAAGGCAATATATGCCACAATGGTGCTAGAGGTCAAGAGAGGCTGGGCAGTCTGTATTCCGTTTGCAGCGTATACCAATACGCCCCTTCTCATTCAACTGATTTAAACAGTCAGTGAAAGAAATACACCGAACTAAGGCATTGGCCGTGCCTGGTCAATGCGAATTCTCATGCGAAGCAGGTTCACGTACATTTATATGAAAAAGAAGTTGCCTTTTGATCGTAAAGCAAATTGGTTAATATTTAATTTCTTAGTCATGTTAGAGCAATGGTACTTAACATTATCTATGTTTGACATGAACGTACACAGCATTTATGTTTGCTTTTCATCATAACTTTAAAAGCAACTTGAAATGATGTTGGAGAACGTGATGAATAATAAGAACATAAGGATATGCTTAAGACACATAAGGTGAAAATGAGAACTCGCTGAATGGCATATAAAATAGAATTGGCACCATTGATAAAAAAGATAAATGACAAAGACCATGTGTATCATGTTAAAACGGAAATTGTTCAGTTTATCATTTAAAGAAATGGACAGTACATATACGTGCATGTTTACTATGATAAATTCAAACATCATATTTAATCATATATATATATATATATATATATATATATATATATATATATATATATATATATATATATACATGTATATATATATATATATATATATATATATATATATATATATATATATATATATACACACACACACACATATATATATATATATATATATATATATATATATATATATATATATATATATATATATATTTATATATATATATATATATATATATATATATATATATATATATATATATATATATATATATATTATATATTTGAGATGATTCTACATTATAGAGATTTAGCCTAGAAAAAAACAAATTTTGCCTTGGAAAATGCCATGTTTTGTCAAGGTTTCTTAGTTGGACACATTTCAAAAGTAATATTAATGAATATCCTAAATGTTATACTATATACGGCTTGTGATTGTGAATTGATGACTTAATAGCTGTTTTGTACAAGCATATGGACCGATTGTGATATGCGTACATGTAGTAAGAAAAGATTTGGATATTCTATAGTAACCCATCCCACTACCTATGTTTATAATATCCACTATGAAATCTAAATATCCTCATTGGAGGTAATATTCTCAAATTGTAAATACATTGACTCGGTTCGCTGGCCATGACATGGATCAAAAGCCCTGGGATGTTTGGATTTAATCCTGTTATTAGTTGGATTATGCGTGGTTCACGGTTGACTGGGTGCTATTCAAGTCAAAGCAGGGAAATAACTGCAGTAATCATGCTGTGAACGACCAGGAGTGACTAATAAGTAGTAATAAGACGAGCCTTCTACTGACAACAACGAGAACACACGACTCCAGGCATAAGCTCTTAGTGTATTAATTAATCTTGCTTTGACCAAGAAGTGCCAAGCACCCACTTTGGTAATCTGGAATAAATTTTCATTTTGGGGCCAGGGGCTAGAAATGCTTCATTTGCCGCATATTAGTTGCGCATTAATAACACTATCCGGCCTTATTGCCGAGGAATCTGTCTGGCTGAAGAGAATTCACGGGAATCCATTGCAATCTGGGCAATGGCGTGCTGCCTGATTTACTTCTATTTAGCCCTGATTCTCATAATTGAGACATTTAAACGTGGTGGAGAGTCCCGTGCTGCCTGCAGTGGCTGGATGCTGACTGTGCTGCTGCTGCTGTTAGCCGGCCTGTGCGCCTGCTGTACGGGTGTGCTGGCCTGCGTATGATGGCCAGCATGCCAGGGGGAAGTAGGACCAGGCCAGAGACGAGGAATCAATAGCCTTACATGTAAATATCGCTCACTCCCCACAAACCACACACAATACACAGCAAAGCTAGTCTTCCACCGTTTGCCAACATAAATAGAAAAAGACCGCATGTTATCATTATATCTAATGTTGAAGGTAATACTGTAACAATCATGATTCGCTATGAAGGTTATTAAAAACGAGTAGTTCCCTTGGGAGCCCTTAGCGCTTTTATTGGTGCGTTGTATGGACTAGGATGACATGATAGAGTATATCAAAATCAGCATTATTGGATTAAATTAATATTGAATCAGTTGATTCATAACTAAGTGAAAGGAAAATCAAAGAGTCCAATATCCATGTCGATCTATTCAGATTCAATTAGTCATCTAATACCATTGCTGTCGATTCCCCCATTAAGGTCATCATGAGTTAGATATCAAATACAGAGCGCAGTTAGACAAACAATCCAGCCATTTAGGAGGCATTCATCAAGGAGTATTGGAGGGGCACTCCGCCAAGTGCGGGACGTTTGTTTGGCATGCTCTTCTTGTGCGTGGATGTTATCAAGGTAACCATGTTGCACTAGTCCTGATGGGAATCAAAACCAGCAACATACAACAGGTATTATTTTCACTGAGCTGTCATAATCGGTCCAATGTTATTAGAGAGATTCTCTACCGGATTAAGGTCCCGGGGGGGGCACTCAGGTACAGAGGGGGGTCGCACCTGCGTTACGTATTTCGCAGAAGAAGGGGTCTTTTTTTAAGACCTCCGCATGTCCGCGATTTTGTAAAAGAAGGGTACTTTTTTGTACCCAGGTACGAAGTATGGGGGTCAAAATCCCCTTACAATCCACGAAGTTTACGCGGCTCTGACGCCGAGTGACTGCCGAAGTGACGTGGGCTTACGAGTTTGCTGCCGCCACTTGCTGCCGCTTAACAAGCAGAGGATTATAAAATCTCAAGTTTAAATACGTGTTTCCGTTCATCCAATGTCAGTGTTTTGATAAAAGAAGGGGTGTTTATTTAGTGGAAAAAATCAGCGTTTTATTAAAATAAGGGTGTTTTTTCGCCAGAAATCAGTGCTTTAGGGGTATTTTTTAATTTTGATAACGAACGTATGCACCCCCCTAAATACCCAAGTGCCCCCCCGGGATTTAGGTATACATGAAAGGGTTAGGAAATCATTATACTTGATGAGAATAGTGTTACATGATTATCGCTTTTCTTCTTGCACAAGATCAACTTCATTTTGAGAAAACGATTCTACTAATACTGTTTATTCCATATAGACTATAGAGAAACAAAATCCTCTTGTGCATGTGCACAATTTGAAAGTTTAAATTTGAAAAACACTAACCATGTGTTTTTGTGTAGGGCGTACTAATCAAATATTTTGTTCTGTGTTCGTATAGATATTCTAACTCGTGCTGAGAGGTTTGGAATAGCATACGCCCCCTCTGATGACTGACGTGTGCGTGGGAAGAGAAAGGGGGCTGATTGTGGTAATAAGGGAGTTCACTGTGTTAGCAAACAGGGACTACATCAGGAATGTACGTCTATAACCCAGTAGAGGGCATGTGTATGTAGAATTAATTAAGAAGACAGGTAATATACAATTTTGCTACCATGACAAAACTGAACTTTTTAAACGAGAGTTCTTGAATAATTTCGTATTGATGAGGTATCTTGATAAAGAAAAAAATAAGAATTTCTTTCACAAATGATATGCTGTATGTTATTAATGATTTTGCATTTGTTATGTCAATTGAAAGCGACACTGGCATTATACCGTAGGCGTTGTGGTTAGTAAAAGGAAACAGATTGTTTTGGCCTTAATGAAACAATGTTCCTACTGCTATCCTATGTCGCCTCGTTTCATTTAGGGCTGGACTCTTTTAACTCGATTGATTATTGCACAAAAGATATATCCCAGTTGGGCTAATGCAAAATGACGGCTTGGCTGTACGGAGTAATTATGTTTAACCAACGTTGACGCACAGGGAGAGAAACGGTTTTAGGAAATTAGTTTTCCCATCTTGTTCATAAGGGCGTGTCTTCGTGTAGTACATTGTTATTTGATATATGGGTAATATTGACTATGCTGCACAATATTAAGCAGAACTATGACGCATTTGTCACCAACGATTGCTGATCAGATATGTGAGAGAATCAGGCATTCATCAAGCCATCTTCCGCCATTAACAACCATGAACAATCACACACTCATTCGATATCGTCCTGTCATAGTCCCATGCCCTGAGTGAGATGTCCCAATGGTTTCTAATACTTTTTCCCTATGTACGCATACCAATTGCATGGCTACTACCATACTATCACGTGCTATATGTGTACATATACGTCTGATATGGAACGTATATCATAATGCACTTTCCACATCTATTCATGTGTTCAGAATGACCACTCAGATTACACATTTTACATATGTTAAGCCAGCAACGATCATGGCATGTATTCGGAGTGTTTAGACACTCGTTGTGAATAAAGCTTGCCTATTCTCTTGGGATAATAGCAGTAGATCAGCTCGTCAAGAAGCCGCCATAAACATGATTTCTCGACAACTGCACACTGCATTCTTAATCTTTTCAGGATACTGCATAACATTGACAACCCACTGGTAAACCCAAACCTTATGCTTTAGAACCTAGAATGTAGCTGCTCTCTCTCTCTCTCTCTCTCTCTCTCTCTCTCTCTCTCTCTCTCTCTCTCTCTCTCTCTCTCTCTGGCAACTAAGAGTGTTCGAAAAAGAAGCATTCCATACATTACTCTATAGAGGAGACAATGGGTTGAATAGTTACAACATAGAACAACGGGTAATATGGGATGTCAGTTACTAAGTAATACTCTACGGCATATATATATATATATATATATATATATATATATATATATATATATATATATATATATATATATATATGTATGTATATATATATATATATATATATATATATATATATATATATATATATATATATATATATATATATATATATATATGTATATATATATATATTTATATGTATATATATATATATATATATATATATATATATATATATATATATATATATATATATATATATATATATATATATATATATATATTGCTGTGATATGTCCCACCAACTAGGCTTGTTTATAAGCGAACAGAGCAAAACTGTGCCATGCCAACGATGCATACCGTCTCCGCTGACAGGAGCAATGATGATTCAGCTTAATGGGTCTAAAGGGAGCCACGACATAAAACAGCAGAATAATGACTCAAAAATGATATTGAGAACAAGGGACTATCATTAGGGGTCTCATATATTTTATATATATATATATATATATATATATATATATATATATATATATATATATATATATATATATATATATATATATATATATATATATATATATATATATATATATATATATATATATATATATATATATATATATATGTATAGGCACCTGATGCACAAGTGTTTGAAGATTGCGAACCTCGACACCGGAGATTTTTATCAGGCCAGAACAGTAGCGTTAAGTAGCATTCCCAATCGCTCAAAAGCAGCAATGGGTTTTATAAGATAAGGTTGAGGTGATAACACAAGAAATCCTTATTTTCTCCCCGGCCTCGTGGCAGCATCTCAAGCGCAGCTCTTGTCCATCCGATATCTTTCTATTCAAGGCGATTGATTTATACCCATAGGAAAGACATGTCTAACATGGTCTCGTTCCTCCTCTTAGTGGGCTAGCACTCAGAGCCGAGTGGTCTAACGTATTGGAACTGACTGCTTGCTGTCTCTCAACACTGTTCGGAGTGATTAGACGATTGTAGAGCCGGAGTACTCCTTTTTTTCCCCGCAACTTACAATTATTAACTTACAAGTATTAA
>OZ012684.1:177582-300082 GCA_963942565.1 Maea johnstoni | reverse complement strand
GCTCAAGCCTGGCCTGCGGAATATGAGAAAGTTGCCAATGACTTAGTTGAGGCGAAAAGGTGACACTTTCTAAATCTTAAAACTAAAGTGGGTGGGTTCAAATAGTTCTGGCAAACGAGTATTGAGTCTCAGTCTCCCTATTGTCATTCCGTGTTGGTGCTCTTCGTAGTATGATAACGTGAGTGCCCCTCCAGTACACTAGTCTCCCTATTGTCATTCTGTGTTCGTGCTCCTCGTAGTATCATAACGTGAGTGCCCTTCCACTCGACACTCTTTCCGCACAAGCAGCACAGGCCTTTCAACCTGCAGCCTCTTGCGCGTAAACCCATCATCAATTAGTGAACGGCTATCAATAATTCAGACCCGTTTTAATCAAGCAATTTTGCGCATAGACACTTTTAATCACCGAATGGACTGTCTGCAATCAACTATGCAGCGAGCGGCAGGTTAAGACAGGTCACCATTTACAATGATTTGATGATTACGCATGACCGCGTTAAGAAATTCCTTTGCTCGTGAATGTAAGGTATAAGTCAGTGGATAGTCCATCCCCCTGTGTGGCGTATACGTGATATTTTGAGATGTAATATGGCAAAAAACGACCGTAAATTTCTAATGCAAACCACCCCATTACAGGCTTGCCCCATGCCTGATCGGTATAGCGTACTTAGTACATTTTGTACATACTGCTGTTCACCGTGTCTCTCTTCATGGTTATTTCCAAGGTTTGCCCCAAGTCTGATCGGTATAGCGTACTTAGTACATACTGCTGTTCACCGTGTCTCTCTTCATTGTTATTTTCAAGGCTTGCCCCATGCCTGATCGGTATAGCGTACTTAGTACATACTGCTGTTCATGGTTATTTCCAAGGGATAATTAGTTGCATAAGGACCATAGACAGCCCTCCCCAATGCCGGACATAGAGATCCCGCCAACTCGCGCTAATAGAGATTGGCGTCTACTCGAACCTGCAACCTTAGGCTTTGGAGCCAAGCATTTTAACCGATAGGCCAGGGTGGATGCCCCCTGCAACTGGTAGGACTCTTTCTAACCAGAACACTGTTTAAGAGAAAATTGATTTCTGACAATCAAATTAAATTCAAAACCAAACCATTTTCAAAGAGTGAGATTTAAACTGGTGTTCGCAACAACATATATGGCTAAAATATATCTGTAGACGTATTGTCAAACCCAACTAAAATCACCTGTCAGTCAAATATTACTCAAAGTGTTATTTTATTTCAAGATCAGAAAATACATGTGCTTCAAATGCAGGCTTGCTAGGCCACTGTGTATATACAGTGTGTCGTGGCTGAGAGAAGCTATCAGCATCGCTTTCAGTACGACTGCCGCCGCGGTGAAATATCAAGATAGCTCTCATCTTTGTCCATCCCGTTTCCACTCCCTCCATTGTTAGCCCAGCACGGTATCATCGTTAAGATTGAACGAGCACAGGTGTGGCGGAGACAGTGACAGACAGCTACCCCTTAGAAAATATTAGGAGGTAAATGGTTTTAGTCATTGCCGACGATATCACATGAGTTGATTTATGATGTGGTACCCAAGAACCATCACTTGTATTTCAATGTCTTAAAGAGGCCGCGTCGTTTTTTCCTGTTAAGATTATGGGCACGGCAGGTGATCGGATGGGACACTGTTAGACTTCCCAGGTATGCCATCCTAGGGATGCTGTTACCTCCCGCCCAGAGCGATGGCGGCTTCACATATCTACACCAAGGTGTCTGCAATAGCTTATGTAGGCAATATCAACCAGGAACGGTTATGGTACAATCATACTAAAATGAACTAGCACTACCCAGGCTGTATACCTCATACAATTGTAAACCTCCTACCACATATGCAAAACGCTCAGTGCAGGAATGGTGAGTGAAAGTATAAGGATTTGATTCCCTGCATGGGGAGGATAGGGAATATGAACCAAGCTTGATTGAGATTGACCAGTAATTCTCCGGCTACAGACTGGGAGCCTGGCTTTAAAGCTTAAGTTATGGGATTGACCAACAATTCTCTGGTTACAGACCGGGAGCCTGGCTTTAAAGCTTGGGTTATGGATTGACCAGCAATATTCTGGCTACACACTGGGACCCCGGCTTTAAAGCTTGTGTTATGGATTAACCAGCAACATTCTGGCTACAGACCAGGAGTCTGGCTTTCAAGCTTGGGTGTTGGGATTGACCAGCAATTCTGTGGCTACACACTAGGTGCCCGGCTTTAAAGCTAGAGTCATGGATTAACCAGCAATATTCTGGTTACAGACCGGGACCCCAGCTTCAAAGCTTGGGTTATGGGATTGACCAGCAATTCTGTGGCTACAGACTGGGTGCCTGGCTTTAAAGCTAGAGTCATGGATTAACCAGCAATATTCTGGTTACAGACCGGGACCCCAGCTTTAAAGCTTGGGTTATGGGATTGACCAGCATTTCTCTGGCTACAGACCGGGACCCCGGCTTTAATGCTTGGTAATATGGGATTGACCAGAAATATTCTGGCTACAGACTCATCCTTAATGAAGCGCCCCCATCTCTATTGTATCTTCCTCCTCGCGGGTGATTAGGCCAAGCCTGCCACTGTCCATAGAGACTGGCTGATGGAGCAACAGTTCTAGCAAGTAAACATCATTAGCCTGGATAATTCATGATGGGGATCATCGCAGATAGTTGGCGTGCAGGGGGAGTCAATAAATCAGGAATGCCTATTGGTATCGCTTTGGCTCCTGCCACAAATCAGGAAATGTGGGACGCCAATTTAACCAATTATTTCCCAAACAGCCCAGGTGCACTGCTAGTTTTACAATGGAATAGGGTAAAAGTGAATGTTTACACAACACGCATACATGCATAAATACATACAAATTATCAAGGGAGTACACACACACACACACACATCTCTATATTAACAGCAAGTTCCAAATTTTGTGACCGTAACTCCTCCGAAACGGCTGCAAGCCTGATGCTGTGGCTTTGCATGCCGATTAGTGGGGGGCTGGAGTTTTGCGAAAGCTAAGTTTGAAGTAAAAATGACTTACAAAAATGTTTTTGTGGAGGTCTTTTGGTTTTGAATGAAGATCTAGACTAAACTTACCATGAGCACATTGTTGCAACATTTTGGATTGTGCCACGATCAGACCGTCGTATAACAATAGGATTTCCAATTGTTAGAAGCATGTGCATGTGTGTTGCTCGCAGTGTTGAGGAAGGAGGTAAGTATGCTAAATAACCTCCTCCCTCAACAATGGGAGCGTCACACATGCATATGCTTCCAACAATAGGAAATCCTATTGTTATACGATGTTCTGATTGTTGCACCATCCAGAATGTTACAACAACAGCTTAGTTTAGATCTTTATTTAAAGCAAAAAAACTTGCCAAAAACATGTTTGTAAGCCTTGTGATATAATGGGAATTGATCACGGGAGGTAGGTGATTGTGGCAATATCAATGCCCGGCCAAGTCAGCGGCCAAAACATAGGGTAAGATTTTGGCTGATGACTTGGCCGGGCACTCAGGTGTTGCCACAATCACCTACCTCCCGTGATCAATTCCTATAATATACCATGGGTACCACCATAGCCACAAAACATCATATAAACTGCATTCATACATTACTGGGCGTAAGACAACAAAATTTGTATATCTAAAAAGTCTGCAATATGTTCTTTTTAGATATATCAAAGTCGTAATTGTATGCCCAGTAATCACGGAGATCATCGAATGAAAACGCCTTGAACAGACATTTTGATTTCCCGAGATACTCGGCAAAATATGTCTGTTTTAATTAGCTAAATTCTCAGTTATTATTGGGCCTTTGACAACAAAGTTAGAAAGGGGGTAATATATTCTTTAAAATATATATATATATATATATATATATATATATATATATATATATATATATATATATTTAGAGAGAGAGAGATTTCCATTTTTCTACCATGCAACCAAGCTCTGAAATTTCGAAGATGTACATAAATTCATTTAAGCTAATCAAGATATCAAGGGAGAAGCTATTTGTTCCAATACATGAATTTGTGCATAGCAAAGGTATATAAACTCTAAATATATCACTGAAACGGAATTGCAACAGACGTAAGTGTTTGCAGAAAAATGTGGACCGATGGAATTCGTAATTCCAAACACAGGGCATCAAACATGAATTATTACTTTTCCTCCAAATGACTCAAGGACTGCTTTAGAAAGCATATAATGGCCTATTTTCCCACAACCGCCGACACCCAAGGCGTTTCCCTCTTTACCTTTCCGTCTTATTCCGTCTCAGGCGGGCTGCGCATCTACAAGTGTTTTAACTACTTCATGACCTCTGTAAATCAGGCTTATGTTGGCCTTTTGACAAGCAATGCTCCGGGTTCACGCGAACATGATATCGCATTGCAGGCTGGCAGATACTCTATGCATGCACATGGACATGCGGAAATAGTTAATAATTCAAGAGACATCGTCAAGACACATTGGCCTTTGCACTGAGGCTTAACACAAGGTATCTAAAGAAAGCACGTATAGAGTAATTCCTTTATCAAGAATACCTTTGCAAGGGCTCTATATCTCAACTATCTGGAAGGATAACTGAGGTAACTGCTACTGTGATTACTACTTTAATCAGCATTGCATGATTGCAAACGTGATGATCTGGCGTTTGGGTCATGAGTGGTTGGCCAACGATCCATGGCTATGGCCAGCCACTTAAGGAGTCAGATCCTTTCCCATTCAGCCGCTGCCTACTGCGCCTTTGCAACACAAAGAACTCGAGAGAAGGTTCTTGGAGAGAAGTGGTCACTGATTGTGTTATGACCCAAGCCTTTGAAATCAAAGGAAATATTTCTGATATAAATTTCCAATATAAGTGGGTAAATCACAATAAAGAGACTTCAAAGTTTGGTACTGAGATACTATGTAATCATTGCATACTATGGATTCTAATACACAAGAACCATTTCTAGAAATTAATGAAGGATATCCATAGGAAATGGCACCTGTTAGAAATATCCATAGGGACAATCGAGCACCGCACAGTTTTAGATATAAATGTATCGAGACATGCTGTCTTACATTTGTGGAGAAACTTAAAGAAAGTATAACACCTAGCTACTTTATACAAACTGTGCTGCCTCGAGGCAATACAATGAACTTGAACAATGTTCTGTTTCTTTAGATTATTGCATGTACACGTACATACTACCTGGTTGGAAATAAATCACCATTCCTTATGAGCTAATATGTCTCGTTATATGGAATAGCTTGTTCAACAAAGATGAACCATTGTCTTACCATATATTACCGCACATACCCTGAAAATATACCGTAAAAGCGCAATTCTTCTCTCGCGAGTTCCTTGTTTTGTGCATCCCATCATATAAATACCTCTTAGGCCTACTTAAACCGTCCATGTAGTGCGGGAATGGTAAATTAATAACCGGATCAATTATCAAAATGCGAAAGCAAACAAGAGTAAATCATAATGGAAGCGGAAAGATTTCGGTAATTTCCAAATTGTGCCTAGTCCTCGGACTAGGGAATTGGCAATAAATTACGAAGCACACAAAGAGTGAAGTACCAGGCATTATTTAGTTTTGTTCGCCATAATCCCCATGTGCACACTCAAGGCAAATGGTATTTTATTGCCTCTAACGCCCATAGGTGAGCTGCTTCTATTGATGATCCCTCACACCGCGCTCCTGTTTAATGGCGCTTTGAAGTGTGCGTTCAGTGGTATGGAACGAATTGAGTTGTAATACCATAACCCCAGTCGAAGCCGTGCGCATGCGTGAGCAGTGGTCTAGAGAAGACACTGCTAAATAATAAAACCTGCTTTAGATCAAATCTAAATGCCACATATGCGTGGGCTTCAAATTGACTCTGGTAAGGTATATATATATATATATATATATATATATATATATATATATATATATATATATATATATATATATATATATATATATATATATATATATATATAAGTGTGTGTGTGTGTATGTGTGTGTGTATCCTTCATAAGGGGAACAGGCCATACCATATAAAGAAATTATGACCTTGACCTTTGATGATGGTGAAGGGTAAATATCCTCGAAACCTGTTCTGTATCTATGTTTAACGATTGCACGTTGCTTACCGTCTATATCGGAACCAGCAGAATTGACTCCTGGGTGTAGTTAGCGCATGCCTTAAACTACTCGCGGCGAGTAGATTAGATGCATTATACGGCTACTCAAGCAGTCCTTGCAGGTTCCAATGGTAGCTGCTACCATAAACATTCCATCAGTGCTATTTCTAGTTACAGGCATTGGAGTACCAAGCTAGGTTGCTGAGGGATTAGAGATGGGTAAAGGGAGCAGTCGCCCTTTACGGATGCTGCCTTAGAGGGAAAGGATTTTTTTACACTGGGGCATATAAGGATTGGCAAAGAATTTAGAAATTTTGTTGATTGAGTAAATTATCATTTGATAGCATAATAGGTGAGGGCATATATTTTCAGGTAGTGTGACGTGACATAGAAAATGAAGTGTGTGTTATGATACACACACACACATATATATATATATATATATATATATATATATATATATATATAAATATATATATATATATATATATATATATATATATATATATATATATATATATATATATATATATATATATATATATATATATATATATATATATATATATATATTGAAATATGCTGAGACATCTACTACAGATAAAGTTTAGCACAAATGGAGTATCGTATCGAGACCTACATGTAAAAGTATGCGCCTGTAGTAGTCACTGCATATCCGGGTCAAGAATGGTTGAGTAATTCTTGCATGCGTTGGCGGCGTTGGTTTTGGCAATGGACAAGACAAGGCCTGCTGCCCGTGCCAATTAGGCATCATACCCCACACACATTACCGAGCTTCTACTCTACACCATAAATATCAACTGATCCCCCTCGCTAGCCTGTGCATCTGGCATGACGATAAGGACATCCTAGGGGTGGAATTACTGCCAGTGGCTTCCCCGGCATGGCCAGCAAGGCACCTATTGTACCCGCCTCTGTGATCTGTACACAACCCTACTCTACGCCACTCTGGTAAGCTGGCAATTTCCGTCAGATAAAGCTTTCAGGATGCGGACATCCCAGCTCGACGATTGTGACAACTGAACAAGTAGCCACGGAGGGATATCTCCCTCCATCACTCAACCGACTATGTTTGGCCGTAATGTATATATTCAAAATATTTCTTTGAACAAGTGACCCTCCCTTTGATGGCCCAAGGTCACTGGCAGTTGGAGGAAGCAACCAGGATGGTTATTTGGCAGCGACGTAGTGGGAAACTGCAACTAGAGGGTCACTGACCACCATAAGATACTACAGGTGTACTGTTACACCGGTCTTGTTTTATTGTGGTATGTGGACCAGTATAGGGAGGACCATCAATAACCACATTTATGCGCAATGTGGTTAGTTTGTATGACATACTATCCGAATATGAATATGTATTCATAATTTATCTTATGTATTCATCGTGTGCCTTTTCCAGTGCAGACTCATATTGAATGCAGCAGAACAATGTCATTACGTGTGTTATATTAAAAAATCACAAGAAAAAACATGACCAAACATAATGAGCCAGTTGACCCACACGTGACCATCTTTATCGCTATGGGATGCGGGCAATTTGCACCAAGATTGGCTTGGGCATGGACAGGACGTTTCGGTTTCGGCAACATCGTAATTGAGTGCCAAAACATGACATATTGGCCTTATCAATACGGCTTTCCAACGAGTGCATCAGGCAGACTCGGGAATAGCGTGCATAACGCAACCCTACCAGGAATTGAAAGTGTTGCCATTTCATGAGCGCTGATGATGCGTTTGAATTACTGTCATTTCCGTCGATGGCCCCGTGGTGCCACTTCGGTGACCGTCCGGGCCCGGCTGCACATCATTACACCCAGTGATCTCTCGCCGTGCGCTATAGTGCATTTCTGCTATTCTTGGCATGAGCAAGATGTAATATATATATATATATATATATATATATATATATATATATATATATATATATATATATATATATATATATATATATATATATATATATATATATATATATATATATATATATATATACATATATATATACATATATATATATATATATATATATATATACATATATATATATATATACATATATATATATATATATATATATATATATATATATATATATACATATATATATATATATATATATATATATATATATATATATATATATATATATATATATATATATACATATATATAAACATATATATATATATACATATATATATATACATATATATATATATATATACATATATATATATATACATATATATATATATATATATATATATATATATATATATATATATATATATATATATATATATATATATATATATATATATATATATATATATATATATAGCAATATAATAGAAACCAATCCAAGTCAATCAGAAAAGACACTTTAATTCATGCATTGCACATTTATGCGTATGATAAATTCCTTCTTTTCTAAATTCTGACAAGGTGCATACGAATAACGCCACACACTCGAGATAGGTAGTAACACTCGTAAGGCCTAATCTAACGGCCTTGGCGAAATCACTTCTTTCAAAACCCTTTTTCTACACTTCCAACATAAATATCGATATTTCTGACCCAAACATAGCACGTCATTGACCGGTACGATTGGTCTGGTGTTTACACCTAGACCGGGACGCCACAGCGCCCTTCGTCCATCACTTATCAAACAAGACCCCTTTCTCGCTATCACTGCTGGCCAGCTCGCTCGCTTGCCAGCCTGATTTGTCGAGGAGGAGCCTCACTGCCTTTCCTTCCTCTTCCGTGCAGGGCATACTTTCCGGCTGGCCATCGATAAACGTCAGGCGTTATTCCCGCGCCGCCGCAGTGGCCGCTGGTTTACGGCGCCCCTCCTCACCTCCTCGGGAGGGGAGACCATTACGGGCCTTCCACTCACGCAGCTTTCACCGTGCGCAAAGGTGAGCGATGCGAGTTTTATCGTCCGGCGCGGCTCCACGATCCCCTGTTGCTCCGACTAAAGCTCAGCGGAGGGGAAGACCAGTCCAGCTTCGCGGAGCATCTGATGTTTATCACATGGCATTATAGTGGACAGCCGCGACATACCACTTGACTGCTAACCAAGAGCTCGGTCGATAGAAAAATAAGATATGAGAAAAGCAGTGAGTGTTCATGCTCGCCAGACGGTCTCGGGCGTTGGGGAGAGCCATGTTTTACAAATGAGGGGCGGTGATCGGCACGTCAAAATACTCTGCTATGGTTGTGTAATGCAGCAGAAAGGTTTCCCTCGTGAAATGCTTGACATGAGCGACAATTCATCATCTGCAAAATACCATTTCTAAGGTTGCTTATCGAAAATTACGCTAGAGTTGAGACCAGAAATAACGTCTTTAACCTGCTAAGGTTTTCCTCGTCATAAACATTCGCTTCAATCACGAAGGGTAGGGCCTGATCGCTATGTAAACGCACAGGGATGTCAATGGCGGAACATGTAGGATGTAATCAAATCACCCGCAGACACCTTTTGATTAATAATATAGGTAGAGAAAAATATTTGTCAGTTAAAAGCATCGACCAAATCACAAACAACAAACATCGGTGCGTGTCAGGTTGATGTGCATTAACTACTTTAAAACAAACGTAATGGTTAGAGCGGAGATTAAAACATTCGAGAAGCCATTCTGCTGTACGCATCCCTTTCCTTCCAGCCTAATTTGTGTAATTCCAGATACTCACTACCCGCCTTCTTCAAGAAAAATGGACTTGCAAATAATCTGACGAGTTGTGTTCGTCTTCAGATCCTAGCTGAGACTCTTCACAGTTTCAATGAATAGCCTCTAGAACATGTGTCGCACTTGATTAACATGATTAGGTCATGTCCTAAGTAACACTCATTCTCATTCCCATCATTCGCTTCAGAAAACACATCATTATTTCCTTATCTCTCGGACTGCCTTATGGGCGAGGGGTCTAATACAGACAGCGCGCAGTGTCTTAACCCTTCACAAGGTCTGGGGATGCCTATATAGCCAAGTGGTCTAGTGCATCGGCACTGATTGTCCTGCTGTGTCTCACCCCTGCGCAAGGTCTGGGGCTAGACTACCTCCATGGCCAAGTGGGCGAATGCTTTGTCCACTGTCTACTGGCAGTGTCTCACCACTTGCACAAAGTCTGGGGCTAGACTGCCTCCATTCCCGAGATGTCTGTTCAAAGTTCGAACAGACATCAAACATCAAAACAAGACAAACGTTAAAACGAATAGAAAAGGAGACTGAGTTGGTATATCGTAGTATTGTGCATTTTTATCCCTAGATAAGCTTCCAGTGAGTATTCTATTGTATCACAAATATTATATATGATACCAGAAGAAAAGGTCTCGATTCTAATCAAAGGTACTGTGGTGATTTATCGGCCAATCGCAGAACACTAACTTTTTCCAGGGCTCGCACACCCATCTTCCACTTTGGCTCTCGGTGAGCAGAGTTTCCCACATCATATCCCCGTCTGTGAAAGAAGATGTGAGAGGTAATGCGATAGTGCAGATTACTAGTCGCTAAAAATCCCACTGGAACGTTTTGCTCTCAATGTAACATACGTAAAATGTCAATAAACTCTCTTTTGAAATGACGTGCAATAAGCGCACTCTGAAATCCCTTGGATAGCATGAGCATTAGAAACATAAGCTGCCCTTTTAATTCCTGTGATGGGAAGAAAGGTGCTTTATTTGCGAGGGAGTATTGACGTTGCACTATAGCAGGACGGATATAAAGGGTTGCATGCACGACTTCAATACACATTGGAATACCTTTATAATTGTGACTCCATTGAAATATTGCTTACTCTTGTATATTTTAACATTTGAAGTAAGATCTTTTTGGGTATACGGATATATTTAACATCATACCTTACGAGCCATCTCTTGAAGAAACCCATAAAGTATCCATATATATATATATATATATATATATATATATATATATATATATATATATATATATATATATATATATATATATATATATATATATATATATATATATATATATATCCATCTCGTGCTCAGTACGTATCTGCAGACCCTAGATATACAAAAGAGATTTAGCAAATCCCCGTGTTCCACATGGTGAAGGAAGACATTGGTCTGGATCAATGTCTTCAGTGCAAGCTGCCAAGATCAAACTCCATCTTATAACAGTTAATTGAGACCAACCCCTAAATAAGATAAGTGGCCGAATTGTATTTAAGAGTTCAATTACAACGGATCAGTTTATGGCCAATGTCTCATCCAGTCAATACTGGCCCACCTAATCATATAAGGAAAACCACTCCACCATCACTCATGTTACTAGTAATTAGAATTTATTACCGAACCGTGATGGCAGCTCATCGGATATTTTCCAAGAGAAGGGCCAAACAAAAAGTAAAATGGCTGTGGTGAATAGAGTTTAGCCTCCAATTTTCTGATGATTGAATTTCCCTTCCATAATTATAGTAGCGGCCTCCTCAGCATGTGAACTGAATGTGTGTTTTTTGTGATTAGATCGTTTCGACTTGGGGTACGGCGGTGGTTTTAACCGGGTTCTCTGGTTTCCTCACGATTTAGCCACAATTGGCATAAATGTGACGAAAAACGAAATTCCAAATGCGCTGGGTGTTACATGTACATGCAGCATATAGTATGCTCATATACATAGTCAAAGACAAAAGGGGATTTTAATGCATAAGCAATTAGATGTAATGCCAAGAAGTTTGACTGGATTAGTATTAGAATATTGTTGATGCCACATTTCAAAGCAAAGATGAAAAATGGATCTTGCAGAATGAACATAGGACGTCAAGTAGGATGCAATGCCTAAGGGAACGAGTGATAAGCAATGCAATTAGCGTAGTATTTTTCCTGTGGCCTTTGACATGGATATTGTGACCTGACACACCTGAACCTAGTGTTCCACATTATCACAAGGTGCCACTATGGGGCACATGCCCCACGTTCAATGTGTTCTATTTGTTTTACATTCTTTTTTACATACTTTAAGATTTAAACAACAGTTAAGTCAACTTTTCTTGTCGGTTCCAGTATGTTCTTTTGTATTACATGTACCATATTTGTTCCTATGAACAAGTCAATAAAATATAACATTACATAATGACAAAGTTGAAAATGAATTATCTCTTGAAATTAAGCAAACATTTAATAACAGTAAAACGTAGTACAAAAGATGCAGTTTAAGAGTATTTGCAAGAAGTTATGGGAAAATATGTTTACTACATTTATAAACAAAACTAAGGAGATTTGGAAGGGAATATTCTTCATGCTTTAACAACATTGTTGCCAGTGACTTAGGGTTGGGCCGTGTTTTCCCAACTTTCTCCACCATCCAAGCCTTTAAATCTCCATGCGATGCTGAAAATGGATGGAGCGCATACAGAACTGATCTACCCACACTCGAGTCCGATGCCTTAGTTGGCAGGTGGCCAAGACACGTGATCACTCACACTCGCCTGAAACATTGAAAGGGGCAAATTGCGGAATGCTACAGGTGGACTGTGAGGGTGTGAGGCCCGTCTGCACGATACATCCACCGCCCACTGAATCATCAACTTCATGAAATATTTCACGACTAGCAGACGGGATGTGTCCCTTGGTGGAATATTGCAGCGAAGAACTCCAGGGATCGCCTGCCATAAACAGCATCCACAAATACGGCTCGCATCCCGCTATACTAGATGTGAGGGTCTCCCTGCTATGGCGGCGGCACTCGATGCTGACTGTGTCAAAAACACTACAGCTACTTTGTCGATTGTCGGCTCCAGATCGCAGTCTAGCATTGTAACCAGCCATTAGCGTATTGGCAAATAGGTGTACGTGATCTTATTGCTAGTCGAGCTGAGACTATGCCATATTGCTGTTTTTCCACGATACAGACAGGTATATGTGTCTGATCCCTGTAAAGCAGACTTATGTATTTACAAAGTACAACTTTTTAATTGATTTTCATCTGGTTTTGATCTATCAGTATCTATCGAAATGTTCAATTATCGATATCAAGACAGTAGACATATTTAGGAAGGGGTGTCATCGATATGGTCCATATTGATATATTGATAACTCTCCTCAAACAATACAACCTAGCAATCATGTTGACATAATTACTAATTACGAACATAATTACTAATTATCTCCCTATCATGACGTCACTCTTAAAGTATTATGTTGTCTTCTGAGCTCAAAACATTATTCTGGGCGCAGGGCACGCTAAACCACCAAAACACTATAAACATGTTATGTTTATAAGATAAATATCGACTACTATTATTTCAAATAATTGGCATGAAGATAAATTGCTGAATATCAATTTCGTTCTGGATAGACATTATCTTTCTGAAACTAATTATATAGTTTGATTTTGAAATATCTTGGAATGTTTAATATAAACTAGCATTAGACATATGCCATTAGCGATTGAATTCCACAGATGCTTGAACATTTTCCAGATCTCAAGGTAGCACCCAAATACAGGATGTTATGTTAAACATCAATCAAGTTCCAATTTCATTTTTTCATTCTTTTTAGTGACTTTGTTCTATCATATGAGAGGTTCTTTTCACTGTTTTGTATACTTTACTAATGTGCTGAGGGTTATTTCAGAACAACAAATCAAAGAAGGATACAGCAGCTAGAACGACCTCCTATAAACATGCTATCGTTTATGGATTGAGGGTTAAAAGATAACAACAAAGCTTTTGGGGTGGGGTAATTAAACAAAAAATTAATATGGTGCGTTGGGTATGAGGACCCAAAAATACTATAAAAATTGGCGAATAGATCAGGAATATCATAAAATAGTTTGCAAGAGATTCCTTATTTAAATTGAAAAAAGACACTGGAAAATGACGAATGGAGAATGAAGAACAGTAAACATCAAAATTGGTAATAATTAGTAATTATGTCAACATAATTACTAATCATGTTGACATAATTTCTAATTACGTCGACATAATTACTAATTTTGTCAACATAGTAATCATATCGACATAATTACTAATTAGGTCAACAATTATTAATTATGTCGACATATTTAGTAAATATGTTGACAGAACTACTACGTTAACAATTACTAATAATGTCAACATAATTGCTAATTATGTTAATATAATTATTGATTATGTCAGCATAATGTCGATATTGCAAGGAATCTTTCACCTTGTGGAAAAGTGCCAATAGGACCTCGGAGGTATACTATATATCATGGAACATCCCAAATGCTGACAAAGCTTTTAAAATAGCACAGATATACAAAACATTTCCGAAATACTCCAGCTGGACTGCATCTCCTTATCATAAAATTGAGAAATATTATTGTAGGAAAACTTAAATACAGAAAACATGGACAAATATGCACAACAAATCTTGAAGAATTGAAATGCTTACAGAATAATCATTCTACACCCAACATCAAATATGATTCATCAATATATTTATGGTATGACAATAATATGTTGACATATTGTAACAGAAAAAACTTTGTTAATTAAGGGATACCACACAACGTAAAGGACTTAATCTACGGAAAAGACAGAATTTAAGAGATGCACGAATTTGGTGAGGTTAAGATTAACTGTAATTTACTAAATACAAATTCTTTGAAATGTAGATATTCTGTGAAATAAAAACTTTGTACTTGTTTTCAGAAATTTAAAAAAGTGAACTGCTCAGAATTTCAATTATACTTTGGCATGGGGGAAGCATGGGTATATCCCTTAAGCCCACGTCAATTCAAACTGATCAGTTTGCTTGAAATCATAAACACATGCAGGTATCACAAGTAATGTGTTTTGCCCACATTTCCCAGGAAAGAGGTCCGGTCATCCCACGACGTCCTGTGAGAGAGAAATGTGAAACAAGATTGGCTGGGACTAGATCTATTAGATATTTCCAGATGCAAGTGCATGGCCATATCTAATAGTTCAGCTCTACTGTAAAGAAACACTTGCATGATCCGCATATCTTCCCGGCTACTCTCACCATGCGCCATAATTTGATATGATACATGTCATCCAACTCCCAATAGCCATCCAGTCAGTCAGAGGTGTTTACCTATGCTATGAATGATTAAGGTTGAATGATGGATGAGCCAGGTTGTTTAGGTTTGCTTGGGGACATTCTGTAGCTCCACTAGTTCAAAACCGAAGCCAATTCTTCAAGGACTGAAGGACAGTTTGGTCACAGTGACTTTGACTGTCTTTCTCCATAGACGTGCTGATAAGTCTTGTGACTACGAGCAAGTGCCTATATTCCAGTAGCGACGCTGCCACAGGCTGCTGCATTGTGCCTTGACTGCTTACCGACTATTACCACTCTCAACGCTCCCTGTTTGGAATTTGAGAAAATTGCCAGTAATTTGGGGTTATTGTGTGCTTTCCTCGGGACTCTACTGCCTTATTGTCATGATTAAGCCTAAATATGGAAGAGAAAGGGACGATATGTGAAAAATCCATATTTCGTTTTACCAATGCATAGCCATATTTGAGACCATATGTGTGTCTGTAAGGGTAAGAATGCATGCATTATGATGGGTAGAAATTAATATAGATTTTTCCCATTATTGCTAAAAAAAGACATTTCGTAGTAATAAGTTTAACTGCAATATGTATAGAATGTGTGCACCGCATGGTACTATACACTAAAAATCTTTGGACATTAAGTTCAGGCGCTCATTTCAAAATATATTACCAACCCACCTATGCAGTTTGGTGAGATTGCACTAACAGCATCGGGAAGCATTGTAATGTTGGCATATCTGAAAGTCAAACCGTGGTGATGTTGGTCAACATAGCATGCTCAGGGCGATTCTGCCCAATAAAGGCACTATTATGGGGCGATTGATATTTTGCTTAATTAATTTGAGTGGATAATAACCGCAAGCAATCATCTTTTATGGAGCCACACCCCAGCCATTCGCGACCCTAGTAGCAATCAGCAGGGCCACTGAGAGTGGACCTTCAGGCCCCCGCGTGTGGAGTGTTATGATTGTGCTGGAATGGTCCGGGGAGGCACAAAGAGAGAACCTGGCGGCAACTAGTTACCAGGACACTGGCTGGCCTGACTAAGTTATGGGGATGATTCCACCGCTAAGAAAATCGTTGCATTGGAAAGCAACCCACTAAATGGCATTTCATTAGCCTAAAAGCTGCGATATTCAGCGATCGTGTGGGGCGTAATATCTATTCCATAGCCGTACCGCCTGTATTAAATACCTCCAATACTTGCACGCTTCCTAATATGGTACTTCCACCAGCCCGGAAGGGGGAACCCAAACACGCTTTCTAATATGGCACTCTCACCAACATGGAATAGGGAACCCCAAGCACGCTTAATAACAAGGTACTCTCGTCAGCCTGGAATAGGGAACCCTAAGCACGCTTCCTAATGTGGCACTCTCACCAGCCTGGAAAAGGGACCCCAAGCATGCTTTATAATGAGGTACTCTCGTCAGCCCGGAAGGGGGGACCTGAAGCACGCAATCCGCAAACCAAACATGCTTCCCAATACGGCACTCCCACCAGCCCGGAAGGGAGAACCCCAAATGCACATTCTGCCAACCAACTGCTTAATATGGCACCCCCACCAGCCCAGGAGGGGAGCACCAAACACGCTTCCTAATATGGCACTCCCACTCGCCCGGAAGGGGGAACCCCAAAAGCACATTCTGCCAATCAAATATTCAAGTTTTGTATACACATGTGGCACCGCTTCAAGCAATGTGATAAATCAATAGCATTTCATATTGATATGCATTATGTTGTGGGACTCCTTTTACATTGCCTCTTGACCACTAACGTCCACCAAGCATGCACAACTGTTATTCAGAAAGCGTTCACAGCATGCAAGAGAATCCATACAACTCACTCTCAAAGCGCTTGACTAGCGGACCACTGTTGCACAGACTACTACTAACCAAGCTCTGCTCACAAAATAAATGGATAAGCGGGATTTCAGATGCTTCTTCTGATGCCTATACGATAGCCTGACACTTATCAAGGGTCTGCCTTGTTGGTATAAAATATAATATACATCCTTGAATGCATGCCTACAATTGGCTACAAACAGCTTAGCCGCTGTAGGGCAGATCAAAGACAATAACCGAAATTTGGCATTTAAACTTCATTTTTATCACCTGGTCCCCCTTAAGATATGGAAGTTATCTTATTGGTTTGTTATAATCGAAATTCTAAATTTCAAATAAACACAGAACGCATAGCCTCAATAAATACCACAAAATATGCAGTGTGAGTGAACATTCAATTCAATTCTCAATCTAGAAAGGAGGTATCTCCAAATAGAAGTCCAAATAGACTTTGCAGTAGATTATGATTAGCTTTCCTGTCGACAAAATTATCATCATCACTGTAAAGTGTCAAACAGTGTCAATCGCTCACAAAGAGCTGCAAAGATAGAAACAACTTTGTTGATCTCTCGCATAGAACAAAGCAATATCAGTCGTGTTTAAGTCCGAGAACACAAAATGAAATATATAACAGATGGACTAATGACCAAGTATGACCTGACACGACCTCGATTAAAGGTTTAGCATAATGGCAAATATCATTAGTGGATTGAACATGGAAGAGTTCACCTTTTTCTAGTTTACCTCTATTATTGAATCTAGGTAGTGTCGTTATTATCTTGACTTTCAGAAAATGACATTCTAGACCCAGATAGTGAATATCACACATTATCCTTTTACTTCATTTCTACTAAATTACAAATTGCTTATGCACCAGTCTGATTAAGTAAAGAACAACTGTCAGGGAAATACATGCAGGACAGAATAGAAATAAGTCCTTTGAAACAGTAACTTTCCCACTTGATTATCAATATTGGATATCCTGTGACAAACTAAAACAGCCATGCGGCTGGCTTACAGGGATCTAGATGTAACATGGGTCATATTGCAAAGGTGACAATTTTATGGTCAAATACATTCCTTGAATGTTAGGTTTCCTGTTTGCACGCTAAGTTTATATGGATACAGATAACATTGCTTTAACAAATATTCAATTTAAATGGTCTGTAGGTTTAAACGATGAGATTCAACTGGATACACTCACTAAAGCTTTAAAGAATGCAAAAAACATACTCCTTTTGTGTATCGACATTTCATTCAATTCAAACTACTTCAGTACAGTAAAATTGTCCATATCACATAAAATGGGTATATCTTTAACTCCAAACTGTCTATACTGTAACAATATTTAATCCATTGTTCGTATTTATATTGAATGTAATAATGTTAGACAGCTATGACAAAATACAGAAAAGTGGGTTAGATTTATACATAACCCTCATTTCAAAATTTCAGAACCTGAAAAGATCTTCAGTGAAAAATAGAATAACTACATGAAACACATCATCATCAGAGTCAAAGATGTTTTATATCTAAAAAGAAAAACTAGTGATCAAATATGTTTATCAGAGGTAGAAAGATTCCTATTAAGAAACATATAATGAGATCACATGAAATAACCCAAAACAATAGTGCAACTTTTGATGAAAAATCGAAAACCTTTATCGAATTTTTAGAACCGACTTGTCCATAAAACATAAAGAACACTTTTTAACCACATTTTGATACAGCATATCCAGTGACCACGGTATTCATTAAAATATCATCAGAATTCCACGTGTGCCCACGGAAGTGACTTTCATGTACATAACATAAAAACTTAACTGTTAAACTAACTAAAATGGCAGGTCCGTTTTCCCAGCCCTCATAGCAAACTAATCGATAAGTATGATGTGGCACAAACCGTTTAAAGCAACTTGCTCTCTGAGTCAGACCATGACCATGGAATGAAATGCCTAGACTCCCTACCCACTCCATGGGGGTATACATTATATTAGTTATCCTTGTTGTAAAAATGGTATACGGCCAGATGTCTGTGAGAAGCCAGCTGTACCGCGCAAGGCCTGCTGCCTTCTGCCTCGGCCGATTACCATTTTCACAACAAGAAAAACGAACTTAACCATCAGCCACTCCCCACCCCCCACATATCATTTGTGCATTACTATAAGCACAGCAAGTTCAAACTACAATGTTCTTACAATGGCATGAGAGTAGTATGTTTATTTGCTGTAACGGCAGTTACAAAAATCATGCATTATTACATTTGATACAACAGAATTGAAACAAACAAATAATAATATAAACGCCTCTATACTAACTTACTGTCTTTATAAAAGAGTGTCCACCTAATGCAAAAAGTTATAGGGCACTTTACTATAGTATGCCTTGACGTATAAAAAGATGATTAATCAACTTATGCAGCAGAGTTAAATTCCCCTTTTTTTCCCTCTTATTAATTAACTAATTTCCGCAAAATACATTTTGTCTAGGGGACGCGACTATTAAGCCAACGGTGCTCGAACTGAGAACTGTCCGCAGGGGATACATAGATTACTACATGGGCATACACCAACTTTCATCATTAACTTCCTGGTACACTTATCTGCATAGAATACTCCCAGGCCACTATCTTATGGGTGGAAACCGAAGAAATCACCCAACACCTCTTCTATTTGATAAAACATCTTTGTACATCAGGTAAATATAGTAGCTTGAGATATTCCGTAAATTAATCATATCATAGTCCCTGCCCTCAAGGAAATTGCCTAGTAAGATACCGAAATGCATTCACCCAACTCTCGGTTATAGTGTCTGTTAATCTCATTATGCATATTAACTCTATGTATTTCTTGTCTAGGACATTGCAGTACCATATGATTAGAGTCTTCTAGGGAACATAAGTCGCACATTGTACACATTTTGGATCCAAAAGGGAGTTTTCTCAATCTACCATCGTCACTTTTAAGCAAACTGGAGTGTGTAATTAGCTTGACCATGACTTCGCATTGTTTCATTCTACTGTGGTCATTATCAGAGATCACCAAATATAATACCCGGGTCCATTAGTTGCTTTGCTTATTAAGTCATAAAATTTATCACCTTCGTTCAGGTTGTCCCAATTTTGTCTTTCAAGCTCCCAAGCTGGACTCCAAATTAGCCGTTTCCATCCTAATTTGGATATGGGAGTCCCATTGAACATATGTTAAACAGCATCTAGGACTTCAAATTCAACCGAGATTTCCAACAACTGAATAATCGGGCTGTCGTACAGGTTTGTTTGTGTTCTCTCAAATTCATTTATTCTATCAACAAAAATACTCCTTACAGAGAAAACACAGTCATACTCGACACGGTTGGACTTTGTAGTCAACCTGCAAACTTATGGAGGCAGCAAGAAACAAATGTGTTAAAAAGAAAAAAATCATGTTTTCAGCAGCAACAGCAACTGCTAGACTTGGAGCCAGTCTGGGTAGCAGTATCACTCTGATTTCATTTTCCCAAGCAGCGGTCAATGCACACATCCTTTGAATAGCTAGGTCATGGTTACCAGATGATAAAATCACCAAAACAGTAAATTTATATCTAAATATATCTCATCATTAACATGCTTTTTATTTTATGATATTCAGAATTATTAATGAATCAAAGGCTTCTCTTTTTCCAGTATAAAAACTCTAGTTTCAATGTACAAAAGTATGTTACACATCGCAATACATCGCTACTTCTGTCTATTCATATGGATCATTCTTTGCAGCGGAGGTAGGTGCAAAAAATATTTCATTGCAACAACCTGTGACCTAGATATCTTAAATACACCAGTAACTATATTGAGTTCTAGTGATCGTGTCCAGTCAAATTGAATAAGTGTGAGGTTGAGGGACTAGAGAATCAATCAAAGATGGTACATCTAATTTTGATGAATATTGGAAACCCTTTATAGATACTTTAAGACTAGACCCAGCCACGAAATATAGTTGGTATCGTATATAAATGTACAACCTTCCATTTGTAAATTGTTTTAATTTTGTTAGTCCTTTCACATAGAAAAGTTATGTGTCCTGAAAGGAAACAGAATACCATAATTTTTATTATTGTCATTATAAACACTTTTTTCATTTTTTTCTTGAATGCCTGTGAAAATAAAAATGCTGTTGCATATGTGTGCAATTTGAAATTTAAAAAAAAGGGTGAGGTTGATTCTCTAAAACTAACCAACAAGTACTGAATAGGGAATACGCCAATTGTGTTATTTAAGAGTTTAAACAATGACCTAGTTGTGTGGCTGAGCATATCGAAATAGGGCAAAGCTGAGATGAAGGGTTAAATTCATATACTTTTGATTTGAGAGTTTCCATGGCACGTTTTTTCCATGTGCTGAGAGTAATCGTAACCTCCCCTCACTACCAGTCAATCAAATGCATATTTGCAATTTGAAAACTGAGCAACTCCTTTTAAGGCATGAATAAGTTACCAATTGGCAAATGTATTCCCATTCGTTGAGGACGATAACCTCAATCATATTCCCTCCTTGATCACTGATAAAGGAAGCCAACTTATCCACGTTGTACATCATAGCATGTCCTTTACACACAAATACTGCCAAACGTTTCTGTTGCTGCTGTTAAGAGGGCTAAGCATGGAACCAGCTCAGTGTAATATTGATTGTCTGGGACTATGCGAAATGATTGCCCCTAAAGAGCACAATCATCAGTTTGCGGTACGACGTCTAAAACAAACCCAAACAGACAGTTCAAGCACTCGGCGTGCCCTCCCCAGTAGGGGCGAGTCCGTCCTGCGCGTCCTCGCGGGGCTGCTCTTTCCTGGCAGAGATACCAGATAGCCTTTGTAGTGAGCCACGCTAAATTGACAATTCCTCTATGGCCCAGCAAGACTGAACTATTGGATGTAATGTATTTATGTAGTGTTTATTGGGTTGCATTCAGAGTTATGACGTGGACTCTCTTGGTCTATATCGATTAGGAACGTCCTAGTGTTCTTTGCCATTAGTCTCAGCAGAATATCAAGTTAGGCCCAGCACTGTATCTGGCATGAATAAGACATTAGCAGCAAAAGAGCGAGATGGAATACAACATCCAAAATTGCTTTGCTTAGCTTATAAAGCTGAATCCATAATCAGCGCACAGATCCAAGTTGGCATTCAAAGCTGGAAAATGTCGAAAGGGGAAATGTTAATAAAACTGCGAGGAGAGACCTTTCCACGAAGACTCACATCAGTTATTATCTTGGGAGCATTTATTGGAATATGTGAATTCGATTAGTACTGGGTTTTATACCATATTAGGTAAAATATAATCGACAATGGCGCTCAATATATATTGAATGTGGTCGGTCTTTTTTATTTGTCACGTTAACTTTCTTTCAAAGTCTGAAGCTACCAGTCTCAACTTTTGACTATCTCTGGAGTTTAGAGCTGCCTTGCTGGACGGGTTTCGTACACTAGAGATATATCACATGCCCTGACCGCCACCATTCATCCCTAGAAGTTGCCAGTGACTTCTAGTTAGCTAATGTTTTTTCCTCGGACACTGCCGTTTTCTACACCGTTTTCTACACCGTGGCTAGTCGCGATTCAACCTTAGAATTGCAGGAAAAAGAGTCGGACCATGAGGGAAATTCCAAATTCAAATCCATTAGCCTGTTACTTTTTCCACCAAATCATTTCTTAGAAAGTGTTTCGGGTAGGAAGACGGACACTCGATATTAATTCATAGATGTCACTTAACGCTCTAATACTTCTGTGAGAGAAATCATACTGATTTGCTAATCTCGACCAGAGTTTACGTCATGCCATCCACATCTCACTCCTGGCAATATTGCGTTCCGTGTTATTTTTTAAACACCATGCGGGGTGAGTGTAGCAAGTGCGGCACAAACATATGCACAGAACTGATAGTTCATCCTTCACCGGAGCGCAGAAGGTTTTTTCACACCAGGTGGTCCGGCTCCACGCCAGACCTCCTCAACGCGGGTAGAAATGATGTTTTGTTTAGTTATATTAACACTATTGTATTCATCCAAGAATGTTCAGTTTAATAGCTGCGAAAATAGATGGGTTGCATTAAAAACATTCAGAACACTAGGATTGATTGTTACTGGATAAATGGAAAGTGTTTGTGCGTATATATTTATATATGCATATATATATATATATATATATATATATATATATATATATATATATATATATATATATATATATATATATATATATATATATATACTAGTGTATATATATATATATATATATATATATATATATATATATATATATATATATATATATATATATATATATGTATGTATGTATATATGTATATATATATATATATATATATATTATATATATATATATATATATATATATATATATATATATATATATATATATATATATATATATATATATATATATGTATATATATATATATATATATATATATATATATACATATATGTAAATTTATAGCAACACATACATACATACATACATGTTATTGTCTTATCCAGAGGTACTGCAATCAGCAGTGCAGGTTAGTGCCTAAGTGTATTCTTGATGTGTTTGCTGGATGCCCCACTCACTGTAGGGGGCTGCTGATGCTGATGAAGCTGGCTAACTGAGCAGAATCATTGTGAATGAGCAGGGGTGACCCAAGGCACCTATTGTGGGCTGGCAGTGATCCCTGATTACCACACACGGGGGACACTCGGCGGCCTAGGCGCCGGGCAAGTGGAAACACACCAAGAGCCATTCAATGTGTGAAGTGGGATCCGGGGGGCAACAGACAAAAGCCTTATTGGATGGGTCTGGCTATTTTATAGGCAATTCTTTCCCTTTTATACGGGCGTATTCTGCTTTACTATTTCTCCTACGAGCTTGCATGGGAGAACGTCCTAGGCCGGCACAGACATACATTGAGGCCAGCCTATCAAGACGTATAGCCTCTCTATATTCGTGCTTGCTTGTTACGCCAATATGCGTTCATTTGTAAGCATTATGATTCGTCTTCCCTCACACTCTGAAGGATATCATTATGAAATGCGTAGCCTCGTATAAACCTGCCTGTACCATATATTGTGCTGTTAACCCTTCCAATGCTTAGGCTACTTTTCGACTAAAGCACAAGGATGCAAATATTTTTGAAAACCATCTAAACTCTGTCGTGTTGGTATTCATTGGATAGCTCTTGCTGAGTACTCCCAAATGAGTATCCATGCGCCAGGGTTTCCGTCATTTTTCAGGGCTTTTGCACAATTTTGTATTGGTCAAATTAGTTACCAGCAGCATAAGGGTTAACTATTCTGTTCCTGGGGCCAATGCACTCGATACAATGCAACCTGTAAGCATAATAGAGTATGGGGGTGAATCATATGTTTATATCATCGCATGGGTAACAAAACAAAACACAATTATGAACGGCACCTATCTATATTCTGTGTGCTAACTGGTTAACCTTACTCACTGTATAGAGAATACTGCTAGCAGTACGGACACACATTGTACGTACGCTGTACGACTCAATGGCGTACTTGGTTCTCACCAGGAAAGTACCGGGATGTCTGCTAGAATACCACGCTGCGGATTCTATAATCTTGTCAGTGTTCTAGTGAGAAGAAAGACGAAAATCAATTAGGCAGGTTGCCTACTCTTGTCGCTCGTGCCACACTATGGATAAGACTGTTCGATCATCTCGCGTCTTGCGAGGGTGACTAAGTGTGACAGATGACACAAAACCCACCCTCTCTCACACAGAATAGATTCCAATCTGAACATCTCGCCATAGACGGGTATCCCTAGGTACAAAGTGCTGGCAAATTAAACATTACTTCTGAGAGGTTGCTTGATGTATTGCCGAGTCAACGAACTTGGTGGAGCCACATCTATCTTAGTGCAGCAGCCTATTAGATATACCTATACATCAAAACACCACATTCCAAAATAGGATTGATTTTTAGACACATTTTATTTTAATCAAGAACTTGAATGTTGGTGGTTCGATGCTTTGAATTCTACTCAATATTCGATCTGAAGCACTATTGCCCTAGTATATCCATCATTGTAAAGAGATCTATGTGCTGCCCGGCCCCTAGAGGTTCTGTATTGGGATGTGTACTGATGGTTCCAGATCACGTTGCTATTCAAAGGTTGGTATATCAATTCCGAAAACGTTTGGGGGGAAAATCATCATTTATCAAAGATTAAGCAATAACCTCCACGGAGTCTCTTTCCCTTCGTAAGATGTGAATGCATGGTGGGGTCAGTATGAGGTCATACACATCACTGCCGATCGTAACAAATATTATCCATTCTTCTCTTTGTTTTGCATGCGAGTAAATATATTAAACTAATCTGTGTCACGTGGGGCTCTCGCAATGTATGCATTTACAACTATCATCAAACAGCTTCCTTCAGTACCATGGTATGATTACAACCATGAACCCAATTGTAAAATCGATACAAGAAATCATGATGTTGAATTTCGTTTTGGAATTTCTAATACCCTTAAAAAGCAACATCTCTCGATAAGCAGCATCCAATCAAAAGCGAGTATTGATACACTCCATTCCTCTGAACCCTGAGAAGACCATAACATCATCAATGAATTCAACCTTGAGGCTTGACGGAAGACAAACGGCTGGTCAGCTTTGGAGATAAGCCAAGGTGTTTCCCAAATGGTTATGGATTTTCTAACAGATGGTTTACCTTGTGCATTGACTTGAGGAGTGTTCCAGGCTGAATAAGCGGCGCTCCCAATCGCAACTGGGAACATGCACCACCACATCTGCACTAATACTCTCAGAAAATAGTTCTGAGCAAATCTGAAATTGATAACTTAATATGAAATATGTATGCATATATTTTCAAAACAAACACTCTTGATTGCTGGATATGGCTAGGGCTAGAACAATTTCCTATTGTATGATAATTTCGACATCGTATAAAAAGAAATACCACAGTGGCTTTCAACAGTTTTAATATCACCCATCCACAAAAACCATTGTTGTGTCGTTCCACCGCTGGTGTCTGTGTCCAAGCTTGGATATTATTAATAGGACACGGCTCGGCATGTATGACTGGCCTTAGCCAATGGCGGACGCAATCATGATGAACGTATACTCGTTTATGAGGGTTATCCTTCTATCCGAAGTAAGGCATATATGTACAGAATACGTGTACATCAAACCACCCTTTGATAGGGTAAAGATCTCCCTATGTCGATGGGCTCAGGATAGGTCACATTCACTTGGAAAAGCCGGTCAAAGGGTATTTTGCAAACGCCCATAAGCTTAACTTATAGACCTCACTGGCAAATGGTACTTAAAACTTACCTGGCGTTATTGTTAAGGCCAAATGGATGGTCAGGTCACCCTGGCCATATAAGCTGAGTGCTACCTTACTTAAAAAAAACATCAAATATCCCATACAAAATTGTTTCCCTAATAAGGACAAGAAACTTTATCTTATTTGCGTTCGGACCTTATCGTTTATCGTTACGTCATCTGCCATGATAGGTGTAACTCGTGACAAACTACAGGGAACCTTTTAATCTCGTGCCGGATTTGAACCAATGAACTTTAGCAATGGTGAGATAACTAGAGCGATAGATGGGTACTGCCTTATACCACGTGGCTGTTGGGGAGGCCCTTCCACACGATAGTAGTAAAATAGATTGAGCAATAGATGCACACTGCTTTTTACCACTTGGTTATTGAAAGAGGTCCCTACACACATTGAAAGAATAGACTTAGCAATATATGCAAACTACCTTATACCACTTGGCTGTTCGTGAAAATAACTTCACACAATGATAAGATAGATTGAGCAATATATGCAAACTACCTTATACCACTTGGCTGTTCGTGGAAATCACTTCACACAATGATAAGATAGATTGAGCAATATATGCAAACTACCTTATACCACTTGGTTGTTCGTGGAAATCACTTCACACAATGATATGATAGATTGAGCAATATATGCAAACTACCTTATACCACTTGGCTGTTCGTGGAAATCACTTCACACAATGATAAGATAGATTGAGCAATATATGCAAACTACCTTATACCACTTGGCTGTTCGTGGAAATCACTTCACACAATGATAAGATAGATTGAACAATATATGCAAACTACCTTATACCACTTGGCTGTTCGTGGAAATCACTTCACACAATGATAAGATAGATTGAGCAATATATGCAAACTACCTTATACCACTTGGCTGTTCGTGGAAATCACTTCACACAATGATAAGATAGATTGAGCAATATATGCAAACTACCTTATACCACTTGGCTGTTCGTGGAAATCACTTCACACAATGATAAGATAGATTAAGCAATATATGCAAACTACCTTATACCAATTGGCTGTTCGTGAAAAGCACTTCACACAATGATATGATAGAGTGAGTAATGTATGCATACTGCCTTATACCACTTGGCTGTTCGTGGAAATCACTTCACACAATGATAAGATAGAGTGAGTAATGTATGCATACTGCCTTATACCACTTGGCTAGTGGGGAGGCCCCTACACATAATAATAAGATAGAGAGAGCAATGTATGCACAATGCTTATACCACCTGGCTGTTGGGGGAGGCCCCTCCACACAATGATGAGATAGAGAGAGAACAATGTTTGCACACTGCTTATACCACCTGGCTATTGGGGGAGGCCCCTCCACACAATGGTAAGATAGAGAGAGAGAGAGAGCAATGTTTGCCAACTGCTTATACCACCTGGCTGTTGGGGAGGCCCCTCCACACAATGGTGAGATAGAGAGAGAGCAATGTTTGCACACAGCCTTATACCACCCGGCTGTTGGGGAGGCCCCTACACTCAATGATAAGATAGAGAGAGAGCAATGTTTGTACACTGCCTTATACCACCTGGCTGTTGGGGAGGCCCCTACACTCAATGATAAGATAGAGAGAGAGTAATGTCTGCACACTGCCTTATACCACCTGGCTGTTGGGGAGGCCCCTACACACAATGATGTGATAGAGAGAGAGAGCAATGTATGCATAATGCTTATACCACCTGGCTGTTGGGGGAGGCCCCTCCATACAATGGTAAGATGACGAGAGCAATGTTTACATACTGCCTTATATATATATATTTTCTTTATTGACTGTAATTCATGGTTACAAAAGGAAACATATATCCATTTTTCTATCGCCTTCACAAAATAAACATAAATATAGTAACAAAATTAAGTATTTAAACATAAACAAATCGTAGTGAACTTAATAACATAAACGGTATAATATACTTGCAGGTATTAGGAGTAACCACCCTGTGTGGTCCTACTTTTAATTTCGAGAATCTGCAGAGTCACATAACGGTACTCTCGTTCCGTACTACCCTGCACTGGACATAGAAGTAGCTAAACGTCAAAACAGAAGTGATTGGGGTGTTATATCCTTAGGAACTACCTAATAAGGTTTAGAGCAAACAAAAAGAAACTACCTGAATATAACCATCAAAAGAAAAAGTGTGTAACTGCTCGTTACTGCTTAGAAAAGCAAAATAAATTAACCAAACAACATAAAATTAAGCAAAGCATATAAACACAGGTCTATGTGATGCGCGTCTGTTGGTTAGTATTAAGCTTTCTCCTCACCAGCCAAAGGCAAGATGTCTGGGTGGGGAAAGCACATTAAAGCTAAACAGGTAGAATATAGCGTCACTAGAGCGGAAAACCTATACAAACAATATGTCATACCTGCTGTTTAAAAGGCTACGCGGATACATACAAAGATATAAAGGTACATCATCACATGTAAGGCGAGTAGGATGATGTATACTATATCAGTTATTAAGGGGCTCGATGGCCTTAAAACATACATTTTACTCTACTGCATATATAAGTCTACCTGCAGCATTAAACTCTACAAAATAGGGTATGATAGCAATGTGAGCGACCAGGGGCATACCCAGTGAAGGGAACAAAGTGGTCTGGTTAGGTATGATACCTAAAACTACCTTAGATGCAACATCATAACACATGGACCCCTTGAGCATGGTACAGGCCTTAAGGTGCCGCTGACTGGAATTATAAAGAAAGACCTTAACCAATACCACTCCTATCGAGCACAGTATCTTCATACATCTTATTTACTATCTGGCCCATTTTGCACCATAATTCTAGTTTAGCATCATAGTTGGCACCGACAATATCTTTACCTAACACGTATAAAAGTAGTTCCTGAGATTGACCTATCATAGTCAGATTGGCATCATCGAATTCTTTTATGATACGTGTCAGGTCACATCTTAACTTAGTATGCTTGTTACATTGCATAATGACATGTTCAACATTTTCCTCACAAAAATCATCACAGCCTTCACATGCGCGTACACTCAAAAGTGTCCCTTTAAATTCAATACTATCAGATTTTAGAGTGCTCGCTCTGCAGATCAGTGCTGCGATATTCTCACACATATGTATATACTCTGGGTGTCTGTTCGATATTTCCCACCACACAAGGTGTATCCTAACGTCCTCAAGGACAGACCTTAAGTAATATGTATCGGAGAATAGCGCAGCAGTAAATCCCCATTCTTCGTTCTCAATCTTCCAAGCCCTTTGCCATACTTCTTTCTTCCAACATGCCTTACTGTAGAAGTGGGTGTTGTTAGCCATGTTGATCGTCATGTTCATCATACCAAACATGACGGTGACTTGGAAGATATCAAACAGCGGACTGAATATATGCAAACTACCTTATACCACTTGGCTGTTCGTGGAAATCACTTCACACAATGATAAGATAGATTGAGCAATATATGCAAACTACCTTATACCACTTGGCTGTTCGTGGAAAGCACTTCACACAATGATATGATAGAGTGAGTAATGTATGCATACTGCCTTATACCACTTGGCTGTTCGTGGAAATCACTTCACACAATGATAAGATAGAGTGAGTAATGTATGCATACTGCCTTATACCACTTGGCTAGTGGGGAGGCCCCTACACATAATGATAAGATAGAGAGAGCAATGTATGCACAATGCTTATACCACCTGGCTCTTGGGGGAGGCCCCTCCACACAATGGTAAGATAGAGAGAGAGCAATGTTTGCACACTGCTTATACCACCTGGCTGTTGGGGAGGCCCCTCCACACAATGGTAAGATAGAGAGAGAGCAATGTATGCACACTGCTTATACCACCTGGCTGTTGGGGGAGGCCCCTCCACACAATGGTAAGATAGAGAGAGCAATGTATGCACGCTGCCTTATACAACCTGGCTGTTGGGGGAGGCCCCTCCACACAATGGTAAGATGATGTGTGCAATGTTTACATACTGCCTTATACCACTTAGCTAGCGGGGGAGGCCCCTCTCCACACAATGGTAAGATAATGTGAGCAATGGATGCATACTGCCTTATACCAATTAGCTATTGGGAGAGGCCCCTACACACAATGGTAAGATAATGTGAGCAATGGATGCATACTGCCTTATACCAATTAGCTATTGGGAGAGGCCCCTACACACAATGGTAAGATGATGTGAGCAATATTTACACACTGCCTTATACCACCTGGCTGTTGGGGGAGGCCCCTCCACACAATGGTAAGATGATGTGAGCAATGTTTACATACTGCCTTATACCACTTAGTTAGAGGGGGAGGCCCCTCTCCACACAATGGTAAGATAATGTGAGCAATGGATGCATACTGCCTTATACCAATTAGCTATTGGGAGAGGCCCCTACACACAATGGTAAGATAATGTGAGCAATGGATGCATACTGCCTTATACCAATTAGCTATTGGGAGAGGCCCCTACACACAATGGTAAGATAATGTGAGCAATGGATGCATACTGCCTTATACCAATTAGCTAGCGGGGGAGGCCCCTCTCCACGCAATGATAAGATAGAGAGAGAGCAATGTTTGCACACTGCCTTATACCACTTTGCTATTGGGGGAGGCCCCTCTACACTATGGTAAGATAGAGAGTGCAATGCATGCACACAGCCTTATACCACTTGGCTGTTACCACATGGGTGGTGACTTAAAGCAGTTCCACTGTATATCATTAACGATTGTTTCAATAATCACTCACATATCATTAAGTCACTCTCTATAGCGGGGACTGATGTGTCTGTTGCATCTGAGCCTGTGCGGAATCTGGGAGCTATGTTTGACTCTCAACTGATCATGGCACCCCATGTCAAAAGTGTTGTCAAAAAAATCTAGCTTTCACCTGAGAAATATTGGAAAAGCGAGACGTGTGCTAACAGAAGATGCCACAAAAACAGTGATGCAGTCACTGGTGATGTCTCGTTTGGATTACTGCAATGCTCTCCTAATTGGAATACAACAGGATTTGATTGCAAAGCTGCAGCGACTACAAAACAGTTCAGCAAGGCTAGTATTGAGAACCAGGAAGTATGAACATATCACACCTGTTCTCATCAAGCTTCACTGGCTACCAATCAAATTCCGCATCCAATTTAAGGTACTACTGCTGGTATACAAGGCGCTCAACGGACTTGCACCTAAGTACATCAAGGAGCTGCTCGTGCCTTATAAACCCAGACGCCATCTACGATCAGAAGCAAAGGGCCTTCTGGATGAGCCTCGAACTAGACTCAAATTTGGAGATCGCGCTTTCTCCATTAGTGCACCGAGATTATGGAATGCGCTTCCACAACACCTGAAGGATTCTACATCGTGTCAGGCCTTCAAGAAGTGTCTCAAAACACACCTTTTCAGGCTCGCCCATTGAGGCGTTGTTGACTATGACTCAAACTATGACAATGTGCAGCGCTTTTGAACATTTTATGAATGGAAAAGGCCCTATATAAATTCCAATTATTATTATTATTTTATTATATCCTTCTGTTTAAAAAGGATTTCTAAAGCTTTCGTAGCTGCGTCAGATCACGCTAGATATGTTTTGCATGAGAAAACATTTGACTAAAAGTTTCCTTTTGGATGCTTTTTTTCAATGCTTTCTAAAGCATTCGTAGCTGCGTCAGATCACACTAGATCTGTTTTGCACGAGAAAACATTTGGCTAAAAATTTCCTTTTGGATTTATCAATATATCTTCAAATACAGTTGAAATGTTTCTATGTTTGATGTGTTATACTCAGCCTTACCGGAACATTGTGAACTTACATGCAGAAGGTCCAAAAAAATCAATGGACATATCTTGGATTAAGGTGCATCGCTATCCAAGCAATATAAACACCATCTTCCAGCATCACCAGGATTCTTTATTCGTACTATCACCATCATAATCATCATCGTCAGTCGTCATTGTCATCCTTACCATTATCATCATCAGAAGAAGAAGAAGAAGAAGCGAAAGAAGAAGCAAAAGCACGATCCGGACGTTGTCATTGTTTTCGTCAGCACTATTTAGTTTCTTTACAGTTAAAGATATGTAAAAACATATGCTATCATCATGCAAAATATAATCTTGCACCTTCAACTAGACATATCTTTCATATGTTCTACCTTATACTATAGTATTTATGCCAACCACTATTACCTTACAACTTGAGGGTATCAGATAACCCACATTCGATTTTCTTAAGGAGCCACTTATAGAGAGATTTGTCGGCTAATGCCCATTATGCATTTCTTATCGGTTTGTGATTTCTCCTCTATATATATATACTTTATTGACTGTAAGTAGATTACAAATTGTACAAATATATTTGTGACACAGGACAATACAAAGAATCTGAGAGAAAACAATGATTATTATGAACAGAAGTTAACAAAAGGGAAGTTAATATAAGAAGAGAGAGAACAGTCATGACTGACCCTCCTAACTAAAATAATATAGTGAAAACTAAACAAAAAACTTGATTACTCAGCTTAAAGGATTAACAGTAAGGAGAGGCTGTGTATTGTGAGACGAAACTCGAAATATAGGTAGATTGACCATAGAATTGCTGAGGGCCGAGAACACGGTAGTGTATCATGATGGGAGAGAAAGAGATTTTTTTTGTATTTGAATGTGCCTACTTATTGCATACATTACCAACATATAAGGGTAGTATCATATGAATAATACATGTGTGTGAGAGAGTGTGTAGGTGGGTTTGTATACATGTTGGTGAGTGAGTGAGTGCTGCATGTGTATGCAGTGATGTGTGCAGCCATGCATATATGTGGTGGTAGGAGCTTCTGTTGCTGTCTATTGTTGCTCGTACCATGTGTATTGTTTTATGTGGAGTGAGGTGTTGTGATGTTTGTCTGTCTGTATGTCCTCATTTGCATATGTGGTTGTTCAAGGGTTTGTAGGCTGTACTTTTCAGCCATATTGGTCACAGCACTTGGAAGGGTTAGATGGGGCTTCAACAGTCAGTAAGTGTCTACTTTATCTGGTATTTTTTCTTTGTATATGGTATTAGATAGTACTTGATAAATGATTATTATAGGGTTAAGATAATTGGGATTGATTAAATGAAGTTTAATGAGATTGTTTATGTTTTTTTTAGGATACATTAAGAACAATGGATTTGGTCTGCTGTTGTCTATTATTTAGTGGTTTACATGTCTTGTCAGTCTTCTAGTGTATTTGTAGTACTTAGTCATTTCATGTAATATTTTAACAAGTCTTGTGTTTGTCTATTTTGTAGCAAACGTGTACCAATGTTCCAACATTCCTGAGAGAATAATGGTCAATGGTCTTTGGGTCTTTTGTCTGCCATTTCACACACACACACACACACACAAAATGTTCCGAATGGTGGAGGGGTGTCTTTGGGTGATTCTGCAACTGGAACTATTCGAAAAAGAGCAATAACGACGTAAGCTGTTGAAAGCGAGTTAAAAAGCATTGCCATCTCTCCCTTATCAGTATATTGGAGATTATAGTTCATATTATGATGCTATGCCTTAGTTTTAAAATCAAAACTCAAATATTATGTTTAGATAATATTCCATTTGGTGAATCATATCGAAATTTGTCAGACCATGTGAGCACGCCACATGAAAATGGTAAACATGACACAGTTGTGTAACATATGGTACAACTCCACGCACAATACATAGGGTTATGCGGCCACGCCCATTAAATATCTAGAAAACAGGAGAATTTACTTGCCCTAATTGTTAACATACCCTATTTGTTGCCCGTAATACAATCAACACTGACATCCCCAAAGAACTAAAGGAATTCCGCTCAGTCTTGCTCTCACAACTGATATAGGCATTAAGATGTGCCTGCACATAATGAATATGGACGTGGAGTGAAATGGGCGTCTTGCACGCAATGCTACTTCACCAATGTGCTCCATGTGCTGAGGTAGCTGGTACCCTCCTAGTAGGGATTACTCTACTACTACAGCAATGTGCTGATGTAGCTGGGTTAGATGGTACCCTCCTAGCAGGGATTACTCTACTACTACAGCAATGTGCTGATGTAGCTGGGTTAGATGGTACCCTCCTAGCAGGTATAACTCTACTACTACAGCAATGTGCTGATGTAGCTGGGTTAGATGGTACCCTCCTAGCAGGGATCACTCTACTACTACTACTACTACTACTACTACTACTACTACTACTACTACTACTACTACTACTACAGTAATGTGCTTCATGCACTAATGTGGCTGGGTTAGGTGGTACCCTCCTAGCAGGTACAATTCTACTTACGATACAGCAATACTGCTGGCCAGCACCTAAGCTGCGATCAAGTGTATCAGTTGCGTGGAGGGTCTTCTGCGAAACCTACCGGCTACCAAGTCATGTACCATAAGGTCCTTAGTTGAATTCTGATAAGAAGGTTTATCCAAATATTTTACAAGAACGTTTTATTACAAAAAAATATCACCAATAAAACCCGGCCAGTTTGAGCTCATGCAGACATGAACTTCTCGGTGATGAATTCTGTCAGCGTATTATACCTTCCTCCCCAAGATGTTCCGTATAGAATTGGAATGCTAAAGAGTTTTGTTTATTTTATTTTTTTAAATGACTGTGCATTCCGTTGTTTTCTCGAGCATTCTGTGCTGAGAGAGAATGTCTTTGTAAGCGCGAGCCCTGGTCTACATTGCTCGGCTTCACGTTACGAATTCCGCCTGGAAATATAGACCAATATACCAAGGATACAAAACGACGCAAGTCTAAGCCCGAATCGCGTGTTAATTTCCCAGTGGTTTCATAAAATAAAAATGGCTGCCTGGCCTTGCCAACAGGATCAAGCTATATAAAACTGAAGGCACGTCTCTATGTGCATATATACGAGCACTTAGTAAGCTTTAAGGCGGGATACGAGTGTAGGTTCACCCTGGCACCACCCTCACCGACCCGACAGCAATCGACCCACGTAACACCATTCGCTAAGTTGGCTGGGGCTTAGAACAGGTTCATGCAGGTTACTTCGGTACCACTCTCGTCATAATCATCGCCATGAGGTTCATGAAGGTTACTCCAGTACCACTCTCGTCATAATCATCTCCATAATGGCGCAGCAGAAGAGCCATAATATGATGTGGAAGGTTGGCATAGGGGCGGGGCTGTAGGTGTGGGTTCGTGAGGGTTAAAAGATACCACCAGCAGACAACCAACCCACAACTAGTGGGAACAACATGACCCAATAGACCAGCCACACAACAAGACGGCAATTGTTCATGTAGGTTAGACATGTATGAAATTTCAAAATGGGGGTGGAGGAGGGTTTGGTTTTCACGCCACACCGCTCTGGTTGCTCTCAACTAGTTAGGTCATATCGCCACAAGATGGAAACCTGGAACCGGGAAGGAATTCTCTTCGCGGAACCCCGCACATTAATATAGCGACCAGGCCAAGGAGCTAATGGGGACCCAGCGGATACTCGCACCTGCGACCTCCAATTGGGGCGTCTTAACCAAAAAAACACAACGGATCCTCTTACTAAAGAAAAACAGTGAATATGCATTTAGAGAAATTAACCAAAACTTAAGATGCAGATAATATGCATACGATTAAAAAGCAATTGGATCGAAGATAACTAGACTCCATATATGTTGATATGTTATCTGGTATTAAGATGAGATTTATCATCATCATCACTGAAGCTGCATTACGCAACATATAAACTATGGTTATCCGTTGTATCTAACTAGAATGTAGACTTTCTAATCATCGGCGGTTTAGTTCTTATTTGTTCAGTGTTTGAAGAGCTCATTTCCAAGCGCTTGGGATGTTCCATTTAAAATGATGGGGGGAACGAGGAAAAGAAGATTTTTGAGGGGTGGGATAGGAGTCGAATTCTGAACTATTTTACCCCATTAGACTAGATATGATTTCTGACAGGAGGGGGGGTGTCGGATTTTTAATTATCTTCTGTTCCTCCCCCCCCCCCTCCACCACACTTTATGGTCCGACAGAACTTTGATATTTATATATTTCACCACTGTTGGGTTTGTTCGGCATAATAAAACAAATATGACATCCCAGTGGGGGTAACCTGATGGAAAGTATCCGCGAGTGAGAATGGTTTTCATGAGGGCGAAGCACAACGGAAACCATCCTCCCTCGGTGTTCCATTCCATCAGGTTACCCCCACTGGGATGTCATATTTTTCTAAGTATAAAACAGCTTATATCGTTGTGCTCAGTCTCGTCCAGCGCTTCACTATTAAGGGTCCTACAGACCATTAAGAAAGGTCAGGTCACGCGTATGGCTTTCGACCAATTCAATGTGATTCTGCTGCTGATTGACACAAGACGCCTATACGAATACCTGACACAGAAAATACTGCTTCTGTTCACCTAGAGACACAGCAACACCTTTGTGCTGCTACAGCGAGTGGCCTACACCTGTCGCCCCCCCCCCCCCCCCCCCCCCACCGCGGGGTTGCATTACCAGTTGCTCTGCATGTGGTAAGCAGCACCTTGACTGACTATCCATTATCTGCCATCCATTATACGTAACACATCGAATAAGAATCCTATGAAATGCAATTCCAATGCTAACAGAATGGGATGGAGGTGTATTCAATTATGCTGGATATAGATATCACCATTTCCGCATTCTACTTAACCGCATGCCAATGCCTTAACATTAAGGTGACGGTGTGAAGACAACAGTTTCTATTGAGCTTCTGTTAAGTAAACGTGTAGAGGAAATTCTATTCACATGATTGCATTGCTTATGATCCCTGGCTGGCTAGCTATTCCGTTTGTATTGAGAATTCATTTTACCATTTTTACTGAGGAACGCGGTTTGTGTAGGCGCATAATGTCGATATGCAATGGGGCTAATCAAAAATAGACATCCCTATTTATTTCTATCATCGTTTCACTGCCATGGTAGAATCTTATGGGAGTAGAATTAATTAGCTGCTCGGTACAGACGTGAATCTCTTAATGCATCCATGCCATTGAGAAAGTAGTTCCCAGCAATTAGCCATTGCGCAACAGAGGTAAGCATATTCCATGATTTCTTCATGAACATCCCCATTGGCGTCCATGGTATTCCTCCGGCCTGGCGCGTGGTAACGATATATACCTAATCAAATATGACGATGGTCCATCAATGCTTGATGTCTCAGTCTTCATGGATGCGTGTATGAGTAGTTGGCCCACTCGCTCATTGTGTCTGAAACTGTACACGTTAATGGTAGTGGGGCTGCAGCTTCATCATCGTATGGTTAATAGTGCTCCTTGGAGACCTGCGGCCAGGAAAGAAAGGCACTTAACTTGATTTCATAAATAGTTCAATTATGAAATCGATAGCTGTCTTTGTGCGGCCTCAGCAGGCCTTTTCCAAGTTGCCAGTAGGGGGCAGTGGAACGACCAAGGTATTCAATACTTGGAGCTCTACCTTCACAAGTTGCATGTAACGATCATTAGTCCAGGTAGCGTTGAAAGCTACAACAAAAGTGTACCGATATAGTTTCTACCACGTTTAGCACATACTGAGGCCACATATATGTAGGGTCTTAAGGTGCTTCAGTACACGGGGGGCCACGATCTCTTTTCAATTGGCCGCAGACGAAGTCCAGCCGTCTCGACCGCAGACATTCCACTTGTAAGCCAGGGCGCGTTTTTTCAACACATTCATGCCAGTGAGCCTGAACACTGACCTGCTTATAACCTTGTGATCAGAGCAATTGTAAAAATATTCAAAAGAGAACTGTTGGTCGAAATTAATTACAACTGTATAAGAACCGTAGATAAATGAAATAATATTTCTTTTCCAAGCCCTATTATTGTACGGCCGAACCTAAGTTTATTTTGGGTCACATATAACATCATTCTAAATTTTTAAACATTGAAATCTACTGCATCAAATAATTTGGAGTGTTTAAAAATCAAATACGAGAAGAGAGATTCAGGAGAAATGATCCGTTGTGTGCGCATCCTAATCAAATACTAGTAGGTCACTCGCAATGTCAAACAACCTGGAGTCTAATAGTCAAACAACATTTGGTTTACTGTTGCATAAAACGAACGCAAGTGACTGACAGTGGAAACACTAGATGGCAGCACCAACCTAATACACACGTGTGCTGTTTTGGAAATTTAAGATAAACAACAACTCGAAATTCCAGTTTTATTGACGTATGATGTATGTTACATCACTGTGCACAGGCATACCACAATAGTGAATAGTGAGGCATTCGTTTACTCGAGTATGGAGTGATGTAGCGTGTCGTACGACAGTGCAGGCAATGCAAATGGCGACCGAATCAGTGATTATACTACACTTGGTCACTTCAGGCATGAACTGTATAGAGTTGGCAGCATGATATGAGTTTATTTTGCGGTATGCCTGTGGGTATGATTACAAACAAACCCACATTGGATTTCAAAAACCTTACTGTTGCATAATTTGGTCGTCAAATCTAAACGTTTGGATGTTGTAATTTTCCCTTTATTTTGATCAATATTTTCGTTTGTTTTGCACTATCCAGCAGTTTAATGTTATGGTTTTCATGCAGGTTGGGTGTCTTCGTGCTCTGCACCTATGAGTTATATAGACCCTCTGATATGATGGGCATACAGCCTGATACAGGCTGTATTCTAGGGAAGTCGCTTAACACTCTTTAAGCCCCTACTGAAGCACCTTAAGATGAGGTGACTAGTAATTGGGAGTAGGCTAGATTTACTTTACGCCAAGTTCATCCATCACATCGCCCGTTTGTCTGAGCCCTGTGTAGCCTGTGAAAGTAGTGCTGCAGACGTACAATTCCCCCCTCACATCGCCCATTATAGACGCCCAGTCCCCCACCCCCCTTACATCGCCCGTTGTAGACGCCCAGTTCCCCCTCACATCGCCAATTATAGACGCCCAGTCCCCCCCCCTTACATCGCCCGTTGTAGACGCCCAGTCCCCCCTCACATCGCCCGTTGTAGACGCCCAGTTCCCCCTCACATCGCCCGTTGTAGACGCCCAGTCCCCCCTCACATCGCCCGTTGTAGACGCCCAGTCCCCCCCCCCCCCCCCTTACATCGCCCGTTGTAGACGCCCAGTCCCCCCTCACATCGCCCGTTGTAGACGCCCAGTTCCCCCTCACATCGCCCGTTGTAGACGCCCAGTCCCCCCTCACATCGCCCGTTGTAGACGCCCAGTCCCCCCCCTTACATCGCCCGTTGTAGACGCCCAGTTCCCCCTCACATCGCCCGTTATAGACGCCCAGTTCCCCCCCCCCCCCCCCTCACATCGCCCGTTGTAGACTCCCAGTCCCCCCCTCACATCGCCCGTTGTAGACCCCCAGTTCCCCCTCACATCGCCCGTTGTAGACGCCCAGTTCCCCCTCACATCGCCCGTTGTAGACGCCCAGTTCCCCCTCACATCGCCCGTTGTAGACGCCCAGTTCCCCCTCACATCGCCCGTTGTAGACGCCCAGTCCCCCCCCTTACATCGCCCGTTGTAGACGCCCAGTCCCCCCCCTTACATCGCCCGTTGTAGACGCCCAGTTCCCCCTCACATCGCCCGTTATAGACGCCCAGTTCCCCCCCCCCCCCCTCACATCGCCCGTTGTAGACTCCCAGTCCCCCCCTCACATCGCCCGTTGTAGACCCCCAGTTCCCCCTCACATCGCCCGTTGTAGACGCCCAGTTCCCCCTCACATCGCCCGTTGTAGACGCCCAGTCCCCCCCCTTACATCGCCCGTTGTAGACGCCCAGTTCCCCCTCACATCGCCCGTTGTAGACGCCCAGTCCCCCCTCACATCGCCCGTTGTAGACGCCCAGTTCCCCCTCACATCGCCCGTTGTAGACGCCCAGTTCCCCCTCACATCGCCCATTGTAGACTCCCAGTCCCCCCCTCACATCGCCCGTTGTAGACGCCCAGTTCCCCCTCACATCGCCCGTTGTAGACGCCCAGTCCCCCCCTTACATCGCCCGTTGTAGACGCCCAGTCCCCCCTCACATCGCCCGTTGTAGACGCCCATTTCCCCTCACATCGCCCGTTGTAGACGCCCAGTTCCCCCTCACATCGCCCGTTGTAGACGCCCAGTTCCCTCTCACATCGCCCGTTGTAGACGCCCAGTCCCCCTCACATCGCCCGTTGTAGACGCCCAGTCCCCCCTCACATCGCCCGTTGTAGATGCCCAGTTCCCCCTCACATCGCCCGTTGTAGACGCCTAGTTCCCCCTCACATCGCCCGTTGTAGACGCCCAGTTCCCCCTCACATCGCCCGTTGTAGACGCCCAGTTCCTCCTCACATCGCCCGTTGTAGACTCCCAGTCCCCCCCTCACATCGCCCGTTATAGACGCCCAGTCCCCCCCCCCCCCTCACATCGCCCGTTATAGACGCCCAGTTCCCCCTCACATCGCCCGTTGTAGACGCCCAGTTCCCCCCCCCCCCCTCACATCGCCCGTTGTAGACGCCCAGTTCCCCCTCACATCGGCCGTTGTAGACGCCCAGTTCCTCCTCACATCGCCCGTTGTAGACGCCCAGTTCCCCCCCCCCCCCCCCCTCACATCGCCCGTTGTAGACGCCCAGTTCCCCCTCACATCGGCCGTTGTAGACGCCCAGTTCCCCTTCACATCGCCCGTTGTAGACGCCCAGTCCCCCCTCACATCGCCCGTTGTAGACGCCCAGTCCCCCCTCACATCGCCCATTGTAGACGCCCAGTTCCCCCTCACATCGCCCGTTGTAGACGCCCAGTTCCCCCTCACATCGCCCGTTGTAGACACCCAGTCCCCCCTCACATCGCCCGTTGTAGACGCCCAGTTCCCCCCTCACATCGCCCGTTGTAGACGCCCAGTTCCCCCCCTCACATCGCCCGTTATAGACGCCCAGTTCCCCCCCCCCCCCCCCTCATGTCGCCCGTTGTAGACGCCCAGTTCCCCATCACATCGCCCGTTGTAGACGCCCAGTTCCCCCTCACATCGCCCGTTGTAGACGCCCAGTTCCCCCTCACATCGCCCGTTGTAGACGCCCAGTTCCCCCTCACATCGCCCGTTGTAGACACCCAGTCCCCCCTCACATCGCCCGTTGTAGACGCCCAGTTCCCCCTCACATCGCCCGTTGTAGACGCCCAGTTCCCCCCCTCACATCGCCCGTTATAGACGCCCAGTTCCCCCCCCCCCCCCCCCTCACATCGCCCGTTGTAGACGCCCAGTTCCCCATCACATCGCCCGTTGTAGACGCCCAGTTCCCCATCACATCGCTCGTTGTAGACGCCCAGTTCCCCCTCACATCGCCCGTTGTAGACGCCCAGTTCCCCCTCACATCGCCCGTTGTAGGCGCCCAGTTCCCCCTCACATCGCCCGTTGTAGACGCCCAGTCCCCCCTCACATCGCCCGTTGTAGACGCCCAGTCCCTCCCCTTACATCGCCCGTTGTAGACGCCCAGTTTTCCCTCACATCGCCCGTTGTAGACGCCCAGTTCCCCCCCCCCCCCTCACATCGCCCGTTGTAGACTCCCAGTCCCCCCCTCACATCGCCCGTTGTAGACGCCCAGTTCCCCCTCACATCGCCCGTTGTAGACGCCCAGTTCCCCCTCACATCGCCCGTTGTAGACGCCCAGTTCCCTCTCACATCGCCCGTTGTAGACGCCCAGTCCCCCTCACATTGCCCGTTGTAGACGCCCAGTCCCCCCTCACATCACCCGTTGTAGATGCCCAGTTCCCCCTCACATCGCCCGTTGTAGACGCCCAGTTCCCCCTCACATCGCCCGTTGTAGACGCCCAGTTCCCCCTCACATCGCCCGTTGTAGACGCCCAGTTCCTCCTCACATCGCCCGTTGTAGACGCCCAGTTCCCCCTCACATCGCCCGTTGTAGACGCCCAGTTCCCCCCTCTCACATCGCCCGTTGTAGACGCCCAGTTCCCCCTCACATCGCCCGTTGTAGACGCCCAGTTCCCCCTCACATCGCCCGTTGTAGACGCCCAGTTCCCCCTCACATCGCCCGTTGTAGACGCCCAGTTCCCCCTCACATCGCCCGTTGTAGACGCCCAGTTCCCCCTCACATCGCCCGTTGTAGACACCCAGTCCCCCCTCACATCGCCCGTTGTAGACGCCCAGTTCCCCCTCACATCGCCCGTTGTAGACGCCCAGTTCCCCCCCTCACATCGCCCGTTATAGACGCCCAGTTCCCCCCCCCCCCCCCCTCACATCGCCCGTTGTAGACGCCCAGTTCCCCATCACATCGCCCGTTGTAGACGCCCAGTTCCCCCTCACATCGCCCGTTGTAGACGCCCAGTTCCCCCTCACATCGCCCGTTGTAGGCGCCCAGTTCCCCCTCACATCGCCCGTTGTAGACGCCCAGTCCCCCCTCACATCGCCCGTTGTAGACGCCCAGTCCCCCCCCTTACATCGCCCGTTGTAGACGCCCAGTTCCCCCTCACATCGCCCGTTGTAGACGCCCAGTTCCCCCCCCCCCCCCCTCACATCGCCCGTTGTAGACTCCCAGTCCCCCCCTCACATCGCCCGTTGTAGACGCCCAGTTCCCCCTCACATCGCCCGTTGTAGACGCCCAGTTCCCCCTCACATCGCCCGTTGTAGACGCCCAGTTCCCTCTCACATCGCCCGTTGTAGACGCCCAGTCCCCCTCACATCGCCCGTTGTAGACGCCCAGTCCCCCCTCACATCGCCCGTTGTAGATGCCCAGTTCCCCCTCACATCGCCCGTTGTAGACGCCTAGTTCCCCCTCACATCGCCCGTTGTAGACGCCCAGTTCCCCCCTCTCACATCGCCCATTGTAGACGCCCAGTTCCCCCTCACATCGCCCGTTGTAGACGCCCATTTCCCCCCCTCACATCGCCCATTATAGACGCCCAGTTCCCCCCCCCCCCTCACATCGCCCGTTGTAGACGCCCACTTCCCCCTCACATCGCCCGTTGTAGACGCCCAGTTCCCCCTCACATCGCCCATTGTAGACGCCCAGTCCCCCCTCACATCGCCCGTTGTAGACGCCCAGTTCCCCCTCACATTGCCCGTTGTAGACGCCCAGTTCCCCCTCACATCGCCCGTTGTAGACGCCCAGTTCCCCCTCACATCGCCCGTTGTAGACGCCCAGTTCCCCCTCACATTGCCCGTTGTAGACGCCCAGTCCCCCCTCACATCGCCCGTTGTAGACGCCCAGTCCCCCCCCTTACATCGCTCGTTGTAGACGCCCAGTTCCCCCTCACATCCCCCGTTGTAGACGCCCAGTTCCCCCTCACATCGCCCGTTGTAGACGCCCAGTCCCCCCCCCCCCCCTTACATCGCCCGTTGTAGACGCCCAGTTCCCCCTCACATCGCCCGTTGTAGACGCCCAGTCCCCCCCCTTACATCGCCCGTTGTAGGCGCCCAGTTCCCCCTCACATCGCCCGTTGTAGACCCCCAGTTCCCCCTCACATCGCCCGTTGTAGACGCCCAGTCCCCCCCCTTACATCGCCCGTTGTAGGCGCCCAGTTCCCCCTCACATCGCCCGTTGTAGACGCCCAGTTCCCCCTCACATCGCCCGTTGTAGACGCCCAGTTCCCCCTCACATCGCCCGTTGTAGACGCCCAGTTCCCCCTCACATCGCCCGTTGTAGACGCCCAGTCCCCCCTCACATCGCCCGTTGTAGACGCCCAGTTCCCCCTCACATCGCCCGTTGTAGGCGCCCAGTTCCCCCTCACATCGCCCGTTGTAGACGCCCAGTTCCCCTTCACATCGCCCGTTGTAGGCGCCCAGTTCCCACTCACATCGCCCGTTGTAGACGCCCAGTTCCCCCTCACATCGCCCGTTGTAGACGCCCAGTCCCCCCTCACATCGCCCGTTGTAGACGCCCAGTTCCCCCTCACATCGCCCGTTGTAGACGCCCAGTCCCCCCCCTTACATCGCCCGTTGTAGACGCCCAGTCCCCCCTCACATTGCCCGTTGTAGACGCCCAGTTCCCCCTCACATCGCCCGTTGTAGACGCCCAGTTCCCCCTCACATCGCCCGTTGTAGACGCCCAGTCCCCCCTCACATCGCCCGTTGTAGACGCCCAGTCCCCCCTCACATCGCCCGTTGTAGACGCCCAGTTCCCCCTCACATCGCCCATTGTAGACGCCCAGTTCCCCCTCACATTGCCCGTTGTAGACGCCCAGTTCCCCCTCACATCGCCCGTTGTAGGCGCCCAGTTCCCCCCCCCCCCTCACATCGCCCGTTGTAGACGCCCAGTTCCCCCTCACATCGCCCGTTGTAGACGCCCAGTTCCCCCTCACATCGCCCGTTGTAGACGCCCAGTTCCCCCTCACATCGCCCATTGTAGACGCCCAGTTCCCCCTCACATCACCTGTTGTAGACGCCCAGTTCCCCCTCACATCGCCCGTTGTAGACGCCCAGTCCCCCCTCACATCGCCCGTTGTAGACGCCCAGTCCCCCCTCACATCGCCCGTTGTAGACGCCCAGTCCCCCCTCACATCGCCCGTCGTAGACGCCCAGTCCCCCCTCATATCGCCCGTTGTAGACGCCCAGTCCCCCCTCACATCGCCCGTCGTAGACGCCCTGGAGTTCCCCCTCACATCGCCCGTTTCACCTGAAGCTGAACTAATCTAAAATCGATCATGTTTACGCCATACATCTGAGTGTGGCCTCAGGCATAAAATTTGATTAGGCCATAGATTTTAACTGGTATCTCGTGTCATGTACATATTTCACTTAAGCAACAAGGTCATTCAATGTCTATCAAAGCTGAACAAAAAGCGGATTTCTTTTCATTTCAACTCATTGCGATAAGAAAATGAGTCGTTCCAAAGAGGGGGTGTTAAAACATAGTTTTATGATGTAGGGCAAATCTATCTTGGTGCTTTGTGTTTTTATCTAACTACGGTGTCGGTCAATCTTACAATCTTATTTCTACAATATACCCGTGAAGCATTACTGATAAAGCACGGGATTTATACAACATGGCTTTCATTCCAAATGTTTTGCATACGACGTGGGGACTTGTGAGGACTTAAATACTACACTCCATTACTGACCGGATCAACAGACTCGTATAGTGATATAGTGTTCAGTTTGATACTCATACCTATCAGGAAAGTACGTCGTATTCTGGTGTGTGATAAATGTGAGTGTTAATCTGATTCAATAGATACGTTGTAAAATGCTTTGGATCAATAACTGATAATAAATAGATGGGCTTTAGAGAGTGCCTAAATCTTCACAGAATCTCTCCAAAACAAATAGCAATGTAGTACCTATTTCCTTGGGCACCATACTTAAGAAAGTATTAGAACAGCAATGTATTTAAAGTGGCCTTCGATATCCATGCTGAAAAATAAGGAGCACCCGTAACCTGAAATGCCTTCATTAGACCTACAGCAGCTCACACGCCTCACTAATGCAAAGCTTCCATCTGAGAAAGTAATGAGAAAAAGTGGTCTTACCCAGCTGCATTCGATCCACCTTATATGTGTCTATAATTTCCATATATACGAGTCCGAAGCTTAGGTGGTATCCGTGACAGAGGAAGTTGACGATGAAGGCGGCGGCACATACTATCCAGCCCCAGCCCCCGTCGGGGTGGAACTCGCCGAAGCTGATCTGTTGGGTGGCGGGCGCGGGTTGCAGCACCCCCTCATGCCTGCGTAGCGAGCTGGGAGACACCTGCACGTCGCGATTCACCTGAGTTGTGCTACAAGTGGTGTTGGTTTGGATGGGTTTACAACTAACCTCGTCGCTCTCCTCTTTTGCCTCACAGGTAGCATTTGGCAAAAAGGGAGTTTTCGTTTCGGGTTCCTCGGACGCTGTGCATTCCGTTTCGGAAACAAGTTCGGCCGGCATTTCCGTCGGGGTATGGTCTTCCATGGACGGGCACTCTACGGCGGTGTCGAGTAAGAATCAGGCCTAAAACTCCGTCCAGGCGACTAACCCGCGTACCCCGGGCTACAGTGAGATCCGCACAGTGTATTGACAACCATTACAGCTGCGATAGAGGCAATGGCTTAGCTGCTTCCCTTTCGTCGGTGGAGTGAGATCAGGAGCCAAAAGCCATCTGGCGGCCAGAGGGGAAATCAAGAACTATGCCTTTTGCAGCAGAGACGTTGCGATATCTGAAGAAAGCATAGTGGTATGGTGGGTTCGTGTTTGAAGCAAGTCTAGATCAATGCGAAGAAGTAAATCCATCCGGCGGTGGAAAACGAAACTACATGTACACTATGGACTGATATAAAAGATGATTATTGCGGTCTGTGTTGTAGTAATAAGGTTTGTTCCCATGCTAGAGATGTCAGAAGGTGCTCTAGTAACTCAGGCAAACATAGCCTGGATTGATACATAAGCAATGAAATTTCCCTACCTATATCAAAAACTTCCCCTGATATCCAATCACATATCCTGTACGATGGATCTAGTCAGGTGGCTACACGATGTTGGTGGAACTGAGCAAACGTTTGTTGTTTTGTTATGGCACCTGCAGTGGCCTTAGACTAAACATATGAGTCCTTTCCCCGAACAGCACGACCACGAGTTATGCCGGAATAATCCAAATAACACACTGTTTGAATTGTGAACCATTCGTTGTTGACGAATTATGCCAATTTCCCGTCGTGTACGTTCTCCTTTTAAATGTTTTTTAAAACTTTATTTTGACGTTATTTTCATTACTAGCACTTCCCTACCATTTCACACTACATGTACGCGTCGCAAATGCTTCTCAAAAGTATCAAACCTCAGACGACTCGCACTATCCCAAAGTGGCGTTCCTTTCTCAATAGTATCAAACACCAGACTCGCACTATCCCAAAGCGGCGTTTGCTTTCTCAAAAGTATCAAACCTCAGACTCGCATTATCCTAAAGCGGCGTTCCTTTCTCGAAAGTATCAAACCTCAGACTCGCATTATCCCAAAGCGGCGTTCCTTTCTCATAAGTATCAAAACTCAGTCTCGCACTATCCCAAAGCGGCGTTCCTTTCTCACAAAATATCCAACCTCAGACTCGCACTATCCCAAAAAGGCGTTTCTTGGAGTTGTGCGTTTCTGCGTGTTCGTGCGTCGGGTGGCCGGCGACCACGGGGGACTTCCTTTCCTGCAGTTCCACTCCTCGTCCAGGTTTAACACGTGCTCAACCATTCGGCATTCGGCTGCAGAAGACGAAACGCTGCCTACGCGCTAGCTCACAGCCTTTGCAGCAGATATTCTAGAAGCTGCGAGGGAAAATATTTCGACTCACACATGCGAATAAGTATTGATCTTTGAAGAGACAGGAATAAAATGTGAGCGAGTGTGTGATCTTTGAAATGTCGGCGATGTACGGGTCAGAGTGTGCGCATGTGTACTACCACATCATGCCTCGCACGTTCCTCGCTGAGATGGCCTTCTAATCTCGCTCTGATCAGACCTGCTGCGCGGGAAACACGGCTGAGGATTCGTCGGCGGCCGGCCGGCCTGAGAAGGGAACAGACGATCGTCTGAAAACTGCTTGATTATCACCGATTTGTGTGGCGGGAATCAATAACCGCGCCCGCTACTAATGCCGGTCCGAAATATCGGGCCACGGCGCAATCAAGACAGAGAGCGGCTGAGCGCGGTCCCATTCACTTTCCCCGCTGCTGCTGCGGCGGCTGCTGCTGCTGCTGCCAGAAATTGAAGGAAGCGACCGCTAGTTTTCACTTGTGTTCTCCATTGATTATTCGTGCGTGGCGCCTCGCCTTCAAGCGACTACGACGAGCGATTTCACAACTGTCTTCATCAGCAGCCATTTATGTTATGACTCGAGGACTGGAACTGTTAATGAACACTTTGACTGCTCCTCGTCCTCTTCCTCCTCCTCGCTGGCTCAGCTCAGTCTCCGGCAGACCCGGCGCTCCGTGACGTCACCGGGGGAGGGGTGGTATCATAAGCAATCGATAGAGCGAGGCCGGCCGGGCGTCTATTGTTATTATCGGCAGAGAAGAAAAGAAGCTTGCGCCCCGCCGCCAAATGTGCCATGATGTACGGCAAAACTCGCTACTGAGCACTGCTGCAGTAGCTTCTCCAGCAATATTGCCTTAACGAGGGTGGTACTTGTCATCCACGGCTACAGTATAGGCCAACCATTCATGCACATATCTATCTCCCGAGAAACCTTTTAATATTAGCACCCCAAAAAGACCAATGTTTCAGTATCATTAGTGACAGGTTTATGCACGCGTTATCATTTGAAATACTCGTTGCATTCACACTGTCGTTATTTACCGACAATCGCTACATTCATACTGCTGTTATTTACTGACAATCGTTACATACTGTTGTTATATACTGACAATCGTTACATTCACACTGTTGTTATTTAATGACAATCGTTACATACTGTTGTTATATACTGACAATCGTTACATTCACACTGTTGTTATTTAATGACAATTGTTACATTCACACTGTCGTTATTACGTTATTGGATAATGAGCTGTATGTTTTAACTGTTTAAATGTGAATTGGGCGATGGGGCTTTGATTGATTGATTGATTTTATTTAGGTATAAAATGTACATGTACAATACAAAGTAAAACAATATAAATAAGACATAGTTACAGTGTCAGAGGTTAAACATGCCATAAATATACCTCGGATAGCACTTTAAGTGTCCTGCACTTATTTCCAAAGCGGTCCAGGCATGATATATCACAGGCAATATTGACACATATCACAGCAATGTCTATTTTGGCAACAATGGCTTACCATATCACAGTTTAATATAAATAGATGGCTCCTTCCTCATTTGCAACACACTCGATAAAATATTTCTTTACTTCTAGTTTAAAATTCTCTTTTATTATGCATTGTTTGATATGGCCAGGTAAAGCCCTGGTCACATTTGACAAAGACCTCCGTGCGGCTGATTGATCGCATGCGTCCAAAGTGCCGTAAACAGGTCGTATGCGGCCAAACAGCGATCTTTCATTTGTGGTCACAAAAGAAGAGCAGTTCCATTTAAAAGTGTTGGTGGGGGAGGAAAGGAAGAATTTTTTATATATACATATATATATATATATATATATATATATATATATATATATATATATATAAAATAAATATACATATATATATGGAACGGCCCTAACGCACTATCCCCTTTGCGCGGAGGACGCACGCCCACCTTGAAGAGGCTTTGAGGAAGCCTTCCAGTGGCCTCACGGTCCTTATGAAAAAAAATTAACATCTGTTTTCTTTAAAGAGTGCCATGAGGCACTCTCAAGGATCAGTGGGAGCGCCGCACGGCCTTAAAGATTGCCGTGCGTCAGACGCTAAGTCAACAAATGTCCGTACGGCAGACGTGGACTGTAGACTGATTTGCAAAAATGTTCGCAAACCTCTCTATGGCCCACGACCACTGATTTTCGACCGCACGACCTCTACGGTTGAGGCCAACTCCTTGAGGCACCCGCAAGGTGATCCTGCAATAGCCACGTTTTTCGGCCGTAAACTGCCCGCAAACAGCCCGCACGGCGGACGGATGCCTAATGTGACCAGGGCTTAAGTTGTTCCAGTTTTTGGCACCGACAAGTGAGAATGAATACCTCCCAGCCGAGCTTACCCCAGGAACAATAAAATTGTGGCTCCCTCTTGTTTGATAGTGATGTTGATTTTGAAAACGCTCACACTGTTCAGAAAGATATGATGGAGCAGTGTTATCAAAAATTTAGAACGTGTGGTTTACATTTAATTGCTGGACCCTTTTCTCTACTGACAGCCAATTGACTATCTTGAATTCATTATAACCAATATGAGATCTCGGATGTAGTCCCAAAACATATCTTATCATTTTATTTTGACAGATCTGTAATCGTTGCTTCAATTTTAACTTGAGACCACCATACCAGGCACTGCAAGCATAGTCAAAATGACATTGAATAAGAGCCATGGCAAGGTTACGTTTGGTGGTAAAGTCAAAATAGTAAGCCTTACGATAAAGAAATTTTAACCTAGAGTTACATTTGCTTATAACTGAATTCGCTGTTGGTTTTACCTTGCAGGGTCTGGTCTAGTTTTGTGCCTAGTTAAGGCTGTGATGCTGGTGACACTCTCAAAATAAGACAACTCCTAGTTTAGCACTCCTGTCCCCTTTATAACAATAGTTATCTAATCCCTGAGATCTTGGTGTTTCAAATATAAGTTTTCTTTAACTTACCTGCTTGAGTTGACCTCAATAAAAACAAAGTTTCAATTTCACAGTGTTTTACCTCAAATGAGGTTTTCTTGATCAATAAAGGTTCATTTGATTTATAAATATCATACATGTGTGCTAAATATACTAGGCTAGGGCAACTGAAAGGCAAACTTGGAGTTCCTGCAAGAGAATACCTTACAGCACGCGATTTTGCTAGAAATTTTACTTACGAAAGTAGGTCAACCTGCTGGCCATTGTGAGTGAATGGCTGTCCAGTGTGACCTACTTTCGTAGCTAAAAATTTCCACCAAAATCTCGTGCTGTAGGGTATTCTCTTGCAGAAACTCCAAATTTGCCTTTCAGTTGCCCTAGCCCAGTATATTTAGCAGACATGTATGGTACTTATAAATCAAATGAACTTTTATTGATCAAGAAAACCTCATTTGAGGTAAAACACTGTAAAATTGAAAATGTGTTTTTATTGAGGTCAGCTCAAGCAGGTAAGTTAAAGAAAACTTATATGTGAAACACCAAGACCTCAGTGATTAGATAACTATTGTTAGAAAGGGGACAGGAGTGCTAAACTAGGAGTTGTCATATTTTGAGTGTGTCACCAGCATCACAGCCTTAATTCACACTAGGTTTGCTATCAATTTTGACTCCATTCCAGACCACATTTAGCTCTTTCCTCCTCTTTAGTCTCTTTTGTGAGCCAAAAATGATAGATTCAGTTTTCCCGTGATGTAAGGATAATTTATTATCTACAAGCCAATCGCTAACATTTTGTAACTCATGCGAAAATGTATTTTCAATATCCTGGACATTCTTTCCAGGGACTTAAAGACAAGAATCATCCGCATATAAAAGAAGTTTGCAATTGACAGCCTTCTGCATGTCATTGACATAGATTAAGAAGAGGAGCGGCCCGAGAATGGACCCTTGAGGTACCCCACATGTGACATTCCTGGTCTCAGACCTGGTGCCGTCCACTTCAACCAGCTGGCTACGTTGAGTGAAATAAGATTTGAACCAATTGACCGAAGTTAAATTAAGACCTATCGCAGAGAGTTTTGACAGGAGAATATTGAGATTGACCGTGGCAATGTATCCTCTAATTTAACTGAACCTTTCAGGCATGCCTTGCCTCTGACTAGCACGATATTGTAAGCGGCAATGATACTGGTTATATTAGTAACCACATATTGGAAGGGTGTATTATTAATTTTGCTATTCAGCTCGAGGAGGAAAATTATGGTGGAACAAACTGGATCTCATGCGCTAACTCGGAGAGAAAATGTAAACAACAACAACAAGAAAACACATATATACAAACTACATGCTTATTTATCTTGAACAATCGATAATAAGCCCCTTGAATAATTGAGACACCTTCGTTCAGTATTCATCTTTACAGTTATGTTTACATTTTATGATCAGACCTTCGAATTCAGAACTATTTATCTTAAACCTGATATCCTGACATTAAGCATTATTGTAGCGTTGCTTTCCATTGATGTTTGATGGTTGCCTTAACGTAACACGTGTTGTGGAAGGGGAGGCGGAGAACCAGGCAGGCACCGCGATAAGATGCATTCTTTGCCGAGCGAAACAAGCGCGGCTTCCACCAAATATATGATTGTTCTAGGAAAAAAGCTCACGCGTTATTAAGCCGTTGATGTGTTGTATTCTATTGGCGGAGTGTCGCGTATGGAGATAAGGAACTGCTAATAGTGTCAGGAGATCAGGCCGTCAGGGAATCCTCACAGCTATTGCATCTTCCTAGCGTATCCACAGGGAATATTGGCTGTTCTCGCTTGCTTTGTGCTGCACCAGGTCAAATATAACGAAATGAAAAATGGCCATGATCTAATCTGAAATAAATGTGGCAAATGGATGACTGGGGGGTATAGAGGGGACAGCATTACGCAAGGTGAGGACTTGCCCAACTATAATCATCCTCGAATCCAATCTCCAAATAGAATAGAAAAAACGCAATTCATATTCAACGACTAGAATGCTTATTACTGAGTTATCTGATAGCTTCAAGTATGTATGTATGTATGTATGTATGTACGTATGTATGTGTGCGTATGAACGTTTTTATGTTTGTATGTAAGTATGTATGTATGTATGTATGTGTGCGTATGAATGTATTTATGTATGTATGTATGTTTGTATGTATATATGTTTGTATTTATGTATGTGTGCGTATGAATGTATGTATGCATGCATGTATGTTTGTACAAGTCTGTGTGTTATGTATGTATTTATGCATGCATGTATGTAGGTATGTACATGTATTTGTATATATGCGAATGTATGTTTGTCTGTCTGTATGTTTGTGTTTATGCATGCATGCATCTATCTATCTATCTATCTATCTATCTTGAAAGATATACATGTCCTGTACGTTTTTACTTAAGCCCAGCTTGTAAAAAGAAATAGTGCGAGCAGTGTTACTTGAGCATCCCCGCAAGTTTGGTCAGCTTTCAAAGGTTGGCTAGGCTATGATTAGCGCTAAGTGATTCAGTACATCACATGCTTAACCTGTATGTGGCTACTAAATCTGCTTTACTTTGTCCTTAAATAACTATCAATAAGAATTTGGTCGATTGTTTATGCATCGTCCTGACAAATAAGAAACCCATTGGCATTCCTGAATGAAATATCCATTAGCTAGCCAGTATACCTGTCTACTACTTTACAGCGCCTTGGCAGACACACGCTATTCCACTAGTTCCCACGTGGCCTCTGCTGAAATGTCTATACACTTATGCTGTGTTTTAAGAATATGAGCCAGTAATTTTAAAACTTTAACACTCTAGAGCAGTATATAATATGATATATAACCCTAAGTTATCCTTTCTGCTCTTCTTCAGCATTCGCATTTTCTTGTGTTCCTTTGTGCAATTAATGATGTTCCTCCTTTGTTTATCTGTTTATCGTATTATTTTGTTCTAGTTTGTATTTATGTTTTTGTATAATTTGTCTATATACTTTGTAGAAACCCTACAGTCAATAAACTATATATATATATATATATATATATATATATATATATATATATATATATATATATATATATATATATATATATATATATATATATATATATATTCAGTAAGCCGCCCCTCTCCTCTGCACAAGGCCCACTATCCGACTCCAGCTGCCGCCTTATATTTACACCTAGCCAAGGCCTGACAGAGCTGGAATATCTTGATACTAAAGCAAATCTGCAAGTAGAATGTTTCAAATAGTACTCTATTTTATAAGGTTTTATCAGCTTTCACAGACCCTGTGCAGAGGGCTTAAGGTTCTCTGGCCATGAATGGGTTAAATGAATAACCCTTAACATTTCCTGGGTTGCAAAAGATTAAACAATTGATATTTAGGTGCATTTGTTGTGAATGGATTCCCTTAACAACCTTTGATATATTCTTGGTGGGTAAAGGGTCAAAGGAATTTTCACTGGGTGCTCTGGCCATAGATGGGTTAATGAAATAACCCTTAACTAATTTTGGGTGGAGAAAGGTTAAACGAATAGTGATCAGGTCCTCTGGCCATGAATTTGGTTAATTAAATAACCTTTAACATATCCTGGTTCGCAAAAGGTTAAATGAATGATATCAAGGTGCATTGGCCATGAATGGGCTAATAAAATAATCCTTAACTAATTATGGGCGATAAAGGGTTAAATGAATAGCATTATGATGCTCTGGCCATGAATGAGTTAACTTAGCAACCTTCAATTTATTGTTCATGGGTAAAGGGTCAAATGAATGGTCATCAAGTGGGTTGGCCGTGAATGGGTAAATCAAATAACCCTTAACATATTCTGGGTTGCAAAAAGTTCAATGATTAATTCTAAGGTGCTTTGGTCATGAATGTGCTTACTTAAGAACCTTTGATATATTCTCGGTGGGTAAAGGGTTAAATGAATGGTCTTCAGGTGTTCTGACCATAAATATGTTAATAAGATAACCCTTTACTAATTCTGGATGGCAAAGTGTTAAATGAATCATCTTGGCCAGGTGCAATGGCCAGGAATGGGTTAACTTAACAACCTTTGATATATTCTGGATGGGTAAAGGGTTAAATGACTTACCCTAGGCTATTACATAGATTCATGTTTTACATAATAAAACATACCTATCAATAGCAATGATGAACTTGAACAACAAAGAGTGTATGTGTGTATGTGTGTGTGTTAAATACAAAACCAAATATATTGCATTCACACATCCCACCAAAAAAGCGTAAATATACTGCCTCACTTAAAGAAATTATGAAGAACACAGAAGTATGATACGATAAAATTAAATTGTCACTATAAATAGGATTAACCAAGTCGGTAATTATTTTTACAACGGTAAAGGTGAGTGTTTTAGGTGACTGGATCTACGGCATAGAGTGCCATCCGAAACATAGGAAAACAGCAGTGAATAAAAAAATATTCTCCCGCAGACCCGCCGAGATCCAGGTCCGTCCGCTCTACAATTCAGCACGCTAACTATCCTAACCAGTATCCTAACTTGCTATTCGATAATTATACAGCACATATTTTGTCAAACTCAATTCTAGACGGTACTGTAAGTCAAAGATGTCGGTCGATGACGTACTCTCTACTCCAAATTCTTTAACCATTAAATTCGAGTCTCACGGGAGAAGGAATGTAATTAACGTAATCCTCTCGTGCCGACTGACGAAAACGGCCATGCGGGAACATACTGCAGGGGTCAAACCCTTGTCAAACGGCACATGCTCCTCTAAAAGGGAGCCAACCGTACACGAAACTCTGTATCAATTTATATGAATATATATATATATATATATATATATATATATATATATATATATATATATATATATATATATATATATATATATATATATATATACATATATTTAGTTATACAGTAGTTATATAGCAGAGTTATCTACCTAAAAGGTTACAACTAGGAACCAGATGTGATGTATTCTCAAAGAGCGTCCAAAAACCCGTAGCTAGTTCAGGGCATTGTTTGAGTTCTGACGGGACTACGAAGTATACATTAGCTGATCCCCTTTTTAAGACTCAGTAAGCGACAACACTTCCTGTGTACAAGGCACCGGAAACTAGCCAGATCTTCTCCATATTAGATTTCAAAAATTCCAGTAGGCATCCACCCAGGTGGAAAAAAGGTAATTGTTCTTCTGAAAAACAGAAATACTTTTCATCTGAAATCACTCATTTTGCTCTCAGATAAGGCTGAGAATGCATCTCAGAGCATCTACAACCCTCTGGCTTATGGGGCACTTAAGCGGCCCCCAGACCCCCGGCCGATAGGTCCGCGCACCGCAGGCGGACAGGCTTTAGAACCCTACTTGCTAAACAAGCCCCATTTGGACACCCTGTTTTGAAAAATTGGATAAGTCCCAGCCCAGGAGTATAGGTAACGTGTCATCAACATTCTCCGATACCATCAGGAATTGCTATTATCTCTAGGAACATTAGGTCCCGTTCATGCTAGTGTTCATGCTCATCCTGTCAGGATATTAATCAGAAATTCTCCATCATGTCAGGTATACACAGTATGTGTGGATTGTATGTTTCTTTATTGACAATAAGCATAGTTATGAAAGCTTCATTTATAAACGGACTATAAGAGATAAACACAAATTATATCAGCTCCATATATAGCAGAACGTACACATAAACTAAATATCTTGACAAAAATGAAACTCAAACAAGAGAGACATGTATATACCTGCCACGTTCATATTAGTTTCAGCTCTTTGAGGCACTAAATGACTTATCCGCTGCCATCCCTGTTAAGCAGGGTTATCTTAATATACATGTTCGCAAAATTTCTTCCTGCTATGCGCCAGTAATCGGATAATCTCGGGGTCATTAATGCCATCTATGGACTTTCCATTCAACCAGTATAAGACCTTTCTAGGTTCCTCAGCACATGTATCAGAGGAAGTTCCACCCCCCCCCCCCCCCTAAATTACCTATCTCTTTGTACATAGAATTCCCACATACCTGAAGACTTGGACACTGCATAACGATGTAATGTGCCGTTCCAACCCATAATCATTGCATCTTGTACACATCCTGTTGCTCATATAGGGATCCCATTCAGACAAGCATCATCTGCTTTGAACTGAATTGCATGTAATACCATCTATGCCCAATGTTCCCATATCTGATTAGCTCAAGGTCTGTTCCACTTACTCTACACCATGCCAGGTAATTTTGGTACTAAAAATGTCCTCTAAAAATGTCATTTACTGTACACAGTATCTTAGATGACCTTCAGAAAATTTCCTCTAAAGCCCAAGCCCATATCAGCGCTTTTCACGCACCCTTTTGAATGGTGGTGTGTACGTATATTACTTGCTGGACTCTTGTGAAAAGTCCATACTCAACAATTGTATCAGGAATTTCAGAAATTAGTCTCCTTCTTGGGATCTGTTCATTTCCACCTTTCCATGCTACACAATTTACAAACCTGCCTTCCTTATCAAACTTTCTGCACCTAACTCAATATTGTATTAATAAAATAGGAGCTTTTTTCACTTCAATGTATGATGTGATTCTAATCGGTCCTTTGGGGAAGTCCCTGAATGCGTTGCCTAGCATATCATTGAAAGATCAACAGATTGCTGGACTGCAGCTTAGCGAGAGAGTCCCCAACAGTAAAACATTCTCTTATGTCCTTGCTTGTTAACCTTTGCCATTTTCTAGTTGTACTTCCATCTCAACTGGACTTCAGCTCAGTGAGAGAGTCCCCTACAACATAACATTCTCTTATGACTTCGCTTGTTAACCTATACCAACCTCTAGTTGTACTTGTGTACCTTCCATCTCAACTGGACTTCAGCTCAGTGAGAGAGTCCCCTACAACATAACGTTCTCTTAGGTCTTCGCTTGTTAACTTGTACCATATTCTAGTTTCACTTGTGTACCTTCCATCTGAGCTGAACTTCAGCTCAGTGAGAGAGTCCCCAACAGTATGACATTCTCTAATGTCGTCGCTTGTTAACCCATACCATCTTCTAGTTGTACTTATGTTCCCTCCATCTTAACTGGACTGAAGTCCAGCGAGAGAGTCCCCCACAGTATAATGTTCTCCTATGTCCTCGCTTGTTAACCTATACCATCTACTAGTTTTACTTGTGTACCTTCCATCTCAACTAAACTTCAGCTCACCAAGAGTCTCTTACAGTATAACATTCTTTTATGTCCTCTCTTGTTAACCTCTACCATCTTCTAGTTTTACTTGTGCTCAGTGAGAGAATCTCTTACAGTAAAACATTCTTTTAGGTCCTCGCTTGTTAACCTATACCATCTTCTAGTTTTACGTGTGTACCTTCCATCTCAACTGGACTTCAGCTTACCGAGAGTCATTTACTGTATGAGGTTCTTTTATGTCCTCTTTTGTTAGCCTATACCATCTTCTAGTTTTACTTGTGCTCAGTGAGTTAGTTGTACTTGTGTACCTTCCATCTGAACTGGACTTCAGCTCACTGAGAGTCTCTTACTGTATAACGTTCTCTTATGTCCTCGCTTGTTAACCTATACCATCTTCTAGTTGCACTTGTGTACCCTCCATCTCAACTGGACTTCAGCTCACCGAGAGAGTCCCCTACAACATAACGTTCTCTTATGTCTTCGCTTGTTAACCTATACCATCTTCTAGTTGTACTTGTGTACCTTATCCTCAGCTGGACTTCAGCTCAGCGAGAGAGTCCCCTACATCATAACGTTCTCTTATGTCTTCGCTTGTTAACCTATACCATCTTCTAGTTGTACTTGTGTACCTTATCCTCAGCTGGACTTCAGCTCAGCGAGAGAGTCCCCTACATCATAACGTTCTCTTATGTCTTCGCTTGTTAACCTATACCATCTTCTAGTTGTACTTGTGTACCTTCCATCTCAACTGGACTTCAGCTCACCGAGAGAGTCCCCTACATCATAACGTTCTCTTATGTCTTCGCTTGTTAACCAATACCATCTTCTAGTTGTACTTGTGTACCTTACTTCTCAACTGGACTTCAGCTCACCGAGAGTAAGATGAAGAGTGTGTGAAGGATAAGTGGTGCAAGGTGTGTTTGCCTACCCATGGCTAATGCTTATAAAGCAAATAACCATATTTTGTGTTTTCCTTGGTTCCCTTCTAAGGAGGCTTTTGTTCCACGCTTTCCTTGTTCCAACTAACTATGGGTTAGGGTGTTGGCCGGCCCGTTCGTTTTTGTTAGCTGCTGACCTATAAACTTACATGCATAGGGAGCAGTTATAGGTTTTTCAAGCATTAGCATCATATAAATGGGATAATGAAAAGGGTTTTTCCTTTTCACAGTGTCTGGAACGAGAAGTACTGCAGGATTATTTATATACATTCCAGCCTTTATGGGTATAATAACGTAAGGGTAGCACTAGTATTTTGTGTGTTTCTTCAAGTTGAATATTCTGCACCATGTTATGTCATTGTTATACAACTCTTCCTTTTTTGTTTGAAGTAGAGTGCGACTTTGTAAACATATCATTTACAGCAAATATACGTACAATACAGTACAATACAAACACAGAATAACATTCTTGTATATTCTCGCTTGTTAGCCTATACCACCTTCCAGCTTTACTTGTGTAGCCATTTTTAACTATGTTTCATTTTAGATACCTTACATCCAGGGTCATCCTCACAGCTCGATGGTCTGACCTAGAGTTGTCCTCCGTTCTTATTTAACTCCTTTTGCGTTGTTATTTCTGGTGGGAAATCATGGTCATCCGAAAGTTGAGTAACGTGCATACAATACAACCACATGATTTCTGAGATGATAAAATAGATACAGCTGGAATGTTCAAATAACATTTTTCTTCTATTCTACGTAATTGACTGCAAAATGAGTAACATCAAAATTTGAAATGTTGGATTATTGAAGCGGTTGTATCGTTACGGCACACGAATGCTGCCCAGTATACGATTTTGACATCTAAATGCAACATGCGGTTGATTCAAGTTCACTGATTCTTATTCATTTGGTATTTGGTTGGTATCATTTTAAAGAAAATTATTTCAGTCAGTAAACGTGTCGCTATTTATTTTAAATACAGCAGCAGCAAATGCTACTACTACTACTACTACTACTACTACTACTACTACTACTACTACAGCCCCTACTTCTACTTCTACTGCTGCTGCTGCTGCTACTTAAAGTTGAATACAATTTTACCGATAGATGGCGACTACGTACAGTGAATATTTCCAATAACCTAGTCATATTCAACCAAAGAGATGTGTGGATCGCTAGTTGTTCATGCTCTTGGGACACTTTACTAAATTTCAGTTTAATTTTCTTGAAACTCAGCATCGGTAAAGAACAAGGCATAGTAATCTTCAAAACAATTTATATTCTTGGGGTCATCGACTAAGCTTTCACAGACTTTTGAAGAAAATGCCATTTATGTCATAAGATGTACAATTCTCCAAAAGGTTTCCTAAATTGCTTAATATTTCCTTCCATAGATACTGTTATTGCTTAAAATGCCTTTCTGTCACGTTTTTTGGTCTCATATAGGAATTATAGGGTAGAATCAAGGAATGAAGGAAATGAGTCTTTAACCCAAAAGTTTGTCAAAACTATTTATATATTGCTCTTAACAAAAATACATGAAGAAAACGACTGGTCATCTTGTAGTTTTCAAACCGCATGTTTCAAAAGTTTGTGAAATAGGACCTTTTTGGCAGATTTACATGAAAATGATGCAACCAATTGTTACCGTAGCTGTCCATTATATCATAAAATGATGTTAAGAAGGGGAACCCCAATTTTTACATAGATCAATGACCATACATATTTTCTGAAATTATTTCAAATCATCAATTTCAATAAATATGAAATTCAATGTGGCCATAACAGTCAGTGTTAAAACTGCCACTTAGGATACTATTTAGAAGAGACATGGTAAAATCACAATGGAATTTCAATAGAAATCTGTTTTTGTACCAATTTCCTGACAGTGGTGTCAGGTAAATTGTACTAGATCATTTTAGCTTGTCCAATACGCAATAGGTGCCACCGGTGTAGATTATTGCAAGACCTTAAAGGATGCTCAACAGCAGGTAAATATACTGTAACGTATGAAATAAGTCCTCGGTTAATGTGCAGATGTACCACACAGTTAACAAATTTACGGCCAACATTTAATCAGCAAATCTATATGCTCATTTCAATGTGTGATTATATGTCATCTATGTGTTGCAAAATAGTAAGCCCCAAGTGGGATTCTTCTGCATTGTATGATTGAGCAAACCTGACATGTGCCTTCTCTTGACTTTTGGTATGAATAAGCACGAGGTCAAGCGTTTGCAAATAGATATATTTCCACTTTTCCTCCTGTCAACACTGGAGTTGTATTGTATGTTTATTGATTGCACTTGCAAAAAATGCAAGATCATAATCATACAAAGACCTCTCATGTTAATATCAGACACGTATATAGCATAGACACACAAAAACACATATAAATACAGAAAATCTGCATTTAGGACCGTGTCGAAGAAGTTACTGACTATCGTGTCCGGTCACGCAGTAGAAGAAGCCGACTGCATTAACAAAGTGAGTTTTAACTGGAGAAAAATAGGATTAGTCTATCTAAACTCAACATAACAGATTGCAGTTTGAAATATGCATGAGTGAACATACATATCAATTTCAATTAGAGACATTTCACTCTCAATCAAGGTATACAGTTACATGTTGCAGAGCTCATCCAGCCTGGATGCTTTCTCATTGTAACATGAAACACATTTAGAATTTCATAAGAAATATCCCAAACTGTACGGTGATTCACATTTACAGTTCTGCAAACAGCTCTGACCTTATATCATCATTAGTGGGACACTTCATTACTAAATGTAGGATATTCTTCTCGATACCAAAATCACAGAATAGTAGTAGTGGTGGTGGAAGTAATAGTATTAGTAGTAGTAAATTGTGTAGTAGTAGTAGTAGTAGTAGTAGTAGTAGAAGTGGTGGTGGTGGTGTTGGTATTAGTAGTAGTAGTAGTAGTAGTAGTAGATTGTGTAGTAGTAGTAGTAGTAGTAGTAGTAGTAGTAGATTGTGTAGTAGTAGTAGTAGTAGTAGTAGTAGTAGTAGTAGTAGTAGTAGTAGAAGTGGTGGTGGTGGTAGTAGTAGTAAAAGTAGTAGTAGGCCTTGTACAAAAGAAAATGAAATGCAAATTATTTTGGGTTTTTTATTGTATAAATTCATATCATGATAGTGTATGCATCTGATAGATGGATAATAATGTGCAAAGTCTTGGTTCAAAGATAAGTACGTTAGGTCCAATTGCTTTCATGGCTAGTCTTTAGATGCAAATTTGCAGCTGATGAGAAAATATAAAACAAAAGGGACGTCAGTGGCATCAAGATCTCCATCCATGTGTATTGTTGCTTGGCCTTAGTTTCTTTTGAATTTTTAGTTTTTTAGACAAGTTTTTTTTTCATGTACCATCCCCCCCCCCCCCCTTTTATGTATGTTTTGCCTCTTGTTTTGGCGTAAGTCTGTTAGTTCTTCCTGCCCTCGCTCTCTGAGCAGTGAATCATACTTCATAGACTGCAGTGCTCTTCACAATAACTCTCTTTGAAATTTGCATTAAAACTTGTATCAAACAGGAAAATGTTAAAATCATGTGCATCGATTGGCTGTACAAAAAGGCAGATTAGCAGAGTTAGTTTTCATACATTTTCTGTTGGCAAAGTCAGACAAAAACAGTGGCTAGCAACACTGAAACTTGTAAATCCCCCTGTCCTTAAGCAGGAAATATATGACCTGTGAGAGACTGGCTGTCCATTGTGACCTACTTTCGTAGGTAAAAATTACTACCAAAATTGCGCGCTGTAAGGTATTCTCTAGCAGGAACTCCATATTTGCCTTCCAGTTGCCCTAGCCTAGTATATTAAGCAGACATGTATGGTATTTATAAATCAAATGAACCTTTATTGATCAAGAAAACCTCATTTGAGGTAAAACACTGTAAAATTGAAACCGTGTTTATATCGAGGTCAGCTCAAGCAGGTAAGTTAAAGAAAACATATTTGAAACACCAAGACCTCAGGGATTAGATAACTATTGTTAGAACGGGGACAGGAGTGCTAAACTAGGAGTTGTCTTATTTTGAGTGTGTCACCAGCATCAAATTTAAGAAAAAACTTTCTTTTACTGGATAGGTTTTATAGTTTCGTAATGCTGTATTAATGCAAGCCAGCCAATACAAACGAATGTGGCAAAGGCACAGTATGTCTGGAGTCCGTAGGCCTGCTTGAATCCTACCAAAAGCCGAAGGTGGATCAAAGAATTTCAAGAGTAAGCGGGGACCATGATACAACTGTACCAGAAAACACATAACGATATATTTCACGATATAACGTGGCACTAGTACCTTAATTAATTTGGTTCAATTTAAACGGGAAAATGGTAATATATCTTGATATTTTCTATCATTTTTAAGTGCAGTAACACCAATCTCTTTACAAACTGAATGAAGACTCAGAGGATCGATTGATTTTAAGATTTTTCCAAGTAATATATATTTGTTTCAAGAAACCACATAACAAGTAGGTTAGTTGATTCCTACTGTGTATATTGAATGCATTGTAAAAGCAAGTTTTAAATCTATTACACGATTTAAACAAAATCTTTATCAGTTCTTTCCTTCTCCCTGCAATAAGGTTATCAAGGTGCATCAGTAGTTACAAATGTTGATGCATTTTGCATAAAAGTCATTTTACAGGAAGTACATGTACTTGAGTACACGATACCTACTGATAATCCTATCATGCAACCTAAATAGGCTTTGATACACAGATGGTAGAAATTCAAAATGGTCACAGAAAGAATAAAAACACTCCAGCTGCACATTGTAAAATACGACCTTTTTATTATTATTTGGGATTTATATTTTGCTTTCAGCAGCTTAAGTAATAACGCAACGTGATAATGACACGTGCAGTAGCACCGGAAAATACTCTTTAATGAAAGGTAACCTTAGACCAATCCTCTCACATCTCTCGCTTACATAGCGACCACGCCACCCACCCACTTTTGCGAGAAGTGGGAGGTACGAGTTATTTCGCGGAAGACAACAATAGGCGGGCAGGATTCCAAATCATGGGACTACAGTTACCATTACGAATGGCGCAATACGTTATCGTGAAGAGATGAGTCCTAAATCAAACCTTAGGGTGGATTAGATTTTATAATTGATAATAGATATATGCAAGGTTGCATGAGAAAACCTTTCTAATCCCAGTTACGGATTTAGCAAGATTTACAGAAACGATAAAATAGTTCAATGAAATAAAGGATTTTTTTCTTGTTATTGCACTATTATTGAATCTTTTGCTAAATTGATAATTATGCTACCAAAGATTATTATTGGAACAATTATAGTCAAGAAAAGCAAAGAACAAATCTGCATCGTCCAGCGTTTTTTCTACTGCCTTGTCCTGTTGACTCGTCGAGTGCTGTTCTTTCTTTACATATCTTCTCTTTGACACGAAACTCATCTACGAGAACACACTGGTCAGAATGTTGACTAAGCTATGCCCTTGGACCTGACCAATGTGAGGAATGCTGACTAAGGAATACCCTCTCGCTTGATGGCGATGGCTCGAAATACTGTATCGTCTATAGCTGAACATTTTGTCATCCTACTTGCTTGACCAGTAACATACAAAGTGAAATTGAATTGTTTGACGCAACCCTTTACATGAACAAATTTGTCATCTTCCTTGAATCACCAACACCATGTGAAGGATTGCACATCTTCAATCCTCCTTGATTGACCAACACAATGTGAAGGATAGTAAACTTGCAATCTTCCTTGATTGACCAACACAATGTGAAGGATAGCAAATTTGCAATCTTCCTTGATTGACCGACACAATGTGAGGGATGGCAAACTTGCAACCTCCATGATTAACCGACACAATGTGAAGGATAGCAAACTTGCAATCTTCCTTGATTGACCAACACAATGTGAAGGCTAGCGAACTTGCAATCTTCTTTGATTGACCAACACAGTGTCCAGGACAGCAGATTTACAACCTTCCTTGATTGACCAATACGATGTGAAGGACAGCAGATTTGCAATCTTCATTGATTGAACAACACAATGTGAAGGATAGCAGATTTGCAATCTTCCTTGATTGACCAATACCATGTGAAGGACAGCAGATTTGCAATCTTCCTTGATTGACCAATACCATGTGAAGGACAGCAGATTTGCAATCTTAAACGATTTACCAATACCATGTGACAAATAGGAAATTTGCAATCTCCTTTGATTGACCAATACCATGTGAAGGACAGCAAATTTGCAACCTTCCTTGATTGACGAACACCATGTAACGGACAGAAGATTTGCAACCTTCCGTCAATGACCAATACCACATGAAGGATAGCAAATTTCCAATCTCCCTTGATTTACCAACACCATGTGAAGAATAGTAAATTTTCTATAGTCCTTAACTTGACCAAAGTCTACTTTGCTTGAATTGAAAGATACTGACTTTGGTATCCTGTTGGTTGACTAATGCCATATTAGGGATGACAAATGTTATGCCCTGTCTGGAGTGATCAATGGCATGTAAAGGATTAAAGTAAGATATCCTCCTTGTAGTCTATTGAATTGACTAATATCATACAAAGGATAGTATATTTCACATACTCCCTGGCTCTACCATTTTGACACGCATGTGCAGGATGCCAAATATTATAGTTGACCAATACCTTGAGTGAAGGCAAGTATAATACCTTCCTAAACTGGATAAAACGTGTGGAGGATATCAAAAATTTACCATCCTTCTTCGCTGAGCCAATAACATTATAACCCATCTTCATATGAAACATAACCTTCACATCAACAGACACATATTAACAACAACTTCAATTCATTGTGATATCTAGAGTTGACTTCAACAATTCATCTTCAACTATATATATATATATATATATATATATATATATATATATATATATATATATATATATATATATATATATATATATATATATATATATATATATATATATGTATATACATGTATATATATATATATATATATATATATATATATATATATATATATATATATATATATATATATATATATATATATATATATATATATATATATATATATATATATATATATATATAGTACTTAAGGAATCATGCGAAAAGTTGTCGAACCATGAGTACACTCCAAATGCCAATGAATAGGGGATGTGAAAAGTGCTATTATTCTTTACGAACTTGGCAAACTGCATGTGAAAGGTACTCCACATATTCCACATATCATCCTCTGTGTCACATACCAATATGGTATGTACGGTGCAATACGTCTTTTCTCTTCTCACTATACAACAATAATGTAGGGGCTTCTTCGAATGCGTACACTCATACTCGTTATATGTAAATATTTTTTTATACAAGGTTGCACTAGCATTCTCCTCCAATAAATAGTGTGCATGTACATATCCCTACCATGTAATTCTAATTGCATGGTTACATAAAGGTTTGTGTGCATGTGTGTGAGTGCAGGTTGTGTGCTAAACATGTATCATCATATATCACAATCGTTTTAGATATCTCCCGACGCGTGGAGAATTAAAAGAAAACGGAATACGTAATTAACATCTGTAGCTGTGATTTAGCACATTGAATAACAAAAGCACTGTTTAAATCAATACGTCTGTACAGAGAGGCATAACTACTACGCCCTCTATTGAGAGAGGAGAGATTCAAATCATTGATTACATTCGTGACTAGAACTTCTCTGACATTTCCATTTGGCCTAGCATAGACCAAAACTATAATGCCCTGCTCCTGGACATTACAATTTACACATCCTAAGCTGTTTGGATAATATCATCGAATATCATGATTTTATTCGAGAATTGTATACATAATTTACCACTACAAGTGTCTGTCTGACATATTCTTCCAACGAATACTGTTTACAACTGACTTAGTACCTAGCAAGCCAATAGCGGCGGACCAGTTGAAAGAATTAAGTCAAATAGTTTTCGTTTATCGATTCCTCACATTTAGAATTTCTAAAATATTAAAATCAAATAAAATGTTCAACCCACCCAAATATCTCATTCGAGGCTGAAGAAGCAGAGGAATCTGACATGTAGGCGATTCAAGTAACGTACTTAGATTACTAGGCATTATTTGATTAGATTAAAAGGCGAACAAATGTATGATAGATAGCCACACTAATCCGAAGCTATCAGGGTATATATTACGGTAATACAATAGGGTATTTACAAAGAAAATTTCGGCGGCTGTGGTTTGAACACTTTTTAACAAAACTGACGCCTATCTGACTGGAATTTAAAGCAGTTTTCTGCTTATCAATGAAAAATCGTAATTGGCCTTGTGTCAGAGATGGAGGAAACGGAAGTACTCTGGAAAACGACTGGCTATCTTTAAGTCACTGGTAATTTTCTCACCTCCCTCGAGTGCGTGGGACTCGGATCCGGTACCTATGGAAGTGCTAAGAGTAAGCTAGTACTTGGTCCCTAGTACCTAGACAACCCAGCACTGGGGGTGGCCCCTCCCCTATCTGTACTATCACCTCCTGCTAGCACTCGGTCCCCAGTTCCTAGACAACCCAGCACTGGGGGTGGCCCCTCCCCTATCTGTACTATCACCTCCTGCTAGCACTCGGTCCCCAGTTCCGAGACAACCCAGCACTGGGGGTGGCCCCTCCCCTATCTGCACTATCATCTCCTGCTCGGCAATGTCCTCAGTTCCTAGACAACCCAGCACTGGGGGTGGCCCCTCCCCTATCTGCACTATCATCTCCTGCTCAGCAATGTCCTCAGTTCCTAGACAACCCAGCACTACTCATCTTGCGCATGCCACTGCAGAAAATATGGTAAGCATGTCAACCAGGAATCATCATCATCACCTGAGTGATCGGTCGATTGGTGTAGGAATTACACATTGGCACTGTGGAATCAATATGTCCTCATATACGCCAACGCTTAACTGTGCGAATTACTTATAATTCAACCAAAAGCTTCCAACAATGACTCCAATTGCCTTTTCAGCCAATTACACAAGCATTAACATATATATGAATATAATGTTGATTATGTTTGGTTGAATCATACGTGTGGAGCAGAAAAGGGAAACACTGGACTGCTACTGGTGCAGGAATTAAATGTCTGCACTGCAGCTGCGGATGCATAGACAAAGAATTCAGACAAGCAATTCAGATTCTAAATTCAAGTACTTCCATTGTGAAGTTTTCAATCAAAGAATAGATCATCAGCTAGTTAGGGCTGTTCCATTTAAAATGTGGTGGGGTGGAGGTGGAACAGAAGATTTTTAAGGGGGGAGGGGAAGAATTCGGAATTATTTTGACCCCCCCTCAACCATGGCTGTAGGGGGGGGGCAGTATCAATTTTTTGTTTAGATTCTGTTCTTCCTCCCCCCTCCCGACTTTTAACTGGAACGGCCCTCATAAATCTGAGGCGTTGACCCTGGAAATATTTTTACTGCAAAGTCACTTCTCAAGTCAATTGCGGATAGTGATTGTCATTTGAACAAGATATGGGCGTTCTGAAAAATTAAAAATATTATTACCTCAATACTTGAATTATGATATTGGCAAATATACACTTGGAAGACATTTTCTGTTTTTTAAGTGAATTTGGTGAATTCTTGATGATGTAACTAGCTGACTTTATTATTGCACAAACAAGCCTATAAATATCCTCCATGCAAGTTAGCCGTCTGTAGTTACTGCATTCAATCCAAGGAGTGTTTCAATCCTTTTCCTTTGTCTTTTTACTAGAGTCCGAAGGTCTACATAGTCTTGAGATTTCGAACACTCTCACTCCGGGCGATAATGGGGGTATCGGCGCTAGCCAGAAGAGAGAGTGTGACCGGGCCTGTGACGTGTCCACCGGCTCATCACTGTATGTGATCCGGAATCGGCTTGAAGACGATATCCTTGATTCATTGGACGACAGCCATGTTAAGGCAGCTTCGATCTGCAATAATTAGAGTAAAACGGTTATGCGGTATCACGTGACCATGTGGACATATCAATCAAACAGTAATATAGTCCGTGAGCTGATGGGCGAAACCGACCCCCCCCCCCCCCCCCCCCCCCCCCCCGGGGAATTTCGGAGACCTTTTCCAAAAACCTTATACTCTCAGCTGTTAAGATCAGCTTATTTGCACCTATATCGCGGGTACATATGCCCTGGAGGGCCAATTGAAGGTCGGTACCTCCCTCATTTTAGGAGTGGGGGTGACATTTTCTAAGTGGGGGTGGTATGGACTCTTGCAATTCTCTGGGATACTCCAAATTTGCGATATAAGTGCAAACAAGCTGATCTGAACAGCTGAGGGTATGAGGTTTTTGGAAATATAGGTTTCCGAAATTCCCCAGGGGGGGGGGGGGCGGTTTCGCCCATCAGCTCACGGACTAATACAGCAAGGATAACTGTGCAATTAAAGGAGGAAAAATACATTAGAGTGTAATTTTTCATTTACTATTGTAAAGGTCTGATCTATTCCAGCTGATTCCTATCTCTCCTGAGTAGTTCTATCAACATTATCTGACCTCTTCATTTTTGTTCTGCAATTCAAAATTAACCTTTAGAACATTCTGTCATACTTTAATAAGAAGCACAGGAGTTTCACCGTTTCCAGTCTTCCACCTACCACACAGTTGATCAATGTTTTGCTTGTTTTCTGTGGAGAGATGGATGATCACAGACAGTGCCTCAAGAAAAATGGTGAGCCAACCGAAGCAGGAGTGGCGTCTCTTACCGCTGTCGGTGATATGGAATCGTCATGTGTGTGTGTGTGTGTGTGTGTGGTGAGCTAACGAAGCAGAAGTGGCGTCTCTTACCTCTGTCGGTGATATGGAATCGGCATGTGTGTGTGTGTGTGTGTGGTGAGCTAACGAAGCAGGAGTGGCGTATCTTACCTCTGTGGCTGATATGGAATCGTCATGTGTGTGTGTGTGTGTGAGTGGTGAGCTAACGAAGCAGGAGTGGCGTCTCTTACCTCTGTCGGTGATATGGAATCGGCATGTGTGTGTGTGTGTGTGTGTGTGTGTGTGGTGAGCTAACGAAGCAGGAGTGGCGTATCTTACCTCTGTGGCTGATATGGAATCGTCATGTGTGTGTGTGTGTGTGTGGTGAGCTAACGAAGCAGGAGTGGCGTATCTTACCTCTGTGGCTGATATGGAATCGTCATGTGTGTGTGTGTGTGTGTGTGTGTGTGTGTGTGTGTGTGGTGAGCTAACGAAGCAGGAGTGGCGTATCTTACCTCTGTGGCTGATATGGAATCGTCCTGCAGCTCCAGGACATTTTTGATCTGTGCCGCGATGCCACCAATTGAACCAACATTCTTCAAAGTTCCACAAACCATGCACTTGTCGATGGCTCGCGCTACCGTGTCGATCTGCTTCTCCGAGGCAACAAGACTGTCGTCCGGCAGTCGGCTGAATTCTTCAGGGTCAAATTGAAGTATAAAAAATGGTTTTCTTGTCCCCGCTTCCTTGTCCGAACTGTCGAGGTAATATTGCATCCTTCGAACCCTGAAAAAGGAAATATAACTTGTTTAACCCAGCAGGACAAGGGCGTATGTTTGTGTCTTCGCTCGCACAATTTCATTGAGATGATTGCATTTACTAAAATGTTTGAAGATAGCTCATTCGTTATATGCCGTTCTATTCGATAAGACAAAAAAAAAACAGTTTTTCGGTCAAATATTTTAAAGACTATTTTGCACAATTAGCAGGATTTTCCATACGTGAGCTTGCTAGAGATTGGACAAGGTTAATTGGGACAGTTGGAACCAGTTGACAGTTCCAGCAACAGAACTGTACTTAAAATCCTGTTTTTTGCAAAATCAGGTCGTCAATTCGGAAAGCGAATAACACGAACAACAATAACAAATGATGATGATGATGATGATGATGATGATGATGATGACGACGATGATAATGGTAATAATGATAATAATATTAATGATAATACAACAATAATACGATAATAATATGATAGAAGTACTAGCAGTAGAAGAAACGTCACTCAAGCGTCACATTCGATTATACCTTGCACTTACAGAATAGCTTTGCACTCTTCATGACCATACCCGGGTGTTATCTAACTACATCCAAACATAGAATTCCCTTCCTCGCCCTATTTAATGCACCCTCCCCTAGCTATGTGTATCACGAGCCCATTCCTTCTTTTCAATGGTGGACCACTATACAGCATTAATCATAAACATGAATCCGATTCATGAGACCATCTGATTATTATGAAACAGTAGCAACCACGATGTCGGTGGGGAGAATTTGATTCTGGTAAAATAAACTTATATCAGATAGCATCGCCTGGCATTAGAGATCATGTCGGCAGCTTGTATTTACTAGGAAGTTTTCATATATCTCAAGACAGATCGAAAAGAAACATTTACAAATGTAAAAGACACAGTTTTCATTTTATTTCAAAGTTGAATGCACTTTTTCGAAAATCAAAAACTTTCATGGGTCTACTAATTACGATTCTGATTTGAAAATCATGTTGTCAGAATGTTTAACATCACGTTTCTGCTGCTAGTCATGAAAACCGCAGGCACAGCCAAACCCACTCTCTACCGCCTCTGCGCACAGATTTAGTTACATTGTCGCTCGCTAGATGTCACCACCATGAGCCAGGGTCAGTGTCCGCGAATGCCCGGCCATTGACATGATATCATTACGACAGACTGCGCCGTAAATAAAAAGTAGCTTAGAGATAGACTGAGCCGCCAGCCTCATGATGCAGCTAAAGACGGCTGCTCGATGCGAGCTACGAGAAAAATCTGCCCAGTGGAAGCAGGGAAAGAGAGCGCAAGATTTTTCTGGGTTTCCCAGTACTAGTATCATCGCACCGGAATGCATGTCCATATCAATCCGCTAGTGGTTACACTCCAAGGTTGCAGAGTTGTGGACCACCCGTGAGAATACCACTGGTGGCTTTTCATTTGGAATGTATTTTATCGTCTCTTTTTCTGCCATGTATGTGTACCGCAATTCTCTCTTTGAATATCAATTAAAGTTTTTTTCTATCAGGAGGTTTTCTGCAATGTAGTGGGTTATTGTCTATTGATGGTGGAGGAAACCGTAGTACCAGGGGAAAACCACCGACCGACTAGATACAAGTCACTGATAACTCTGTTACACAAGCATAGAGCTGGAGGGCTGGCCCAACAGCCGAGTGTTCTACGGTGTTCCCGCCGACTCTCTCTCTCTCTCTCTCTCTCTCTCTCTCTCTCTCTCTCTCTCACACACACACACACACATAACTCTGGAGAAATGTTCATATTCATACACCCCCCCCCCCCCCTGTGTACGTTTCACTTCACGCGTAGATAGTGTTTACTGTCAGGAACGTCAAAATATCTACAAGTTACCCATAACCAATCCAATACTTCTCAAATGTAACTGACTAGATGCATGAGTAATTGACGCTATGGTAATCTCATCACAGAGGTTACAACGTGTGTGCATGATGAATAATATCGGGAATAAGACCAACCTGGGTGTAGTGATTCAGTATCCACACTTATATCGCCTGATCCGAACCATAGGTTATATCAATTCGTGCTCAAACGCATGTAAGCGTGAACAGCTGGCGCTGTATAATAGACCCTGACTTGCCATATTCTAGGAAATGAGTTCCTGGAATGGTAGTCGCAGGTAAGTCACCCAATGGTAGGCGGTCAGGCATGCGCATGACCTGGTTAACGCCAGCTACTCATTTCCTCTGTCACTGATAACTGGCTAGTCAGACAGCCCAGATAAAACTTTCCGATACGAAACTATGATATCAGATCACACCTCGGTAATATGCAGAATAGAAAACAAATACTATGAGAATTATTCGACTATAAATATGTTGTTTCTATTGGATATAACCTCTTATAACAGTTTCCCAATCTTGCTCTTTTTGTATGGTTCTGCTCACTCTGGACAGATCTCGTGGGCTCCCAGATGTCAAGGGTAAAAGTGTCCACTGGGGCGGTGCAATGTCATAGATCATATCTTACCATACCCAGTAACGTGTCCAGACAATATCAATTCTACTTCCATGGCTATTTTGGTTGTGCTGCATGCTCTTTGCCCTGCTGTGGGACAGCCTTCGCTACCAACCGAGTGGTCTCAGGCACTGCCACTGACTGCTTACTGTCCCTCACCACTGAGGGCCCGCCCTGATGGACCAGTGCTCTAGGGCGTTGCCACTGACTGCTAGCTGTCTCCCACCACTGAGGGCCCGCCCTGATGACCCAGTGCTCTAGGGCGTTGCCACTGACTGCTAGCTGTCTCCCGTCACTGAGGGCCAGTCCTGATAGCCTAAAGCCTAAAACACACCTGAGCAGCGCGACGCAGCGCAGCGCAGCGCGACGCAGCGCAGCAAAAGTGTGAGCAATTCACACTGTAGCAGCGTTTTGCTGCCGCAGCAAGCTGCAGCAAAATTTTAGCGCCAAAAAGGCACAATAGTGTTTAAAATCGTTTTCCTTAAAATTACGTCAATGTGGCCGAAAAAAATTAACAGAATCGCTTGACCTTTCGATTGACTCACGAAGTGACTGGGCTTCCGAGTTTGCTGCCGCCACTTGCTGCCGCTAAACACGAAGAGGATTATAAAATCTAAAGTTAAAATACGTGTTACCGTTCATCCAATGTCAGTGTTTTGATAAAAGAAGGGGTGTTTATCTAGTGGAAAAAGTCAGCGTTTTTATCAAAATAAGGGTACTTTTTTGGCCAGAAATCAGTGCTTTAGGGGTATTTTTTAATTTTGACAACGAACGTATGCGCCCCCCTAAATACCCAAGTGCCCCCCCCCCCCCCCCCCCGGGTTAGGTGTATCTTCCCCTCAAGAGGATTGCCGCCCTCAAGCGACAATCCTCTCTTGGGGAAGTTATTCCTGGTGTACACCCAACAGGGATATCATATTTGTATAATGGCAATTACAAGAATTGATCAGGTTTGATTTTTTAGGTACTATTTTAGATCAAAATTCTTATGCTGACGCCTGACTAGCTTGTCAGCAAGATACCTCATGAACAGCTTCATGTTATCTTTCAAATTTTCAGTGATCCATTTTTATGGCAAAAACGTGAATTAATTAGGTTTTGGTAACCTTTGAGTTATTGAACAGAAAAATGCTTTTCAGAATTTTCCTAAATCAAACTGCTCTCCACTTCTATTCATGGTCCATTGCACTTAGATTTTGCTAAACCTTGATATATTTCAAACTTTACTTTCGGCTGTTATGTATCAATATCCCTATCCTGATCAAGACTAACTTTTCTGCAAGATATCTCAAAAATATTCAGTGACATCCTATAAAGGATATGGGATCCTAGTCAGGTGCAAATTCCAGAAAAGGGGCTTCGTTAAGGCTATTGAGGCATTTTGTGTTAAAAGTCGGTATCCAGTGTTTTTAACCTAATCTGAGGGTGCTGAATCTGAAAATGACGGATACCAAGCTGAATTTTTGGTTTTTAACCTCCTAATCGCCATTTTTGGGTGATTTGGGTACTTTTTTGTATGTTAATTTGCATAATGTGTCATTTTTTCAGATCAGTGTCAGATCATGGCAAATGAGGTATCAAATTGAAGCTCTCCACTGTGGGAGTTCATTCATGTGTAGTTCTGGTACTTTCAATGGTTGCCATGGCAACGGGGGCCAAGAATTAATCAAAAACAGAGAAAAAATGCTCATTTTTGTAATTTGTGTGATATTTAAATGCGATTTATCCATAATCAACACATCTGAGGGCATCAGTTTGTTTATCAAAAACTTCCTTGCTCTTTTCTTGATCAATTCATGGCAATTTTATATGACTAAAATATTTTGGGTCTAAAGTACAGTCCGTTAATATATGACAATACTGCAAATGCGAAGTCTATTCACAATATGGCTTAAAATGAGTCATTTTATCAGATCAGTGTCAGATTATGGCAAATATGGTATCATATTAAAGCTCTCAACTTTGGGAGTTCATTCATGTGCATTTTGAAATTTTTCAGTGGTTGTCATGGCAACGGGAGCCAAAAATTTATCAAAAACAGAGGGAAAATGGTCATTTTTGTAATTTAGCGTGATAATTAAGTGCGATTTATCCCCAATCAACAGACCTCAGGGCATCAGTATGGTTATTAAATACTTCCTTGCTCTTTTCTTGAACAATTCAGGCCAATTTTATATGATTAAAATATTTTGGGGTTGATGTACAGTCCTTTGAAAATGACGATACCACCAATGTGTAGTCTATCCACAATATGGCTTCAAATGAGTCATCTATTCAGATCAGTGTCAGATCATGGCAAATGCAGTATCAAATATAAGGACTAAACCAGTGGAGTTAATTAGTGTGTAGTAATGGTAGTTTCAGTGGTTGCCATGGCAACGGGATCCAAAAATTAATCAAAAACAGAGGAAAATGGTCATTTTTGTAATTTTGTATGATAATTAAGTGCGATTTATCCCCAATCAACAGACCTCAGGGCATCAGTATGGTTATTAAAAACTTCCTTGCTCTTTTCTTGAACAATTCATGCCAATTATATATGATTAAAATATTTTGGGTCTGAAGTACAGTCCTTTGAAAATGACGATACCGCAAATGTGGAGTTTATCCACAATATGGCTTCAAATGAGTCATTTTATCAGATCAGTGTCAGATCATGGCAAATGTGGTATTGAATTAAAGCTCCCAACCGTGGGAGTTTATAGATGTGTATTTTGGGAATTTTCGGTGGTCGTCATGGCAACGGCAGTAATGAATACGTCAAAAACAGAGAAAAATCAGCATTTCAGTGATACTTAGGCGTGATTTCCCTCAAGTAAATACACATGTGGACCAGTATGGTTATCAATTTTAACTTCCTTACTCTTGATCAACTCTCTTAGATTTTGAATCATAGATACCTAGGTCTGAATACCGTCCTTTAAAAATGAAAGCAATGCAAATGTGGTGTCTATCCACAATTTGGCTAAATGGTTACAGTTATTTTGATCTAATATCTACTCTCTCCTGTAAAAGGGTACTTCTCATCGTATTCTGTTCGATACATAAAGTCTTCCCATATGAATTACTATTTTTAGTTAATATCAATATTTTAGTAAATACCACTATAGTAACTTTGCCGTTTGTAAGGGCTTTCAAAATTTAATACTCAAACTACAGGATTAGTTACCTGCTGCTAAATTAAATGAGGAAACTTGGATAGACAAATGCTATAGTTTCTTAGCCTTGTGTGTGCACGTATATGATAATGAAGTGATCATTTCCATTTCCACTCTAAGACATATGATATATAAGAACACATATTGCAAGGCTAAGAAACTGCAGCATTTATATATCAAAGTTTCCGCATATAATTTGGCGGCAGGTAAAAATAAAATATTAATATAAGATTAATATATTTCCATGATAAAGAGAACTTATTCTGCAGTATTATGGCTGTATGCACTGATCCTACTTACCATAGGTTTTAGCTGGAGGTTACCTAAGTAGTACTTAGCCAGTAATTTTACTAATGACTTACTGTGTTGTGCTGCGGCACAACAGTCGGCACCTAAGAAAGTGTGGTTTTTGTGGTTAGAGGTCCCAAGGGTCATATTCTTCTCAGCTATTGGGGAGGGGGGGGGGGGGGGGGGGGGGGGGCTAGTCCCTAAACTGTGTGTGTCACCCCAACCCGATCCCATGATCTCCTCTCTCTCTCTCTCTCTCTCTCTCTCTCTCTCTCTCTCTCTCTCTCTCTCTCTCTCTCCGTCTCTCTCTATCTATCTATCTATCTATCTAATATATATATATATATATATATATATATATATATATATATATATATGTATATGTATATGTATATATATATAATATATATATATATATATATATATATAATATATATATATATATATATATATATATATATATAATATATATATATATATATATATATGTATATGTATATGTATATATATATAATATATATATATATATATATATATATATATATATATATATATATATATATATATATATATATATATATATATATATATATATATATATATATATATATATATATATATATATATATATATATATATATATATATATATATATATATATATGTATGTGTGTGTGTGTGTGTGTGTGTGCACGCTTTAAGTATAACTGGCACTGGTTTATTGACTTCATAGTCAAATGTATGGGCACTGCGAAGTGATACATGTGAAGACGAATGTGAATTTTTTTATCATCGATTCTTTTTCTGCAATTTGATGCTGATTTGCCAGTGTCAAATGGTGGAGGAAACCAGAATACCAGGAGAAAACCACTACCTAATCTGTCTACTTACAGAGGTGGTAGGTAGTAGGTTAGGTAGGACCAGGGCATAAGGCCTAAGAGTATTTTAGTTTGTTTTAGTTTAAAAACCCTCACAACAGTAAAGTTACTATATTTGTTTCTACTGAAATACTAATATTAATCAAAATATTTTTTTTCATGGGAAGACTCTATGTATCTAGCGGAATACGACGAGAAGTTCCCTTTCAGAGGAGGGAGTAGAAACATCAAAATAACTTCAAGCCATTTTGTGGATAGACAATGCATTTGCATTGTTGTCATTTGTATTTAGACCTAAGACATAGAGAATGACATGAATTGATCAAGAGCAAGGAAGTTTTTTTAGTAACCATACTGATGTCCACAAGTGTATTGGCTTGTGATAAATCACACTTAAGTATCAGAGAAATGCTGTTTTTTTGCTGTTTTTGACTAATTTCGATTGCCGTTGCCATGGCAACCACTGAAAATTTCCAAAATACACATTGATGAACTCCCGGGTCGAGAGCTTTAATTTGATACCATGATCTGACACTGAACTGATAAAATAATCATTTTAAGCCACATTGTGGATTATAGAGTCAATCGTCATTTTCGAAAGACTGTACTTCAGACCCCAAAATATTTTAATCATATAGAATTGGCATCAATTGATCAAGAAAAGAGCAACTGAGTTTTTGATTACCATATTGATGCCCTGAGGTGTGTTGATTGGGGGTAGATCGCACCTTAGTATCACGAAAATGACAAAAATGACCATTTTCCTCTGTTTTTGAATAATTTTTGGCTCCCGTTGCCATGGCAACCACTGAAACTACTATTACTACACACTAATGAACTCCCATGGTTTAGTCCTTATATTTGATACTGCATTTGCCATGATCTGACACTGATCTGAATAGATGACTCATTTGAAGCCATATTGTGGATAGGCTACACATTTGCGGTATCATCATTTTCAAAGGACTGTATATCAACCCCAAAATATTTTAATCATATAAAATTGGCATGAATTGTTCAAGAAAAGAGCAAGGAAGTATTTATTAACCGTACTGATGCCCTGAGGTCTGTTGATTAGGGATAAATCGCACTTAATTATCACGCAAAATTACAAAAATGACCATTTTCCCTCCGTTTTTGAATAATTTTTGGCTCCCGTTGCCATGGCAACCACTAACAATTTTCAAAATGCACACGAATGTACTCCCAAAGTTAAGAGCTTTAATATGATACCACATTTGCCATGATCTGACACTGATCTGATAAAATGACTCATTTTAAGCCATATTGTGGATAGACTTCGCATTTGCGGTATCGTCATTTTCAATGGACTGTACTTCAGACCTAAAATATTTTAGTCATATAAAATTGCTATGAATTGATCAAGAAAAGAGCAAGGAAGTTTTTGATAAACTAATGCCCTCAGATGTGTAGATTGGGGATAAATTGCACTTAAATATGACACAAATTACAAAAATGAGCATTTTTTCTCTGTTTTTGATTAATTCTTGGCTCCTGTTGCCATGGCAACCATTGAAAGTACCAGAACTACACACGAATGAACTCCCACAGTGCAGAGCTTCAATTTGATACCTCATTTGCCATGATCTGACACTGATCTGAAAAAATGACCCATTATGCAAATTAACATACAAAAAAGTACCCAAATCACCCAAAAATGGCGATTAGGAGGTTAAAAACCAAATATTCAGCTTGGTATCCGTCATTTTCAAATTCAGCACCCTCAAATTAGGCTAGAAACACTGGATACCGACTTTTAACACAAAATGCCTCAATAAGTCACTTTTTCTGGAATTTGCACCTGACTATCCTTTTGTATGCATTCCCATCATTGACTGGATTTCAGTATTCTTTTATATATGTTTGAGGTCATTTTGGGATTTGTATGATAAAGATACTTTTTTGGTGGGCCTCTAATTGTAACATTAATGCAACAAAATAGATACTTTGAGTGTATGTGTGTGTATATATACTACACACACACACACACACACACACACACACACACACACACACACATATATATATATATATATATATATATATATATACAATCAAATTAGCTTTGCCAACAGTTGTATCATTTTAGATTAACTTTTTGCAACACTACCATTAACACCTCTTTGGTGAATTATTTTTCTATTTAGCAAGCACAAATAACAGTCGGTGAACGAATTAGAAACCGTGTCCCTTGAAGGTCAGTAATATTACGTGGATCGTGAAATAGTTTTGTTAACTGGTATTTAAGTATGGCGATTAGCAGCTTAACCCACCCTCCATCATCACTGCACAGAGAGGCCTCACTTCGTATTGAACATGTGCGAGTTGTTTGCTGATTATTTCTAGAACTAGTACAATAAAATATGAGATTAATTAATATCTTTATCAACGGGATATGAATGAACGTTGGCCATTCCAATTCATTGTGAGATTAGAGTAAAATCAAATGAAGTGTATGATTTTTGCTTCGGATCGACAACCAAGCTTGTCGGAGGCCGACTGGGCGTGAATGGGGGAAATATCTTTAAGGGTTGGTCTAGTTCAAATGGTGAGAACAATTGGGCGAAAGCCAAGTAATTATTTTATTTCCCCTCTTCGCTTTAAATCCAAGGAGAAATACCAAATACCTGACACTGGTCTGATTTTGAATATGTATCTTCCTCCCGTCGGCTTGTTTCATGTAGGAAACGGAAACAACATGACTTGAGTTTACCTTTAGCTTAGATGACCAAACACAAGTGGATTTGAAACCAGTCGGTCAACCTGAACATGCTAGCCTCAACCAGTGTCAACTAATAGCCGCTAATGGGCAAAAATGGTGCTCTGGGCACCCCCAGCTGGTGGTGGAGATAAGGTTTCTCTGTAATGTAATCGATGCAAGAGCCCTGATTGGTCCTTGTTTCCACGTGACATCGCGCTGCTCCCTTATCTGGTACTCCTGGCATGAGTCCAGCATGTAACTATAGGGCATATAGTGATTGGTCTCTCGCTACATATCTATTATTTTCTTCATCCAAGCCTTTAGTCTTAGGAATTAAACGTGAAAGGGATTAATGTTGATACTGCCGACATAACTCTGTTTGCGGAGTAATTTCTAAACAAGCCCAAGTAAACTTTCCCCCTCCCCCCCCCCCCAAATAACTTATTGCTTTATTCACGTAATGCTAGTAATCACATTGATTTCCTCAGTGTATGATAAATATGTTTTCACGTCTTCATTAACACGGAAGGGTAAACTTTAGCAGCGGCTATTAGCTCTTCCTCCATGTCATGACCACGTTGTACGACCACGTGGAGAAAGGGCGCGGCAACCTCACGGTTATTACGTCATAACCATTGCCTTGCCGTATTTTGATTGGCTGAAGGCCCTGCAGCGTTTTTGCTGCGCAGCAAAATATTCCTCCAGAGAATACCTTGCTGCGCTGCGTCGCGCTGCGTCGCGCTGCGCTGCTCAAGTGTGTAAGGTCTAAGGCATTAAGACCAAACTATATTTTGCTGCGTCGCGTCGCGCTGCGCTGCGCTGCGTCGCGCTGCTCAAGTGTGTTTTAGGCTTAAAGGTTTAAGGCATTGCCACTGAGTTGTCAAAGTTGTTGCCACTGACTGCTTACTGTCCCTCACCACTGAGGGCCCGCCATGATGGATCAGTGCTCTAGGGCGTTGCCACTGACTGCTAGCTGTCTCCCGTCACTGAGGGCCAGTCCTGATGACCCAGTGCTCTAGGGCGTTGCCACTGACTGCTTACTGTCTCCCACCACTGAGGGCCCGCCCTGATGACCCAGTGCTCTAGGGCGTTGCCACTGACTGCTAGCTGTCTCCCGTCACTGAGGGCCAGTCCTGATAGCCTAAAGGTTTAAGGCATTGCCACTGAGTTGTCAAAGTTGTTGCTACCTACTGCTTACTGTCTCTCACCACTGAGGGCCCGCCCTGATGGACCAGTGCTCTAGGGCGTTGCCACTGACTGCTAGCTGTCTCCCGTCACTGAGTGCCAGTCCTGATAGCCTAAAGGTTTAAGGCATTGCCACTGAGTTGTCAAAGTTGTTGCCACTGACTGCTTACTGTCTCTCACCACTGAGGGCCCGCCCTGATGGACCAGTGCTCTAGGGCGTTGCCACTGACTGCTAGCTGTCTCCCGTCACTGAGTGCCAGTCCTGATAACCTAAAGGTTTAAGGCATTGCCACTGAGTTGTCAAAGTTGTTGCTACTGACTGCTTACTGTCTCTCACCACTGAGGGCCCGCCCTGATAGCCTAAAGGTTTAAGGCATTGCCACTGACTGCTAGCTGTCTCCCACCACTGAGTGCCTACCTTGCCACAGCGAGTAGTCTAAGGCATTGCCACTGACTGCTTCCAGTCTCTCAGTCACCACTGGGACCTGCCCTTATAGCTGCATGGTCTAAGGCATTGCCCGAGCCTGTTACCTGTCTCTCACCACTGAGGGCCTGCCCTGCCGCCCTTCCTTTCTCTCACTACCATGGGCCTGCCCTGCCCTAGCGAGTGATCTAAGGCATTGCCACTGACTGCTCGCTGTCTCTCACTACTGTTGGCCTGCCCGTATATCCGTGTGGTCTTAGGCATTGCCACTTACTGCTGCCTGTCTCATCACTTAGGATCTGCCTATATAGACTCACCTGACACAGATCGAACGGCAAGGATGTTTCACAATAAAAATTACTACATTCCCTAGGATGTTTTCAATGAAGTATATAAACATCAATTATGTCGCACCTTTATTGCAGGCGGGAGGTTGTTCGCAATAACATACGTAGTAGAAATCTGCATATCTGCCTTTCGCCCCCGGGAAATTGTGAAATTGTCACACAATAAGATTAGAATATTTGACCTCTCTAACGTCTCAGCTTTCAGAAAACATATAGTGTATAGGGGTTTTCTTGTACATTGACCAAACTATTGGTCAATCTTTACATGGAAGTCTGACTTAAAGAACCAATGTCCTAAGCCCCCGTATGAACAAGTTTTAAATAGCTTAGTGTGTGACGCAGACCCAACGGCAAAGACTTCCCTATTGAATCTGCGGTGTACCAACCTATATCCATTTTAATTGCTTTCTGCCACCTTCATTGCCAGATATACATCATTTCGGTAGACCACTATGCGCAAATAGTGTTTAAATCGCCAAAAACAATTTCTAGCGTGGCAGTGCGAGGAGCAACGTCCGCCATCTTATTTCTGTAGGTTGTCTGTCGTGTGAAAAAAGTAGTTATGTTTCCAGAGATATAAACCCCTAGTAACCATGGTAACGGCGGAGAAAATATGTATTGGGATACTAACATTTACATTTATTGAAAAGCAATGTTAGTATTGTGATACAGTCCAATACAACAAACAAATTGACCAATCAGCTGCTAGTATCAAAGTGGAGCTGATGATAAAGAGTATTATAATATGCCTACTGTTTATTCTCTGCTGTTATTGGTCAGATCATGGTCACATGACCACCTTAACAAAATCTATAGTGGAGTGCAATCCTACTTTCCAACCTTCAGTCAGCTTCATGTGCTCAATTCTCAACTTTAACTCTTAAAACGGATCCCAACAGAAGTGAATTGAGACAAGGAACTCAGAAGAGTTTGGACTTCTTGTAAAATCCTGATTAGGAAAAATACAAGCTATATTACCTTTATAGAAGACAAAACATTTTTATATAAAATAGATAAATCATTAAATTTCTGAAACTAACGCTAATGACTTTTTCAGGTATGTATAATATTTTGATTGCTATATTACTGAATCAACACAAAAATATATTCCAGAAATTTACAAATTTACAATAACTCTATGTGTGGGGTTGATAGCCACTAGATGGTTGGTTCAATAGATATGGAGACAGATCCAAACGTGTGTGTAGTTTAGAGTTTTATTCGAGACTGAGTAATAATCATCAATGATACAGTTTATACATCATATAGAAAGGTTACCTAGTACAGAGTGATAACTATGGGCTAGTCTTCTAAGAAGTGAAGTGTATGACTATGTACTAAGATAAGGTACAGGATTTCCTGGGTGCGGTGAGACTAGTTACATATTAACTATCAGTGATATGCAGTGCAATACCTGTATCAACTACAGTATGTTATCTAGGTTCCGACACAATGGTTTGTGGTAAAACCTGGATATGGAAAAACAATGATGATTACATTTCAAATTAATTTGAATGAGCAGTAGTCATATAATAACAAAATGGGCACTTAGGTTTCGTGAAATATCAAATTTTATTGCACTCTGAAAAATAAAATATTGCACGGCGCCTCGTGCAAGCGCATTGTGCAATATTTTTTTTCAGAGTGCAATAAAAATTGATATCGCAGTCACTAAAGTGCTATATTTATATACTATTTGAAAATGTACGAGGAGAAAGGTTCGTCCCAAACTGGAACAACAATCCCAAATCAAACATTTCGTGAAATAGTGGAATATCCAAAACACATAAAAGACATAAGTAAGATTATGAACTAAGAGTTATGAAAACGCGCATGCGTTTTCTTGCCTCGCGACACTGTCAACAAGTAGTCAGCTATTTCCTAAGTGTTATTTCTATTTCATTTGGGCCTACTCAAGCGGACTTAGAATAAACAGAGTGCATCGAAACGGATATTCGTTGTCAAATCCATACCATCATACGGGCGGGCAATCTAAACATGGTGCTAAATTTAGACCTTCTGTTATCCGTAAATCGCGATTGGTGAACTACATGAATGTGTTATCTCCTTCCGACAAGCCTCCCTCTGCTGGCACGTACTCAAAATACTTCAGCAAAAAGTAATGACTTCAACCATTTTCAACCGTTTTCGAATGTCTTACATGGATAGCCTCTCATCTCTGCCAAGGTCGGAAACCTGGCCAGCCATCTGAGATGGTTGCCCGTGACTTAGAGATGGTCAGGGGTTTTCGCCGGGGACTTCACTTTCGCCACCGTCGATATATATCATGTACTGACCAGTCACAACCCAGCCCTATGCCAACCCCTGTGTGGAATGCTACGAAATATACAGCTTTGACTTCTGAAGGGCCTAAAATTACTCAGGATATACGTATTCCAAGTCAGGATTACTTTGTCTATGTACCTTATGAGGTCGAACGTACACTACTAGAAACAGTGCTTTCCCTCCCCACTAGCCTAGATTTCTAGGCTGTCATATGTATTTTTCTGTTATGTTTTTTTTCTGTTACCAAGCACCAAATAGTGTAGGTAGCCACAGTGGTCAATTTAGTTTACATTTATCTCACCAGGATTCAGTTTGATTATGAAACATATTGAGATAGGAGGAGCAGGTGGTGCCATCTATCTACCAAATCTGGTAACACACCACAGTGCTTGGTCAACACATAAGGGAAGGTGAACATTACAGTGACTAGGAGCCTAGTCTACCTCCCCACTAGCCAGACGTACATGATATACACATTTGCACTACATCACATCATGGCTGCTCGAATCTAGGTCACGCCATGGTTTTAGGACACTGTAGCAGTGCGGTGGAAATACTATATAATATAAAAACCTAGTTTCTGGTGTTCGTAATATAATATACTATTTCACAGCAGCCGTCCTATTTCCAGTCCACCGCCCGAACTGGTTAAGAGACACATGCATGGCTGCGGTCGTGAACTGTCTGTGACAACAGACACGGATCGCTCTTTTCCTGCGCCTTTTTCAATCAGTTGTGTTCTAATCATACTTCCTAGTCGTTTCCACCGGGTACTCCAGTTTCCTATCCATTGCCAAGAGAGTTAGTCATGAATTAACCATAATATGGCAGAAGAGTGACGGCAAACGAAAAGCCAATGCAAATAAAAATGCCTGACAAAAGAAAATTGGTGCTAGAGGTAGATAAGTTGAGTGCGCAGGGGTCAAGTAGTACGTGTTTAGAGGAGGAAGATGATAGTAATCCATAGAGTTTAAACATCCCTTAATTATTTACCATTGTAAAAAAAGCCAAGGATGTTAAGCAACCTAATTCGCAGCAGTTCCTACATATATTTTTTCGATTGTTTGAAAAGGAATATCAACTCATAGGAATCGAATCCCAAAAAAGTGACGACATATTGCCACTCTTCCACTGTATGTGTATACGTTCGCAAATGACGATACATGCTGCATGCTATAGTGCAATCTATCTATACGGGGTACCATTTCTGAATTTAGGCTACAAAATCATATATATATATATATATATATATATATATATATATATATATATATATATATATATATATATATATATATATAATATATATATGTGTGTGTATATATATATATATATATATATATATATATATATATATATATATATATATATATATATATATATATATGTGTGTGTGTGTATATATATATATATATATATATATATATATATATATATATATATATATATATATATATATATATATATATATATATATATATATATATATATATATATATAATATACATATGTGTATATATATATATATATATATATATATATATATATATATATATATATATATATATATATATATATATATATATATATAATATACATATATATATATATATATATATATATATATATATATATATATATATATATATATATATATATATATATATATATATATATATATATATATATATATATATATATATATATATATATATATATATATATATATATATATATATATATATATATATATATAAAATATAGTGGAACCCAGGAAATGAACGCCCCAGCATCATGGGCACCCTCAAACTTCTTTTGATGGACAACTCTTTCTTCGGTCCCAAATATTTATTTTCATTATTCATCATATAGTGCAACGCCTCTAATGTGGACAGCCCACTTATGTGGACGCTTTTTCACAGTCGCAAATCCACTTCATAACCCCACTTAAGTGACCACTCACCTTCCTCGCAGGCTCAAAATCGATATTAACTATAAACTGGTGAGGTTAGCTATTAACCCTTCCAATGCCGAGGCTACTTTCGTCCAAATCACACGGATGCAAAGAGTTGTGAAAGTCATCTGAACTGTGCAATATTGGTATGCATTGGATAGTTCTCGATGAGTACTCTCAGATAAATACCCATGTGCAACGGTATCTACATGTATCAGTCATTTCTCAGATTGTTTGTATCATTTTGTAATGGCCAAATTAGCCCCCAGCAGCAGCATAAGGGCTAACCCTTAGCGTGATCTAATTGTATCATATTTAAGTCAATGCGCACACCTACTTCATGATATGTGGCCTGTTATTTGATATCATATTTCATACAATTGCCACATGAAGTAGGTTTATTTATATAGAATACTTACATAACCACGCCAGCATACCAAAATGCTATCAACCTATAAGGCATGACATTTCTTACACAAGCCTACAAGGCTAGCTAGCAGTATCATTGAAGGGATTTAGGATGTTTGTTGTTACATCATTCTGCACCAGTTGTTGCTGTAATCACAATCCGAGTTGAAAAGAAGGGTCACAATTTCAATACAACAGGATGATGATCAATTGAATGTGCTTTTAAATTGCTCCGTGGACCAACCTTTGTCTACTGGGTCTGTTTTTAGAATGGTTTCAATTACACTTAGGCTTCAGCCCCTGAACCAAAAGTAAACTCAGAGCTTGACCACTAACAAATACTGATAGGAAAGGACAGAACATACTATCAGAGTGAGAAATTCAGCTGTAGAAAGTGCTATGTGCCGCTTGTATAGGTATGCTTTTCAAATGTGATCAAAAGGATGGCTACGTAGATGGGTACTTTTGATTATAATCTTACCCAAGATGGAAATGATGGTGTGCATAACACAAGGTAGACATACGTAAGTGGACATGATTATTTTCAATTTAGATCCCAAAGCGCCAGAATTTAGGGACTCTGATTAAAGAAACACTTTCTATTGCACCCAGCTTAGGATTTACAGACTTGAAATAATCTGATAGCTGTTAATATCTTTGATTACTCAAAGTCTCATGTTACATCCTTGTCGATGTTTCAAAATGGTGGCCAGCCACTTATGTTATAGTAGGCGGTTACCACAGCCCCTCTATAATGGTCACCCCTCTATAGTGGACACTTTGGCCGGTCCCATGCATACCATTTTGAATTTCGATTATATTCACTTTTCCTGGCATGTTTAGACTAGTAATTTGTAAATGGCAAAGGAAACTGGAGTACCCGGCAAAATCACCATATATGTATACAGTGAACCCATGGGACACCTTGGGACCAGGACAAAAGACACATCCTGGAGGTCCTTTTATAATGCAAGAGATACCAAAAACCTCCCATTCACAATGAGAGGTTTCGCTGTATGCGTATACATACATACACAAACATACATAAGCAGATACATACATACAAACGCTTGTGAATAACCCCTCTAAGGGCCTGCCCTGATGGCTGTGTGGTCTAAGGCATTGCCACTGGCTGTTAGCTGCCTCTCACCACTGCCTGGGTTTACGCTTGGAATTGTGTTATAGAATATTTCGGCCACTCTCGAGCATTTTAAGAAATTCAAGATGGCAGACAAGATGGCTGCCATATTAAGCTTTTAGCCTTAACTTTCATCGCATTCGGACTAGGATGGTAATTCTGGTGTCTAAACGTATGTTTTGTGGCCTTTTACACCTTCTCCAAGGTGGCCATTACCACAGGGCACTACCCATAATTGCCAGTGTACCCAGGATGATGATTTTGGAGTCTAAGCATATGTAGGGGGCCATGGAATTCATCAAAACCATTCATAAGGTTTGGCTGGGTTCATCTCTTAAGAAAACCCAAGATGGCGTCCAAGATGACTGCCATTTTAGGGTTTTAGCCATATAATTATCTTTATCTTATCGGTTCCGGGTTTCTATCTCGTCGCAATATGACCTAAGCTGTTGAAAGCGACGTAAAAACCCAATTCCTTCCTTCCTTCAATGTTTGAACAGAGCGCTCATACACGTACGACCCACAGGTATAAAACAGGTTACATATTTTTGTCTTAGTTTATTTCCTTGAGTATAAATAAGCATGTAATAAACAGGTTACATAATGGTCGTGGGTGTGATATGGTTTTATCGCTTGTGGTTGTATGATATCACTCGTGTGATTGTATATATATATATATATATATATATATATATATATATATATATATATATATATATATATATATATATATATATATATATATATATATATATATATATATATCATTATATAAATACCGACTTTGGGAGGTGGTTTTTTGGAATAGGCTCAGTGACTGCGCCTCGCCGGTCCCAACTGCTGCTGTGGATCTTTGGGCGAGGGTTGGAAGGGGGCTGTTTGAACATTTATTTGCCCATCGGTGGCATATTTGCTTTTTTATAAGGAAAAAAGTCCCGGGTGTGTAAAGAGGATGGAAGAGCGATGACTGTCTGCGTAATGATACAATTGCTGCAACAATGTATTTCATATGATATGATACAACTGGATATATAAAATAATACAATGTTGCAAAAATCTACTGCTTCATTCTTTAACCCATCATATCTGTATCTCTCTCTGTCTCTGATCCCACTGTGTGTGGATCTTTGGGCGGGGTGGGCTTGGGGGACTGGGAGCATTTATTTGCCCATCCAAGGCATTTATGAGCACTTTTAAATTTGGGAAAAAGTCTTGGGTGGGTACGAAGGACAGAAGAGCAATGACGACTGTCTACATTTGAAATGATACAATTGCAGCAACAATGTATTTCATACAATATGATACAACTGCATCTATAAAACAATACAATGTTGCAAAAATCTACCATGTCATTCTTTAACCCATTATCTCTGTATTCTCCTTTGCTCCACTGCATTCTTTTTTGCTGTTATATAGATATTATGGGGTAATATAAAGAAATTCAAGAATTCAGGTGATGAATACTAAGAATCTTTTATTCCTCTGGTGTTAAGATTCCAAAGATAATTTGAACATACTTAAATTTAAGAAATCCGCACATGCACATCATAAGTTTGGGTTTGGGTGGGGGCAGATATTCCTGTTCCAGTTTTGGAATGTTAAAATGCCGACTCCGAGGCACATACGCGATGCCGAGCTAAACTGCCCCTGTGGACCTTTTGCCAGGGGTGTGTAGATGGTGGTTATTTTTTTGAATTTTTGGCATTTAATACCTCAATTTTTCAAAAAATTGGGGAGATATACTATATATTGCTTATTGTGTAACTGTATATATTGTATGTGTATCATATCTTTACCTCATTACTTTGCTTTTTCTGCCCATAATAATTGTATTTTTTTCCATTTTTGTATTCTATTTAAAAGTCTGATTTGTTTATCATAATTTGCAATTTCTTTCTTCTGTATTTACTTTTTGTAATCTCTCTCCACTTGGCTTGAGCTACCTGATATATGAAGCATTTTTTTATTGCTTTACTGATCTCTCTCTCTCTCTCTTTCTTTGCAACAAATTCTTTTGAAGTCCCATATTTTGATAGGGGGAGGGTGATCATATTTAATTAGCAGAGCATTTTTTATTATTTATTTGAATTTTTTGAGTTGATTCCGTAATCCCTTAAAGTCCTGTCGCGACATTAAGAATTCCTTTCAACAGTTTCAAGCCTATATTGAAACTTCAGCTCTGTATATTTCTCTCTCCTTTTACTTTTTTTTTTTTCTTTGGATTTTTGGTATTGCTTTGCATGATCATTTATATTCTACGATATCCCTTTTTGTATCCTATGAATTTATTTCTTCTCACTTTGTTTGTGCACCCCATTTTCCTTTTTTAAGATTATATTTCCCTCCATCTCCTTTTTGTATATATTTACTTTTTTATTGTAATTCTGGCAAAATCCACTGCCTAAGCAGAAGTCACAACTGGCAACTTTCTCACATGCCCAAGCTAGGATTTGAATCACAGCAGTGGTGAGAGACAGCGAGCAGTCAGTGACAATCACATATGGCCCATTGCACACTGTACACACATTGTGTTGCCAAGTGTGCCTTACCTGTCTGCTGTGTAATCAGTGCTGCACTTGGGCAATTAACGGCTATGCTATTCAAAAACATTGTATCCATTGGCTACAAGCAGGGTATATCAGTGGATCCCCATATGTGGCCCATACCACAGGTCATGTGGCGAGAGCTGCTGGTGGCGAGTCCAATTTATATTTCACTAAGACTTTTATGACTTTTTAGAGTTATGGAGGGAGGGGAAAAAAAGGGAGGGTGGGGGAAAAGAAATCCTGTGAATTGAATGGAAGCTGATTCTTGCTCTCTTTTATTCCAATTCTTCCTCTCTTTGATTCATCAATTATCCTCTCATCTTCCACTTGATGTTCAATTTGAAATTCCCTTTCTTAAAAATACTGTGTAATTTAGGGGGGAGGTATACCTTGACTTAGTTGTTTCTTAATTTCTAAATCTCCTGCGCATCAGTGAATATGACGTAGAATCCAAACCCGTACATCAGTGAATATGACGTAGAATCCAAACCCGTGCTGTGCACGGGGGCCTGCTAGTATATATAATTTCATAATCTATAGGTAGTGAGGTATCACACGCATTTTAAAAGCAGGGCAACGCACAATTCGCAAGAAGTTGTATCATCAAATGAGTATGATGATAGACCGAAACCTAGTTACTGCGATACGTTGATAAATGCTAGTTGATTTTGAATGAGACCAAGTGTGTGCACGTATGAATTCCATATGCCGATCAAGTGCAGCATTGCCTTGTAATGCCGTGTGCGCCCAGGTCTCCTGTGGCGATTGAGGAGTAATAATGATGATGCTAATGGAGGCGTTCCAGAGCCAGTGACGTTATGTAATATCCATGCCATCAGGCTGCTCCTCTGAAGAGATACACTATTACAAGCTGAAAATGCAGACCCCTCACCTTTGGCCAATTTTTAGTGCTTGCTCATTTGGAAAGGATAGCCTGGTTCCATGCACCGCTCCCTTTTCCCGCGGCCTCCTGTGCGCAGCCTCACGTACTGTGCTTAGCCCACTCTCTCTATCCCTCCCTCTCTCTCTCTCCCTCTCGCTCTATCTCTATATGTGGCTCCTGGCCTGCTTTTTTCCCCTCAGACCTCGCCTAGGATATCAGAGGACGTTGACCTGCCGAGCTGCTCATGTCAACGTCAACTGCGCATGCGTCATCATTAATGCCATCGCTACTCCGCTACTCCGCTCGTCTGTTCGACATAGACTGAGCGGCAGACCGCCGCGGCGGCCGACTGCTGGCATACTCCCGGGCATACTCCATCTACTCTGCCTTTCCTTCATCACGGTGCACAGTAGCTACTCATAAGTCAATGGCTCTCCTTACCTAATTGCCCACCTGATTAGCTGACCCATGTCCAGATGGAAACATGCAGCTTACTCTTAAGGTGACTTATGGGGCTATTTTGTGAATAAAGGGTCATTTTGAGATGTTTCCATATTTCAAAGCTAACACCCTTTTCCTCATTATCAGACCAACTCCGATTGTCTACGCCATCACTGAGCAGAGAAAAGGCCGACTATCCCAGACCCTCCCATAGGCCTGGACACAGACAGGAAAGGTTTTTGGCCCTTCTATCCAAATTGAATTTCACCAAAAAATTATTCGCTTCAAACATTGTTTTGTTATCAAACGTCATGGCTTTGTTTGCGATTTGGTGGTGTATGCAGCTATATAGCTAAGAATATTTCGGAGGAAAGAGTATCACAGTTTTTTTCAATAGTGACCTCTAGAGTTATAAAGTCTATAAGTTGAAAAATACACTTTTTGTCTCATTTTCGAAAAATCCAAAAATAAATGGTCATAAAATAGGAACGGAGCAAAAATGTGAATACCTGAATTTCAACTACTATTCCCACCGTATTGATTGTTCCGCCACCTTAATGAAATGGTCCCCAGGCCAGGAGTTCCGTTGGAAATTGTAAACTACATTCATGTATGAAAAAATAAAACCACCGCAGTTAGGAACACCTTTAATCTGTACATATATTTCATTACGTAACTTGTGCGTGTTAGGGGACACAAGTATCAGACGACTAGCGTCTTCCGTCACTCCCAGAACACTAGATATCCCCAAATCAACCACAGAAAGAGTGTGATGCATTTCATTCTAACTAAATAGATTTGATTACAATAGGAATCAGTGTGAACTAATATGTGCAAGTTGTGAATTCTTCCTATGAAAATTGCATTCTTCGAAAGCAAATATCATTCGTTTTGTCAAGACATGACTCCGTTTCTATATCTACATTTTATTGCTAGGGTGGTTCTCTGCACCAATGTTATTTAGTTGAGATTATTGACATTCAAGTCTTGGGAAATTACAAGGAACACTCATATTTTGTCCTTAAATCTTTCACCCCAGGGGATCGTCAAGAGTCATTAGGGGGAAATAGGCTAATACATCAGACATTACACCTTATCGGAGTTGAAATATTCAAAGAAATATTTATCAAAAAATATCAATTCAGGAATATCAAAAAGGCTCAACCAACCATGCTGTCTGGGAATCAGCATTTCACAGAGCTAGTTAAAATTGTCCTGTAGGACATTTAGAAGCTACAGCCATAGGTTGGTGTGACAATGCAACTGTTGGACACCCCTGGACAGATCATACCGATTTTCTGTATTTACAGCTCTAGACTGAAACGGTATATACATTCAACACAGTCAATAAGAAACTGTTATTTCTATTATTTCTATAATTTTGTACGATCTATATCGACAGTCAATAAAGATACAAATACATATACTAATCACAATCTTTTTGTTGTTCCCGATAGGTCGTGCTCTAATGCAATGAAAGTATATATTGATTAATTACAATCTTCATTGTCCCCGGTGAGAATACAATTGCTATTACAGAAAATCCATACAGCATGCAGATGATAGGAGACATCAATTCACTAGGCAGCATAATAACCTAATTCAGTGCCTCAAGTACATATCGTTTATCGACTCATTACTCGGATATCTGCCGATAAAGTGGCAAAGGTAAATATGGACCAGGTCATGCGGAGGGGAAAACACACTCCTCTAAATGGAGGTATGCACTAAATGTGGAAAAGGGTGCTTTCCAGGTTTTTGGAGAACCCGAAGGAGGGGGAAAGATAGGAACTGAGCATAAAATATTTTCATTAGGGCAGGAGAAGGGCTAAGGAAGTCCTGTACTATGATCACAAGGGAATTAAGTCATGTGAGTTAGGCGATCCGCGAGTTGTTGACCAAACTAGTCCTTGAAGATGGTCATCATGGAAATATCGGAAATGTTTAGGATCGGGAGAGAATTGCGAACATGTATGACATGTATGATATTCAGCATGACGATTCGGTCAAGAATACCAAAATGAATGATCATTTGGATGTGCTTGCATCGGCTATAGCGAGGCTCAAAAATTCGAAATGGTGGTCGCTGTCAGACCAAAGCCATAGAACTAAGAGACAATAATCGAATTAGTATGCCATGCTAGTAAACTGAAGACAGGTGGTGGGAAATTGAAAAGACTCCCAATAGGCTCCAAGATGTGTGGAAACTGTGATCTGAGAGGCATTGAATCCTCGGGCACATTATCATGGAATGTCCGAATGTAGATACAGGGAAGTAATGTGATAAGAGAGCTATATAGCATTGTACCTGAATTTGAGAAACGGGGCACCATGCGAGTTATAATGGGGGAAGAATTAGTTGACGAAATGTAGGGTATAACAATTAAGGCTTTTGTCTCATACCCTACAATCCTCTAACTTTGTACAGAAAGATGCATGTGTTGTGTGTTATATGTACCTAAGAAAAAAACATGCGTTTTAAAGAAATTCAAAAATGAAATAGATGGTTTAAGCCCACATGTGATGGAGAAATTGTTGTCACAGGCATGTTAACATGGAGATTACATTTACTACTTGGCCCTTAACCAAGGAATGGTTTAAGAAAGTTTAAATTTGACAGTGATAGACAGGAGAAAGATGGAAAAACAGACTAAGGTTCTAGATAAGGTTTATAGCCTGCCACGCTACATAGAATAAGGGGGTATCTGCACAAAACAAGTCCAAAATACTAGTATATAATTCATGTGTTTATTGTTTAAACTAAAATTTGTTCAAATGCTGTTTAACAACGGTTTAATATTTTCTTCAGTTCCATGTTATATAATCTATTGGATTGTTTATTGATCATATCATAAAGATATGAAATAACAAATACAAAATGAATGATATAGAAAAATATAACAAAGATATAGAAATTATATAACACAGTAGAAAAACTGAAACAACGCTCAATTCGTTTTCCAGCATACTATTGGAAAGAAGTAATATTTTCTTTGTCAGCTTCAGATAAAATCCAAATCAAAACGTGAGAATTGGCACAATAACTGCTCAAAAAAATGATATTGCACGCTACCATTGTGAGACAACTTTAATAGTCGGAGTACACATTCAGAGTCTGTCTTGTTTCACCTACTTTTTTCTAACACTCTAGAATCATCATCATTGAATAAGCATGTCTTAACCCCTGCGTGGTAGCATGTCACTCACGTGTGCCATCAGGCCCTACTTTGAAAACTTTATCATCTGAGTGTTCTAGGAAGAAGTGACAGCAGCCAGGTAGTCTGTGTGAGAAGCAGGTGAGCTGTTAATGCCATAGATAATACAACATAGACCTGAACATTCTAGTTCTACAATCAAAGCAGTGTATTTCAGGTGGATTTCACATAGCATGGGATAACACCTGGAGAGCTTCCCATCGATTCTGACGCAGAAGTTAAAATCTAAATATGAGTGATACATGAGACGCCATAATTTACCGTCTAAACCTTTCTTATATATTTGCCAACAGAGGCCCTCTATCCAAACGGTATCAAGAGACTTGGAGACGTCATAATATGAAACGAAAATATCATACAAATATGGCACTTGAGTGAGTGCAATGTCAATTTTTATTGCACTCTGAAAAATGATATTGCCGTGTGCCGTGTGCAATATCATTTTTCAGAGTGCAATAAGTATTGATATTGCACGAAACCAGTGTCATATTTGTTTTATTATATGCCTACTGCTCAAATTAGATAATTTACAAATTTGAAGAATTATAAAAATGTAAATATTATTGACGTTCTTTCATTTCCAGGTTTTACCACAAACCATTGGGTTATTGTAATTTCTAAGCTGTTATATATTTTTGAATTAATTCAGCAATCTAGCAATCAAAAGTACTATAAACACATGAACAAAGTCCCATGCATTAGTATCAGAAATGTAATGATTTATTTTTTTAATTCGAAAATGTGTTTTGTTTTGAATAAAGGTAATATAAATTTGTATTTTTGCAATAGTCCATTACCAATCAGGATTTTACAAGAAGCCCACGCTCTTCTAAGTCCCTTGTCTCAATTTACGTCTGTTGGGTTCCTTTTTAAAAGTTCAAGTGGAGAAGTGAGCACATATACATGAAAACTCTGATTCTGAAGGTTGAAAAGTAATATTGCACCCCGCTATCAATTTTGTAAGCTCGTCAGGTGCCCATGATCTGATCAATCACAGCAGAGAATAAGTAGTAGGCATACAACGATACAATTTCTCTTGAAGAAGGATACCGGTGTGCACGCAGGATATACCCTTTTTACATATGCCCGTTTTGAAATTGTCTGACCACCAGGACTGCAATCTCCTCCACAAAACAATTTCAAATAGCTTATGGAAGTTCGTGAGAAGGGTGATGCCACAAATGTTGTTCCTATCGAGGTTACAAAGGTTTTTTTCATGATATGAGGGACTTGTATACCCTGCCTAAAATTGGAAGGTATACATATAGACTCTACCCCGACCATCATATTAAAAATGGGTGACAGAATGTGCCTAAGGTAGTCACCAACATAAGCGGTTTCTTCGCTGCTGATGCCGTCAGAACTGCATGCTTTTTTATAATGATCTGCCTCCAGTTTCCATTATTGGAGTATCTAGCTTTGCCACTATCTGACCATTGTTAACCCAATTTGAGTCATCACTGTCTGGAAACACAAGTGCACATTTACTTTATCTCATTATCCTGAATCCAAAGTCCTGAATTAAGCAGTGGCAGTTATCAATCAAAGCTCGAATCCAAAGCCTAATGGATGTTCTCGGTGCATTTGTCCCTGGAGAGAGTTATATATATATATATATATATATATATATATATATATATATATATATATATATACATATATATATATATATTTATCACCTGCTCTGCTATGGTTCTTGATGCTGATTGGAGCCGTTCACCCTTTGCAGATTCAATACCACACGACTCTGCCAGCGTATAGGTCACCAGCCTCGTTCTGACCCTCCAGCGTTGCGCATGGGCATTGTGTGGAAATGGCCGAAAACTGGTGCTCGTCGGTTCGTCGCTTCTATGTCATTTTTCGTCGTAGTTGACTGAACAGAGTCTGAATATCGGTTAAATTGCAACGAACTTCAAGATAAGACTAGTCAGAACGGATATGGATTGTTTTTGTTGATTTTCCCTATGCTTTTACTGTCAAATTAGCGGCAGTGAGTCTGCGATGGCTCTCTGTTTGGTTCCGGCCCTACTGTAGTACTGAGATTCTCCTCACGCCGGTCATGGCTCATTGCGATGTATTTGTTCTTTTTTCTTAGCATGAAAGAGCAGGTGATAAATTCGTTACACCCTGTTGGAAAGTGAAATCCGGGCTGCTATCCGCCCTCAGTCATCCAGATCCCACTCGGCTCGCGCCTCGTGAGATCTGGATGACTTCAGTATATATATATATATATATATATATATATATATATATATATATATATACACACACAGTCAAACTTTTATTAAGCGACCACTCAAGGAAATGTCAAAAGTGGTCTTTTAAAGAGGTGGTCTCTTAAGAAGGGGTTGAGGGTCTGAGCGAGGTTATAAAAAAACAAAGAATTTCCAACGATGACCTGGACTTATTGAGGTTGTTGTTTATCTGCGTGCATTTGTTGAAATTTCTTCATTAATTTTAAGAGTAAACAAAAGAATAAACAATTCAGAAAAATAAAAGTTGAACTGTATCATTAATTGAGGACCCTCAGAAATGATATACTTTCAAATTGTTACCGATTATTCGATTATTTACTGTGCCCTTTCCAATATACAAGGCGTCTAGGCATTCAAGTGGCCGTTGAATAAAGGACTATTTACTCTTATGGATAAGATTTTATAGTCGTTGGTCGCGTCAAGCAAGTGGTCGCTTAATCAAGGTAAAATTTACAGGGAATAGCCTTGGGGTTTTTTGAAACGGTCGTTCAAGGTAAATGGTCGTTTAAGAGAAGTGGTCGTTGAGGCAAGTTTGACTGTATACATATGTATATACATGTATATATATATATATATATATATATATATATATATATATATATATATATATATATATATATATATATATATATGTATATATATATATATATTTATATATATATATATAAATATATATATATATATATATATATATATAAATATATATATATATATATATATATATATATATATATATATATATATATATATATTCATATATATATATATATATATATATATATATATATATATATATATATATCTTACAATTCTGTAGGAAAATCTTCTGCCCTATATGACGACACAAATGTTTAGTTTAAACCTTCTCTGAATTGAAGTGGATCACACGACAATGTTACATCGTTAGTGTAGAAACCCAGCTTTGTACTTCAGTTTGTGTAGCTAGAAAAAATATTTTTGAGTAAGGCTGCCTTTGCATTATTGAATCACTATTTAATCGTAAAAACTGACTGGGCCAATTTTTTTTCACATTATTCATATTACCTAGAGCAACATGGCGGGAAACCTTTGCCAGGAGTGATAGAGTATTTTAAAAATACTCCATTATATTTGCTGGATACTTTCTTAAGATTTTTCCACAATAATGAAAGTGTATTATCCGTTTGCTTAGATAAAGAAGATTTCCTTTTAAACATTTTACGCCTAGATTTTTACTTCTGTTGTTCAATTTTCTAATTTCAAGTCTTTAGGGTCACCTATCTATAGATGATATTAATGCAGGTGCAGTATTCTAATGCGCTTCCTAGGATGGGTATCTTTAGTTCTATTAATCTCACAGTAAACACACATATCCAACATAAGGACACAAAACTACCTATTGCAAGGCTGAATTTTAAACTCATATCAATTGATTATATACCATTGAATTAAACAACTTTCCATATGGCCATATATACCATCCATAGTACATAGGCATGTGTTGGCTTCTCCATTAGCTACTAGTATTATAAATGATTTCTTGGAAGTGGAGAACCTAGAACAAATAATGTGGAGCTATAGTACATGTATGTCTAAAGCTTTCTTAAACTGGAGATATTTAATTTTTAATTTGAAAAGGCAAAGCCCACAACACACTAAGATGTTTTGCTTGGCCCGATCTATGCACCAAGACCCTAATCAAAGTCCAGGACACAGGGCTGGATAAAAAAAGCTTACAAACATGCCAACAAGTGTTTATTGACCAATAAAACTTAACTCTCTTTTAAAGTATCCCTTTTCTGGGCAACTATTCTACAGTATCAAAATGGAACAAGTATATCTAACTGCTGGCCAGCCATAGTGTTATTAGCATATGCAAAGGACTTTGGGCGGCAGGGGGGCGCATATCCAGATATCCAGATATCCAGATGTGACCAGGCGGCGGGCGCATACCCAGAAGTGAGGCATGCCACACCTGGCAATGTTAAGAATTATACACTTTCGCATATATTCAATGGATTATCAGGATTGGATGTAGGTTAAATATGTTTATCTATTATCAGTCCATAAACACTTTGTCTGTATTTAATCCTATGAAGGTTTTCATCCGCTCTAATATTGGGAATACAAGATGTGTAATTCAAATTCAACCAGGAACACCAGCATACATGTTACTTTTTGCAGTTTTCACTACTCATATCAAATTAGATTAGTTGGGAACAATATGAGTATATACTTCAAATTCATTTTATTTTGGACAGTAACATAGTTTAATGGATTTGAACTTATTTTCTAGCTTAGGTTGATAGAATAGCCTGATGCCCTATTGGAGTAGGCATGCTTGTTTACATATCTGTACCTCCAACATAGCGGCTGACTGATTTTGCAGTGCATAATGGGATTGGAGTGCACAAGCTCAATAGACCCCCAATTAAGAAAATGTATGCTTAAATATCAATTAAATAACATATATATATATATATATATATATATATATATATATATATATATATATATATATATATATATATATATATATATATATATATATATATATGTGTGTGTGTATATACATATATATATATATATACATATATATATATATATATATATATATATATATATATATATATATATATATATATATATATATATATATATATATATATATATATATATATATATATATATATATATATAACCTGTTAGTTATGATAGCCTTGTACAAGAAAGCATGTAACGTTACTCCCCGTCCGTGGCCTACCTTCATAGGATTAATTATACCTCGAGAGACCCTGACTTCATGTCTGTAAAGAGGAGCATACATCTTGGAGGCAGGGTCATATTGACCTAATCCCATTAGTAAGAACTTCAAATAGTCTGACGTATATCTGACGTCAATATATTGAGTAGTTGACCTCTTGTCGTAGATGGAGAACTGTAGTCCTACTCTGGTTAAGGTTTGAGAAGTACATAGATAGAATGACGAATGACTGCAGGATAAAAAGGTTGTTCTGGGTCACCAGCTTTCGATTCACTTTATATCCATCTACCATTCTTTGACTTTTTGTCTTGTTATCATCTAATGTCTATGGCTATAACTCTCCAGAACTATTCAATGTTTCTTCGTCGTTACAACAGCGATGCAGATGCACACACACACACACACACACAAACACACACACACACACACATATATATATATATATATATATATATATATATATATATATATATATATATATATATATATATATATATATATATATATATGTGTGTGTGTGTGTGTGTGTGTTTCAACTAACTCTTTAACGTGCATATTGAGAGTGAACTATGGCCTACTTTCTTCCTGTCAGCTTTCTTCCTGAATGAGAACAGTAAGCAAGTAGGCCATAGTACATGTGTGTGTGTGTGTGTGTGAATCTGGCGAAATAGAGTACCAGAGCTTTCTACCCAGAAACCACTGCTATCTTAAGGACTGTATAACAAGAAGTATAACTAGCAGGCATCCGTGGATTCTAAATCATACTCAATCGTGACCAGAAAGTTAAGAGGCAGAGAATAAAACAAACACAACCAAACTACCTTAACCACTCAAAACATGAGGACACTTACTGAACCATTGGCATCGCTCCGTATGAAATGAGTGACCTTAATAGAGAATAGAGGGTAGGCAGGTGCGTAAAGGTGCCACTTCATTATGGAAATAGAAAAAAAAAGAATAACATGCAAAGTATGAGTAAAGCGTAGAAGGGAGACTTTGCATTACTAATGTAGTAATACACTGCTAGGGATTCATTCTTTGACATACAATCAAACAAAAAGATGACAGTATGTATATGTCCATATCAATCTAACAACCCTCACAGGACCTGTGTTCTTCTGTTGTCTTTTTCATACACCTCCCACTTTTTTGGGTCAAAATATTTAAATGCACATGCTACTGCAATCTCATTATAACTATATATATGCTTGTAATTTGCAGAATGCACTGAACATTATCGATAATTATTGTTTTCTGGGTCTCCAGGTGACCTGGGTATCCTAATTTGTTTATGTTATTTAAGATATAACTTCATATTCTCCATTGAACATTTCAAAATATTCAGCAATTGTTCTTAGAGAAGGAAAAGGTGGCTACAAAATTGACATACATATTCAAAAACTGAGAAGATTATATGCAAACAAAATAGTAAAAGGTCATTTTGACCTCTGCTACACAACAATACAAACATTTTGATACTTACCATTAACCCTCACCATTGTCTTAAGGTGATTCATGAATATTTTGACTGGCATGTGGATAACTGGTAGTTAACTCACTTTGCCCAAAAATATCAACAATTGGTTAATGACAATTGAGTATAATAGATTACTCGTAAGTATTGCAGCTTGGTGGTTAAATAGAAAATAGCTTCACCCAGATGATAATGGCTGTGGTGATCATTTCAAATGATATCTGTAGTCCAGCTCAAACACTGATATCAAACACTAACCCTTCAAGGTTAATGAATTCAAGGATAAACTAATTCCTCAAAGTAGGCCCTTTTCCTGATCCACCTGCTGGTCATTGGATTTCCATTATGGCAGCCAGTTATAACATGGTAACAAGATTATAAATGTATTAATATTTTGTCTTTGTTGTATTACACCTTTTCCACCCCTTTACTGTTCCACTACCAGCTGACTTAATTGTTAAAACTGTAGAACGACATATCATATTCATGCATTTGTGTTATTAACAATAGGTTTAGATGTCAGACTTTCTGTAGTTAGGTTAATTTAGAATACCGCAACGCGGTGACCATGTCAAGTTAAGATGACCCCTGATGATAACCACTGTTTCAGAATCAGGTTCTGCATCCCAGAAAAGCTACTTGTAGACACCAAAATCACATTTCTAGCTAATCTCGATGCTTAGATATGCAAAAATATAGCTTTCAGTAGTGGCCATTTTTAATTTCAATATGGCCGCCAGTTGCTACGGCAACCAGTGTGAAAATTCTTTCAGATCACTAGGTTGGTGTTTAATATGTCAATGCAAAATAACATGGGCCCAGTTCAGTAAAAACATCTTTATCCCTCAAGTGTTCTGCATGCATTTGTTTCATCAAAAATGGCTTTGGAGGTCAGATTTTGTGAAAAAAAAACTTAATTTCAAGTACAGCAACTTAGTAGCCAACTTGAAATCCAATTAAATGACATCTAATGATATCAGCTTTTTCAGAATGAGGTTCTACACCCCAGAAAACCTACTTGTAGACACCAAGATCATGTTTCTAGCTCATCTAGATGCTTAAATATGCAGAAATTTAGCTTTCGGTATTGGCCATTTTGAATTCAATGTCAATGCAAGGTAACATGGGCCCAGTTCAGTATAAACATCTTTATTCCCTCAAGTGTTCCACTACCAGCTCCGAAATAACCTCTTTTTGACCTTGAACTCAAGGTCAAGGTCATGCCACATATGTCATTAGGTAGAGTATGGTATGCCCTCTACAATGAGTGGTCACTTGTGTCATGAAGTGGATTGTTCGATTTTTTATGGCCAAATCTGCTACCCCCCAACCCATCTTTTTTCCAGTATATTTGCCCTAAAATTGGTCACCAGGCTAATCCTGGGGTGGTCTGCTTAACCGTTTCTAGAAAAAATCTGACCGTGTCCCCAGATGGTGGAGCTACTCGGTGGGGCAATTAAACTATCATTTTAGAGCCTTTTGAGGATTTGGCTGCTAGACTATAACGTTCGCTGGCTATGAATTGGTTAATAAACCATCTTCTGATGAACAGCTTTAAATAGTACATTCATATAGCAATGATAAACTTGAAGAAACAATCATGTGTGTGTGTGTGTGTGTGTGTGTGTGTGTGTGTGAAAACATCATCTTGACTTAATTTTAACATTTTCCAAATATTTAAATAATCCTTAAAGAATGCTGAGTGGCAAAGGGTTAAATGAATGCTCTGGCCTTAAATGGGTTAATGAGATAACCCTTAAGTAATTCAGGGTGGCAAAGGTTAAGTGAATAACATTAAGGTCCTCGGGCCATGAATGGGTAAATGTTAATAACCCCGAACATATGCCGGGATGCAAAAGGATAAATGCATGATATTCATTTAACAACCATTGATATATACTTCGTGGTTAAGGGGTCAAATGAATGGTCATCAGGTGCTCTGAACGTGAATAGGTTAAGAAAATAATCCTTAACTAATTATGGGTGGCAAGAGGTTAAATGATTAGTCATCAGGTTATCTAGGCAATAAATGAGTTGATTGAATAACCTTCAACATATCCTGGGTTGCAAACTGTTAAATGAATGATGTAAAGATGCTTTGGCCATGAATGCATTAATCAAATAACCCTTTATTCTGGGTGGCAAAAGAGTTAGAAGGAATAACATTCAGGTATTCTGGCCATGAATGAGTTAACTTAACTAACAAGGAAAAAAAAGAATTTTAACAAATACAAACACATTGATGATTACTGAATCTCATAAAATTTGGAGTATAACACTTTATTATAATATGACTACAAAGCAAAGCTTGCAATGCTCGCGAGACTCGAAAATATTTGTGAAATAACCACACGTACAGTATGAGTGGTGATTGGCCAAATATTAATGGCATAAAAATTACTACGATTTCAACCTGTCGCAACATCGTCATTCCGCAACAGCTTCAAAAGAGAATTAAATGACAAGTAGAAAGAATTGTGGTGGTTATAACGATCTACACAGCATTAAAATAGACCCACGGAGAGGAGGGTAATTTATCTTTATTGTAAACATAGAGGCCACCGCATTGGCAGCTTTTCCCGCTACTATAATTATGACGTCGCGGGAGCGTTTGTTGCTCATGAGGATTTGCCACATCGGCGGTCAAAAGTTCGTGCAGCACTCTAGTGTGCTCCCTAATAATCACGCATTCATCTTTAAAGCGATCACAAAGTTACGACAGGATTCTGTCTCACCGTGACGTCATTCTTTGCCATATTCCGCTGATAGAGGTAGTCGCCTTTGCTCGTACTTGGCGTCAACAAGTTGCGGACGAAACTTGCGACATCACAAATTTCGCCCAAATGAACTTCCTGAATTGACCAAACCAGCGGAACATTTTCCAAGGTATCAATACATATGTTTATGCCCAATCGTAAATACTTCTTCGCAGCAGTGCTGCACGCCACTCGCTGCACGAGCTATTGTATACCAGAAATATCTAAAAATCCGATGTGGTAGCGTGACCAGATGAGAATTGATAGGTTTGCATGAGGATGTACAGTGGCGGAAATTTCTCCAGGTACCACAGACCAAGCTGCTCTGTATACTTCAATAGAGACAATCTTCATTAGGTGCATGGAGGCCCTCAATATAATGTTGCTTTGTTTTATTAGTATGCACCTGCATTTGCACAAATCAACACAACGGAATTTTCAAATTCATTTATCATATTTCTGATGCCCACATGGCTAGAAAATATGATTTAAAAAATGCGCCCCGGGGGTCAGGGATTAGTGACAAAAAATATGCCCCGGGAGTGGGGGACTATAGAAAATAGTGCAGAAGGTCAGTACATTATCCCCGCTCCATACCGCCCCCTCTCCCGGGCATTCAATTGACTGCAGGATTGCTTACCAAATGGGACTTAAAAAAGGAATACTTCTACTAAGGCTACTACCATGCTCGACAAAAGGTTGGCGTCTTAGTGGTACGAGAAATGAGATTTTGTTGAAAACGATATTCCCATGACAGTTGCGTCTGAATGGCAAATATTAAATGTCCACTTCAAACATCCACAATTTCCTTCTTCGCCTGTTTTCTCCTAGCTTCGTTCAAACGTCCTATCAGGTCCAGGTGAAATGAAACTGCGAACCTGTGTTCCCCTATTGTCAAACACCCCTGTAGACGTTACACCAGCCTGCGGAGGTTGTTGACGTTCAACATTTAAAGAATGCATATAAAAAGTATGTGCTGTATAGATATCGTATTACCTTTCAAGAGCCAGGCCCCTTAAGTACAGCAGTCCTGCAGTGAGCTAGCAGTGCGGTCATCGACCCCGTCTTGTATGCAAGGCTCAGCAGCACGTGACCTACGTCGAACATCTTATTATCGTAATTCTAGACTAGTTCTCGGCGGCGAGATTATCACAACTCATTGCAGTATTTGTAGCTTGGTTCGTTCTTTCGTTCACTCGGTGTCCGAACACAGAAAAGCATACATTAACTTTACGGGAATGTGTAGTTTGACCCTATTGGCACTTCCTTGCAATATTGATCACAGCAGGAAACATATCTAATATCATATATTAATTTCTTGGTGGCCTGCACTTTGGCCGCAGGCTATTGCATTTTCAGTTTTGGCTTTTCAAATCGCCTGTAATCATCATGCACCATCTTCCAGTTTTATATCACCCGCCTGCTGTGTATGCATTTGGAGTGCGCCGCTGATGCGTCAATGACACCTATTATACAATAGCACACGTACTGGCCGGAAGGCAGGAGTGTACAGATAGCTGCACGGAAGGTTGGCCCAATTCCAGGCGTGATCCGTCACGCCATCTATCAGGGGGAAGTGAAACCCTCTTAGAGAAGGTGACTTAGTATGGAAGGAGTGCCCATATACTTTTGTTTGTACGTTTTTATTTATGTATTTATCTATTTATTTATTTATCTGTCCAACAGAAGTTACGTCGGTCGCACCAAATTAACTGCTGTTCACATAAGCGACTTTTTGTTGAGACAGAAATCGCTTTTTTGTCTACAAAAGTTACTTATGTCAAGTCGTTAAAAGTGACTTCTTCCTTGACAGAAGAAACGTTTGTCAACAAAAGCATTTTTTGTTGACAAAGGCCACTTTTGTCAGACAAAAGTAAATTTTGTTGGACAAAAGTACATTTGTCGACTAAAGCACATTTTGTCTAAATAAACGGCGTGGCCAAATGCCAATTGTAACATTTCAGTATTTTGTCGCAGTACCTCCAACCGCGACGACTGTTAGACTCAATCTCGATTTGGTCTCGGGTTTGGTCTACCGATATTGCTGCCCAGTGGTCGATCCAGATAGGGCCCCGTTGAAAGAGGTACTGGGAGGACAGTATAATTACAGAGAAGGGGGAAGGCAAGTGTTGCGGCAAGGCGCTAAAGGCCGCAGGAGGAATAGAAAGTGGCAGTGTAGTAAGGATCCGTGCGCCCAAAAAGTGAGTGGCGGGCGCACGGATCCAAGCCCAAAGAACAGGTGGAAGGTGCATGGATAGGGCACTGATGATCACGTGGGGACGTGTGAAAGGGCAGATAGAAGGTAGATGGGTGGGAGTTGCATAAAGTAATGCCTTATAGTTAAGTGCTGGACTCATGTCAGGAGTACCACATAAGCCATCAGTGCGGGCTCACGTGGGAACAAGGACCAATCAGGGCTCTCGCATCGATTACATTACTGAGACACCTTATCTCCACCACCAGCTGGGGGTGCCCAAAGCACCAATTTATGGCCTATTAGCGGCTATTAGTTGACATTAGTTGAGGCTTGTATGTTCATGTTGACCGGCTGGTTTCGAATCCACTTGTGTTTGGTGATCTAAGGTAAAGTCATGTGCAGCAAGTGTGCATGCATTGATTAGTGTCCTTCATCAACAGATATAAATTAATACTTACACCCATTAAACTTCACAGATCTCAATTTTTATATGAAGGCTAGGCATTACTTGCATCCATTAAACTATATATTTTCTCGAAGAAATTCCTAACTTCACAACTGTGGAAATGTTTATTATAATAAATCAAAGATAAAAGATTGTTTTTAGTCTAAGCCCAACATAAAGTCATCGGCCCTTATAGCGAACGGCAATTCAGGCAGACGTCTTTTCTGGGATCAACGGTTTTGACCAACAATTCATTTTAGCAAAGTTAAGTAAAAAAAAAAATTATAGAAATAAAGCCACCGTTATTTTGAGTATGAAATATTTCTAAGTACCACACGATGCACTGGGCGGGTGGAAAAAAAATTGCACGATCGAGAGATGGAATCGAACCCGCGACCCTTGGATCGGGAGTCGACGGGCTACCCTGACTGGGCTATCAATCAGGCTATTCCTTCTATTGTGTGAGAAGAAGTGAAAAGAAAACCATATTGATGAAACCCCGTAACTTTATTTGGGATCGTTCCTAGTATTCCGAGTCATTCTTGTCATTTACGTGACTGACAACCGTAGTAGATCTTTGTTAGGTACATGTACCACTAAGCCACTTTTATCAATGACCCCACACATTTACATACGGCCCGAAACTGATTATGACCTACCTTCGTCACCTTTGGTAAATAACCAAATCAAATATGGCGCCTGTTGTCTAACTACTGCCAGACGGCTCGCCATCACCCGAATGTCGTTAGAACCCAATAAGGAGCGCCAAAATAGCTGAAAAATTGTATTTGATATTTTAATCTTATGCCTTTTCAAATAGATAAAAAATAATGATTATATCAATACGCCTTTACATGTCGTTAACTTTATGGCATCGCCAGTTTCGCATTCCAATTTTCCTAGTGTTATGAACTTGCTATTCTGAGGTTCAATTAGTTACATCTGCTGCCGTTTCACTTTTGGGGGCGCTACGCGCTGCATGAACATTTGCGTCTAGTTGAGTTAAGGGGTTCGTCCAAACCCCTAGAACCCCGACCCTATCATCAGGTGTGTTAATGAGAGGAGGTAGTGCAGGAAAACAGAGTCCACATTGTCTAGGGATTTACCAGCAACATAGATTCGTACAGGAAGTGATTGAAAACTGACCAGGTGGTGAGTGAAATTATCTTCAATTGAAAATACAAAAATTAAAATGATTCTTTTAAAAAGCTTTTCATGTGGAGATAATTTCTCTGACTCAGTTTTTCCTTTACCCTGCTTTTATTTGACAACTTAGCCTATACAAAGTATACATTGCCTGAAAGGTCTTCTACAATGGACCAAGTGTGAAAGATCAAATAAAAAACTTTATTTTCACGACCGTATTTGGGGGTTTGGGGGGGGGGGGGGGAGAAAATGAAAAACTTTATATTTTCCTATTTTTATTAATTTTTTTGCGGGAGAGAAAATAAAAAACGTTTTATCTTCACGCCCGTTTGTTGCAATGGACCAAGTGTGAATGAGCAAAAAAAATATATGTATTTTCACAACCGTATTTTTGGGGGAGAAAATAAAAAACATTTTATTTTCCCACCTTTTTTGCGGGAGAGAAAATAACATACCTTTTAATTTCAAGCCCGTTTTTGGGGGGAAAGAAATTTTTAAAAAATCATTTTCAATCCCGTTTATTGGGGAAAGATAATATAAAACTTTATTTTCACACCCGTTTTTGCGGGTAGAGAAAATGAAAAAACTTTTTTGTTTTAATTCCCATTTTTTTTGGGGGGGGGGGGGGTGAGAAAATTTAAAAAAAACTTTGATATGTTGCTACTACTCACCAAGAGGAACATATAAAACTTTTTTTTCACACCCGTTTTTGCGGGGAGAGAAAATAAAAAACTTTTTGTTTTAATTCCCATTTTTCTTTTGGGGGGGGGGGGGGGGAAATATATATATATATTTTGATATGTTGCTACAACTCACCAAGGGGAACATTTTCAGATATAGAGGCGTCGCTGCCGCGCCCCCTGTTGGCAGGTGGCGCCACCTATTGGTCAGCTGCTAGGTCAACCTAACCTTGCCTAATATAAAGGGTCATTGGTCTGCCGAACAATGGCATATTTAATACTGAAGGTATTAGGAAGTAGAGTATTAGTGAGTTTCATTGAATATTAGCTTTTAATGGGTAGATATAGGTGGCGCCACCCTTGAAATGGGTACTTTTGGCTTACCCAGTGTACTACTTCTATCAATAACCTGCATTTAAAGCAGAAATACATTCAAAGCAATATGCAATGCTCACTGACTACATCTTTGCATGTAAAACATTTCCAGATATAGGGGCGAGACAGTCATGGCCTTGTGGTAGGTGGCCTAGCTGCAGTTAAGCTACTAGGCCAATTGATATTTGCCTAATACAAAAGGTCATTTGTTTGTCAATCAATGAAGTATTTCATTTTGTATGAACCAACAAGTAGAATGCTATTAATCGTTTTTCGTGTTATGCTTTGAAGGTTTGATATAGGTGGCGCTATCATTATATGGGTTTGGCATAGCAGCAGAACTAGTTCTATCAACAACATTTCTCTAAGTAGGCACTTTTTTTCAAAAGATCATATATATATATATATATATCCAAAAGAATAAATATTGCCATGGGTAACATTTCCCGGTTGTTACATTCATGCCCCTTGGTGGCCGCACCTATCGGTAAGCTGATAGGGTAACCTACTAAATCTTGCAGAGTGAAAAGAGCCATAGTCTGCCAGACAATGAAATATTGTTATTCTGTATGAACAAGGAGGTAAAATATTTATAAGTCTAATTGAATATAGTATTGAATAAAACGTGTTATTAAATAGAAGATCCCCTAGTAAATACCCATGCCCCGTAGCTATAGGTAATGGTATTTTGGGAGGAAGATCTAGAGTACCGCAGTTTCTCCAGTATAGACTTCTTTTGACACCCATAATTGTGAGTATATGTAGGAGCTCCGTTTCAGAGCACGGTGCAGGTCTTTAAGTTTTTATCTCAAAAAATTCTATATCCTGCTGTGAGGCCACAATGTATTCATCATCAGAAGACCTTTCACACATTGAACACTTTGTATCGGATAAATTGTCAAAATGTTATTACTTGTTTCACCTTTTTCAGTTCCCAGTGTCATTTTGCTATTTTATATAACGATAACTCCCAATACGAATAGGAAAATGAGCCAGGCAACCAGTCATTGCTTGAAATATATTTTCCTTCCTTCCTTTCCTTCCTTCCATAGATATCTCCCCAATAAAAGGGAGTGAAAATAAGAAGTTTTTTTTCTTTTCTCTCCCCAAAAAAACGGGAGTGAAAATAAAGTTTTTTATTTCTCCCCTAACTAAACGGGAGTGAAAATAAAAAGTTTTTATCTTCTCTCCCACCAAAATATGGTCGTGAAAACAAAAAGTTTTTATTATTTTCTCTTTCACACTTGGTCCTTCGTATGTCACACGTGCGGCATCGTACTTTTGAAAGTAGTTTCTTTGTTTGCGTTCGGGTTATTACCCGGGTGAGCCCGGAGTAAGCACCAGAGCGTTCGGGTTAGCGATTACGTCACAACTCGCGCTTACTCGGGCCTGGCCCAACTAACCCACTCGTCGAGTCGGTTACTTGGGCAAGCATTCCACAATGCAACGCGTGAACATGGACGCCAACATGATTTATCAATACTAGAAAATGATTTATAAATATTAGAAAATCATATATAATACAAAAAAAAGCATTCTCAGTATAAGAAAATCATGCACATTTTCTAATATAAATAAATCATTTTCAAGTATTCATAAATCATTTTCGAGTATTTATAGATCATTTTCTGGTAATTATAAATCATTTTCTGGTATTCATAATATATTTTCTAATATTTGTAAATACTACATTTACAAATATAAGAAATTGATATATGAATACCAGAAAATGATAAATAAAAGAAAATCATTTATAAATATCATAAATCTTGATAAAATTGGAAATACTAATAAATCATTTTCTAGTAGTTATGAATCGTTTTCTTGTTTTGCAAAATTACCACATTTACAAATACTAAAAATGATTATAAAGACTAAAAAAATAATTGTAAAAACTAAAAATTGTTAGCGATTTTCAAATACTTATAAATTAATTTGTAATATTAACAAATGACTACAAATACAAGAAACTGATTTATGAATACTACAAAGTGAATTAATAATACCAGAAAATGTACTATTTGTATTATTCAATTTCTAGTATTTATCAATGACTTCCTAATATCTATAATTGCGGCCAATCATAGATACTAGAAAATGCTTTATAAATACTAGTTCTCATTTATGAATACTAAAAAATGATTTATTAGTATTAGAAAACCATGCACATTCATAAATACAAATAAATCATTCCTAGTATGTATAGATCATTTTCTTGTATTTATGAATCATTATCTAGTATTTGTAAATTATATCCTGGTATTTATAATTCATTTTCTAATATTTGTAAATGCAGTATTTTCGAATATTAGAAGATTATTTATAAATACCAGAAAATGAGTTATAAATACTAGAAAATGAGTTATAAATGCTGGGAAATGACTTATTTGTATTGATGATCTGAATGTGCATGGTTTTCTAATACTAAAAAATCATTTTTTTAGTATTTATATAGGATTTTCCATGGCAAGCATTTTGAGATTTCTTTTGGCATTTTTTAATATTTGAAAATATTTATTAATATTTTTAAACAGTTATAACTATTGATAAATTATTCATAGATATTAGAAAATAATTGTAAATACTAGAAACCTTTCGAATATCTTTAATTGGTATTTTGATATCAATAATTATAAATGATCTACATTAATAAATATCAAGAAGTCAATTCTTAATATTAATAAATCATTTCCTAGTATTCAAAATCATTTTCTAGTATTTATAAATCATTTTCTGGTATTTAAAAATGCTTTTCTATTTAGAAATGTCTTCTTAATATTTATTAATGTAGAGTATTAATAAATATCAAAAAATCAATTATAAATATTAGAAATGTTTTCTTGTATTTACAATTATTTTCTAATATCCATGAGTCATCTATTAATATCTATAACTATTTAGAATATTAATAAGTATTTTCAAGTATTAAAAGATCGTATGTCGTTTCCAAGTGCTATGCTCGCTTAACATATTTGAGTCTTAAATCATCTCCATGGTTGTACCTTTTTTTTATTAATTATTCTTTTGATATGGATAAGTAGCGATGTACGATGCACGTCACTTATCTAGCTTCGACCCTACGCATTGGTGGCAGACGCCATGACACTTTACTCTAGTAATCCCGAAACCCGTTCGGTCACTCGCTTCAACTGCGCATAGTAACTTACCCTCGTAAGCACGAGTTGAGTAATCGAACGATTACTCTAATTGGCTGATTCGTAGATCTACCGCCAGATGGCGCTACAGTATTACCACTGGCCGACGTACAGTAATGTCAATAAACAGAAGGTCCGTGCAGGCTCGAGTCTTCAGTGTAGATTTTATGGTGAAAGAGAATTATGTGGCCTTATAACTCGACACTAAAGAGCTGCTTATGATACATGGTGTATAGAGAATCGAGCAGTATGGATAGATTTGTCGTAAGAACACCGAGAGGAGCAGCAAACGAAGCTCCCACACGGGAAGGGAAACCTCGAATGAAGCAAGCAACAATAGAGTCTCTACAGGCAAGACTTGTACTGTTGACAACAGTGTTGTACTTGTATATCAGATGTTACACATGCCGGCTAATACTTGCTCTCTACATGCACACACACATACACACACACACACACACACATATATATATATATATATATATATATATATATATATATATATATATATATATATATATATATATATATATATATATATATGTATATATACAGACTGTATATATATATATATATATATATATATTTATATATATATATATATATATATATATATATATATATATATATATATATATATATATATATATATATATATATATATATATATGAGATGAGAGATTAAAGTGATGAGAGATTTGTCAATGTTCATTTATTTACATGTTGCCAAATCTTTTTTACTAGGGTGTTGTGGTGATAGAGGACATTTTGAGGATGAAGGCAGTACTTGAGTTGGAGAATCAAACTAAAGAAAAGATGGTGGAGGCCCTTTTGAAAGTACAGGGGAAAATGCCCTCGCGTGAGGTGTTAAAGTCAACTAAAATAGGTAAGAGTTCAGTAGGCTGGCAACCGTGAAAGTATAATCCATGGCTGATCTAGGTAGGGATCAGACTGAATGTTCATGTTTTTCATTTATACTATTCAAATAAAGAGGGGGGCAGGTTGGTTTTTGTTGGAAATAATGAGTTAACTCAGTTTAAGTGTGGGGTTGGAAGAGTTGAGGGGTGCATACATGTGGGGTTTAAATATATGTATATACGGGGAAGGGACAGACCAGATATGTGGTAGGATATCTGTACAGGAAGACGGAGGGATACAGACCTGATGCTAGATGTATAGCAAAACGTATGGGGGGATAGGGAACACAAGACCTGTGGGTGACGAGTGGCCTGGTTGTAGCAGAGCTCTCTGTAGGTCCTCCCTAGGCCTAGGCAGTTGAGCCCATGGGGAAAATGGCGGATATGAAACAAAACCAAATCAAATATATCCAGAAACATGTGTATATATATATATATATATATATATATATATATATATATATTGTAACTGAGTTTTACTTTCAAAGCAACTATGTTGTATTTGAAACAACATCTACTTCATATTGTATTTGTTACCATTCTTGTCACTGTCAGAGTCAGAATACCTCAAAATTAATGTTGTGACTCAGGTGGAATTTAAGACTTGTCTGCAGAGTATAGCAGTTTGTCCCTATCCATCATACATGAATGTTCTTAAAAAGGAGGAGTTCACTCATTTAACACTCTTTTCTCCAATGTTTTTACAGGTCGCACAATTAACAGATTGAGAAAACACAAAGAGGCAGAAGTTTCCAAGTTAGCAAATAAGATCTACAAGAAATGGAAAACCTATCTGATTAACAAGCAGGATAAGCCTATGATTGAAGTTCGCTCTGATCTCAAGACGGAGAAGATGAGAAGCTCAGGAAGGAAAATGTTGGCGGATGCTCTCTCCCTACAGGTAAAAACACTTGCTGTTCTTACTACCCTGAAACCCGACCACAATGGCTGGTGTAAGATTGCAATAGCTGATGAAACACCTAGTATAGTAAGGCGGCGGTGCATTTTTACACATTTTGAAAATGCAAATTATATAATAGGGTCAAGTGCTGCCGTTTCTATCGCTGTTAGTGAGTTACACAGAAGATTGATGTCAGAACTATTACAACACTTTTATCTAGTTTGCCCTAAAAAATTCCTTCAGATGATTTCAGAGTGTGTATGCAAATGCCATGTCATTCTTAAAAGTAGTTTCTGAAGACTTTTTGAAGTTATGCATTGGCAAGAGGCAAGAGCAGGTTTAGAATGTCAGCTTTTGCTCCTGTGGTCTACTGGCTCAAGGAACCTGACCTAAAATCCATATCAGAATCAAATCATGAAAAGTATCTGACTGTGTTACCCTCATAAATATTTAAAATAAGTAGTAGCAGCAGTGTTAGTAGTAGAAGTGGTAGTAGTAGTAAACTAGTAGTAGTAGAAGTAGTCGCAGCAGCAGTGTTAGTACTAGAAGTGGTAGTAGTAGTAGTAGTAGTAGTAGTAGTAGTAGTAGTAACAGTAGAATTAGTAGCAGTAGAAGTAGCAGCAGCAGTAGTAGCAGTAGTGCTGGTGGCAAATTTAGAGAGGGGTCTCGCGGAACCTGTAAGGAAACCATACCTTCTCACTTTCCCACAACTCTTCATCTATCAATTCTGTTTCATTAATTAATAGCATTTTGACGAATTCCTTGCAGGTGGAGCACAAGCTTGTAGAGAACATAGAGAGGGAGGCATTCCACCAGTGCAAGCGACTTATCAACTTCAACTACCGAAGGACGATGCGCTCACTGATATTCACCCTTAAACACCAAGAGGAGGTTCGGAGTAAAGTGTTGAGCAGTGACACAGATGTAGAATCTCTAGTCAAACAATGCAAGAAATGAGTCTAACCTTAATGGAGACTAGGTGTAAAAGACTGAGAGCTGGGGTTTAGCCATCAGTATGTCTTGGTATCAAGTGGGCACCCCAAGCCTTGAGAATAACTCACATAGACACCTGGGTGTTGGGTCAGGAACCAAACCTTTGCCATCAGGGTGTCTTGGTATCAAGTGGGCACCCCAAGCCTTGAGAATAACTCACATGGACACCTGGGTGCTTGGTCAGGAACTGGACCGTTGCCATCAGGGTGTCTTGGTATCAAGTGGGCACCCCAAGCCTTGAGAATAAATATCAGGGGCACCCAGATACATGTTGCCATCAGGGTGTCTTGGTATTAAGGTCTTACGACACTTTTAGAAATCTCAGTTTAATTTTCCTGAAATTTTGCATAAGGAAAGAACATAGCACAGTGATACTCAAAACAACTTAAAATCATGGGGTCATCAACTTAGTTTTTTTTTCACAGATTTTTGAAAAATTAATGCAATTTATGTCACAAACATCACTTTCTCCAAAATTGGTGTCTTTCTTTGCTAGATTTATCCCTTCAGAATACTGACACTGCCTGAAATACTGTTTTGCCATGTTGAAATTATTTTTTTGCTGTTTCAAAGGAATTATTGGGCAAAATCAAGAAATTCGAGAAACGAGTTTTTAACCCAAAATTGATATAAGTCAGAATTGCCTAGTTTAATTTTCACCAATTTTTGTCTACACTATCTACACAATGCTCTTAATAAGAAGACACAAAGAAAATGATAGGTCATCAGGTTAGTTTTCGAACCACCGATGGTCAAAGTTTGTGAAATAGGACATTTTGGGGGCAAATTTTCATGAAAATGTTAGAAAAGAGTTACTCAATAGTTACTGTTAATGCCCATACTTATATAAGATATTGTTAAGAAAGGGAACCCCACTTTATACACATGGATTATCACACATTATTCCTGAAAATGTGTCAAAACAACACATTCAATGAATATGGAAATCACTGTAGCCAAAAACAAAAAACTCATAGGATACTATTTATAATAGGCAGGTATAATCAGAATTGGTACATATTCAATAAAATTCAATTTCTTATCAATATTTCCAGTGACGTCAGGTAAATTGTAATAAATCATTTTAGTTTGTCCAATACCCAATAGGTGTCACCAGTATAGAGTATCGTAAGACCTTAAGTGGGTACCCCAAGCCTTGAGAATAACTCACATGGACACCTGGGTGCTGGGTCAGGAACTAGACCTTTGCCTTAATACCAAGACACCCAGATACATGTTGCCATCAGGGTGTCTTGGTATTATGTGGGTACCCAAGCCTTGAGGAGAATAACTCACATCGACACCCTGCCTGACCCTGGTGTTGGGTCAGGAACTGGATCTTTGCCATCAGGGTGTCTTGGTATCGGGTGGGTACCCCAAGCCTTAAGAATAACCAGCAGGGGCACCCCTTGCCATCAGGGTGTCTGACAAGCTGAAATTGTATCATTATCCTGTTTAGACAACACTTATGACAAACATGTCTGGCGCTGATAGGAGCGCACCATTTTCAAGGATGTTTTACATTATTTATACTGAATATATAGAAACGTCATTCCATTTTGCAATTCAATTTATCTCATTGACTATGGAAATTTTGCCTTATGATGCATTACTTGGTCATGAATTTTTAAAGGAAAAGCAAAATGATTTCATGCAATGTTAGTTATATTTATTCATGGGACAGTGTGTTTATTTTGTATAAAGAAGCCATCACCGGAAACTCAGTTGGGTCTTGCTGTTTCACCTGCTGGTTGGTGAAAGGTGGTTGCCCTGAAAGTTATTACTTAAAGTGCTGGCGAGTATCTCTAAGGTACATAACCCATGTACATGTAATAATGCTAAATCCTAACACCAGGCGCTAGAAATACCCAACATCCACAGATACATATTGCCAGCAGGGTAAACAACAAAGCCCAGCTGAGTCTAGTTGGCGTATCATGGTATGGTTTTATGTTTATTTCATTTCTCATCAATAACACTAACCTCACATGCAGTAATGCTATTTATTTCTGATTGAATACTGTGACCACTATAACCACACACGAATCACTGATTGAATGGATATTGTAACAGATTTTTGTACACTATTTTTGATGTCAATAAATATTTTTCCACCATTCTTGTAGTTCAGATTGATATCCTTAATAGTAAAAACAACAAATATGAAATCTTTACATGTGACATTTCTGACATAAGTTCACCATAAGATACATACACAGACAATTTAAAGCGAAGGATGTTTCATACTTAAGAATCCAAGTGCTATGAAGAATTGAACATTTTGAGTCCTCCTAGCATTGCTAATCGTAAAGGAATGACCTAGTAAGCCTAGTGATACAATGAGGTTATATGATTGAAGTGTATTCATCCTGAGGGAGTAAACACTGCCAGATGCTGAGCTGAGCATGTCAGATGATTAGCACAATTGGCATTTTGGTTTCCAATGTTGGGGAGACCTACCTGGGCTATAGGTAATGTTCATGTGAACACACACCCTAAAGCACCCATTTCACAACTACCATGCCACCAATACCAAAACAAACAACATTATTACTTTTTTGCGTTATTTTTATTGTGTCAATAAATATTCTTACAACATTCACGTGGTTAAGCTCAACGTCCTCAAAACAGTCCCCACATCCAAAAGCCAATGTAATATAATGTTTGCTTGTAATATCTCTCCTCCAAAGTACAAAAAATGATATAAAAATATATATATGGGGCACTCAAATGGTGTGCAGTGTTGAGTTCTGGGAAGTACCAGCCTTGAGGCTCTCTGTCTTTCATTATTATTATTTATTTTTTTTTGGGGGGGGGGGGGGGTTAGCATTTGTCAAGTGGTAAGTATACCCAACTCCTACGCATGCTGTGTCGGGTTCAAATCATGCTGATTCTCTTTCAGAATGCCTGGAGGCTTCACAATGCAACCAGGGGCCATCTAGGGTGCTTTTTCAAATCATCGAGTCCCTGGGAATATACAGAAAGAGGAATATTTCTTGTCATTTTGGTTTCTATCTCACACAAATATGGCAAAAGTTCTATAGTAAGTGGTTAGCACTAGCACTCATGATCTAATAGAGAGATAGTTGAACTATTTGAAAAGGAATTGTCACCACAGGAACAACAGCATTTTTCAGTCATATGAATATCGCTATGTTACCAAGATATTCACATACTAGATGTTAGGATCAAGAAAAATATTTCTGTATCCATATACTCACCTTCAAAAAGAACAAATTGCATCATTGTTTCAAATGCCACCTCTTTGTCATCTTATAAAGGATTGGGATTGCTACTGGCAACCCAGTGCTCAAGATAAGTGGTCAGGATGAGAAAACCAAAAATGACTATCTGTAGACACATTCTGATTTTAAACTGTGCAATGTATCGTGTCAAACATGAATGGCAGCAAATAAGTGGAGCCAGTTCCATCTGTTATCTGTGAGAACCTGACAAGTCCTGTGAGACATACCCTAGTGAGGTAGAACATTTTACAATCCAAACCAGGACCCCCTCATAACGATAAGGATGCAGAAAAATTGGCACTAAGAAAAACACCACCGACATCCCCGAAACCTCCAATTTGTGTATGCTGCCAACAAGCTCGTAATGCTGAGGAGGCTCAGTAGTCTTTTATAGAAACCACCCAACAACCCTGTATAATAATTAAAAAAATATTTACCACTGCATTGAAAAATATTATGATAGACCAGAAATAATGCTTGGGAAGAACAAGTGATATCACTTAATTTGCCACACTCATTTTATAAGAAAAACTTATATGGATATATATATATATATATATATAAATATATATATATATATATATATATATATATATATATATATATATATATATATATATATATCACTACTTCTATGTAAAACTGGCACCAGTTACACCACAATCCTCAAAATCATGAAGCTGTATAATAATTACTAGTTTATGAGCACAGACAGAATAAAGTATTTATGCAATTTGAATTACACTTAACAACACAGTTACGAGTTCCTCAACCAGACACCCAACAGAAGTTGAAGACATCTCCCACGTGTGGTGGCCTACAACCTAAAGTGACAGTCTATCTACGATAACATCATCTTACAATAACTAGGATTACTTGAAGAAAGTAATATGCCATATTTTGCCACGTGTTGGTACAAAGTAGTGTAAACAGTTCATGAATATGGTCACACTAAGGCATCTGTTTGATCAAGATAAAGCACCTGGACACATTACTTCATCAGCATGGCTTACCAGTTTGTGATGAGCAAGTATCTATTGAACCACCACTTGTGGTAAACTATACCTTTTGAAAAGTCATTTTTATCTTTGAGAGCTACAACACTTATCTATTGAACTACCACTTGTGGTAAACTAGACCTTTTGAAATGCTACTTTATGGTAGTGAGCTACAACACTTATCTATTGAACTATCACTTGCGGTAAACTAGATATTTTAAAATGCTACTTTATGGTAGTGAGCTACAGTTTGAGCTACATCACTCATCTATTGAACTACCGTTGGGTGTGATAGTCTCTGCAGAAACACTCCATTCAAACATGATGAGTTAGACCCTTTGCAAAGACATTGTGAACTACCACTTATGCGAACTGGAACGTTTGCAAAGGGCATTTTTACTATTGAACAACCACTTGCTACTACTGTAAGATTTGTAACAATCCTTAATCATTGTGCTGGCAGTTTACATGGTCAGCAAGAATATTTGTACAAACACATTCTACATGACTGCATTTCCACCTTACATGATGTGCTAGAGCTTTGTGACAATACTTTATTCATTTAACTACCACCTAATATGGTGCATTACAGCATTTTTATATTACATGAAGTACTAGAGCTTTGCGACAATACTTTATTCATTGAACTACCACCTAATATGGTGCATTACAGCTAAATGGACAGGATATACCAGACTGACGACAATCAACATCCAACTTAACACATGATGTTCTCAGCAGTGATGTCACAACTCATTTAAATACGAGCAGAGAGAGACCTCTGGTGGCAGGAATTGATCGACCTGGTTTTCTACCTGAGTGTGCCGTGCTCCGCCATCATCGTAACCTGAAAGAGCGAATCAAAACAACTCATTTAAATACGAGCAGAGAGAGACCTCTGGTGGCAGGAATTGATCGACCTGGTTTTCTACCTGAGTGTGCCGCGCCCCGCCATTATCGTAACCTGAAAGAGCGAATCAAAACAACTCATTTAAATACGAGCAGAGAGAGACCTCTGGTGGCAGGAATTGATTGACCTGGTTTTCTACCTGAGTGTGCTGCGCCCCGCCATCATCGTAACCTGAAAGAGCGAATCAAAACAACTCATTTAAATACGAGCAGAGAGAGACCTCTGGTGGCAGGAATTGATCGACCTGGTTTTCTACCTGAATATGGCGTGCCTCTCCATCATCGTAACCTGAAAGAGAGGATAAAAACAACTCATATAAATATGAGCAGAGAGAGACCTTTGGTGGCAGGAATTGATCAACCTGGTTTTCTATCCTCCGTCCCTGAAAGAGTGAATTAAAACAACTCACATATAATGAAACCAGTGAGACCGAAGGATGTGAGATTTGCGGTGGATGCACCAGTTTTAAAAGGAACCACATACTTACTTTCCCCGGCATGGGATTGAACTCTGGACCCCACAGCTCTATGCACTCAGGCCCACACTATAGCCACTGCGACATTCAGTCTGGTTGAATAACCTACTCTTTTAGGAATGCTTTTACCAGCAATGTTTTTGTCCTAAATGAAAAATGTTCCGACCTTTTTACAAGTTTAATATAGTTTATGGTCATATTAATATTTCAGAAGGATGAATTACCATTATATCATAGGACATTTAATTACTAAGGCTGGCTTAGTTTGACCCAATCTAGTTGTTGACATATTCATATATTCAATTATAGGAAAACATGATAGATTAATTTGAAGGTTAGAAAATGTAGACTAGTAATCTTAAAAGACCTCAGTTGTCCTAATTCACCAGAGGAAAAGAGCTATGATGGTATCTGGCTAAGAAAAATGTACTGGAATGAAAAAATGTTTTTGTTGAAATTGAACTTACTCCAAGAATAGAGATCCATATATTGACAAACTGCATGAAGCATCATGCGCTCCAAGCTGCCTTTCAGGTGTAAGACATAAACTGAGTCTGGCCAATCTGTGAAGAATGACGTCACATCTTCTTCAATGTACTGCAACATGCCCTGAAAGAACAATAAAAGATTGACCAATGATAGGGGCTGAACATATAAATCAAAACAAAGAAATATACATCACCAATGAAAACCGCAGTTGTCATTGCCCTCCGTCCATAATATAACATTATTTAGTAGGGCTAGGAATCGTTCCGAAATATCGGCTCGATTAATCGCCAAGGTTTCCGACTGATCAATCGATTATTAATGATTATTATAAGTGTCCCTACATCCTTCGAAATTCGCTAGTACCGAACCCGGAAGTACAGCGATGTATGGCGTGTACACGGCGACGGCGCCATTTTGAAAATCAGACTTGTCAATACAAGTATAAGTCGCTACGTAAAATGGATGCGGCGGTGAGAATAGGCAAGAAAACAACAGTTAAGGTAGGCAAATATGTTTATTAGTCGCTGTAACAGCGAGATAGGTGGTGAAATGAGCGGTCAATAAGGGTTTTGTGGGGGAAATTGCGTTGTTTCTTACGATGTTAGCGATAATCGGAAAAAAATTGATTTTCCAAAACATGACTCGAGTCGGTCGTATTTCTTGCTTATCCGACCGATTGATCGAGCTTCCGATTGATCGTCCTAGCCTTATTATTTAGCAATACATGAGTTACCATACTTATACCCTACAAATAAAATCCCCATTCAATAACAGAGTAGCAGAGGTCTACTTTCCTGTCAGTCTGATGGTGCAGACTGGTGAATTTATGCTACAGTAGGACACATCCTCATAGCAGCCCTTCCCACAGACTGATAGAGATTCAAGTACTTTACACCCTCTTCTTTGGACCAACAAAAGGGCAATATGTGGCGAAACTGGCAATTAAAGAGACCCAATTGTAGACTCACCTTAGGGGTGTGCTTGTTGCGCAAGATGCTCTGAAGTCGGGAATCTATCCTCTTGAAGCACTCCTTAGCACTAAATGCTGGGTGAACTGAAAGTCAAATACATCTATATTAAGTAGCGATTGAGGAATATTTGATAATATGTTGCTTGTGGCTTGTACACTTAGGTAAAAACTGGAATTTCAAAAGCAATTGCCAATTAGCAATTTAATCTGTATCACTCTAGGTATTCACAGGAAAGGCAGATTTGGAGATTTGTTGGTTAGGTTTCTTACTAAGATCATAACAATACTTAGGTCAAAAAGATAACACCAAAATATCCTGAGTGCTCCTTGTGGTAAAGTCATAAGAAACTTCTAAAAATAATGTAGGAATGATTCATGAATTCCAAAAACAATGAAAGGAGAGGGCAGCTTCATTTCAAACTGCTTCCGCCACAGGGAGTTATCACCAAAATAGTATGGCCATTTTAGGATGGTATATGCATGAATGATGAATAAAATAGGTAACAACTTACCGATTCTTTTGTCCTTCAGTTTCTCGTAGATCTTGGACAGGTCTTGGGCGTTCTTATCTTTCTTCTCCTCCCCCTGCAGCTCCTCCTCCTCGCCAGTGTAGTGAAGAGTCTGCAGGAACTTCTGCTGCTCCGCTTCTGTGTGGTTGATGAAGTCATTCCAGACCTAAACAAAGAGCTCAAATAAAGCACTAGGTAACTGCATAGCAGCCAAGTTAGCCTTAGACTAGGTGCATATTCCCTGAGGAGGTAACCTTCCCCTCTGAGCTGTCCATACCAGAATGTAGTATGGCCCATGGTCTTTAGGTGGCACCCTATCTCTTATGTTTCATACTGTGGTAAAGCCCTCTAACACCACCTGGTGAGATTAATGG
>OZ012684.1:147294-177382 GCA_963942565.1 Maea johnstoni | reverse complement strand
GCCAGAGGTCGTTGCTCATCTGCATAGGATTCTGATATCAACATTAAAGCCTCATTGACCTTCTCATGTTATAAATGGGAAATGAAACTTAAAACTGGTGGTTTACATTACAAATCAAATAAGCCCTCTTAGATCAGTAGATAGACCTCTGCAAGTTCTTGCACTATTTGTTTCCTTGATAGCAAGGATTTGTTTTGGGGAATTTTTACAGGAATGACCCAGCCACCCAGGGTATTAGAGGCACCATCAGTTGATCTACCCCCCCCCCCCCCCCCCCCCCCCCGGGTTATAAATACTAAAAATAAAAGAAGGATTCAATTGACACTATATAGGCACGCTTTTGTTTTCAATCCTCAATGATTCTGGTCAGTTGAGTTCCTGCAGAGAAAATCCAAACCTGACAGATGGAGCAGGGGGAGGAGTGGGAAGGGCACCAAAACAATCAAAATAAATTATGACATCATATCGCCCCCAGTACCTTAGCTCATTGTGGATTATCTGCATATTGCACTGGTCGCCTATGATGTTGTCAGCCACCCCCATCTTCTCTGCTGTTTGCGGCCGATCCGTGATTACTGGGTCTAAAGGTCGACGTCTGGGAATTCTCGATTGCAATTCTTGCAACAACAATCTTAAGATGGCGAAATCAACAAATATTTATAGATTTTGCTACATCAACATATTTTCCGCGGATGACCTTCCCTTGGATAGAGCAGTTGTCGGAGGTGAATGTACCCTCTCGTCGTTATGGATATGTCCACAAGGCATACCAATATAGTGATACAACATGCAGGTACTCAACATGCAGGTACTCCGCATTAGCAATGTTGTCGTAAGTCTCACGAGACAGATGAGACTGATGTAATTTCTATAAGATGCTTATTCAATGATCATCTCAACCATTGTCTGTGTTCTCATTGTATGATTTTTGTATCAACTTAATATGTTACAATTTAATTCAATTCAGTTCAATTCAATGCTTATGAGATTGCGCGGCAGTTTTGTGATATTCTAGAATTGAAAATACAACTTCTAATTAAACGAGTCTTGGGAATCAGCGCACACAACACGACTACAACAACATAGTTCAGTGCCATGAACTGATGAAGTGCCAACCCAGATATGAAAGTTTGAAAGGTTTTGAATATGGCGGCTGCCCGGCCTGATTGAAACAACGCATGTCTTCGAATTCTTACTTCGCAATTTCTCACAAAACAAGAACCATTTTTGTCAAAAACCAGCCGCACGGAGTTGACTTTTTATCATCAGCTTCACTCTGATACTCGCAGCTGATTGGTCAATAGCTGTGGTGTACTGGACCTTATTGGGATCCTAGCATTGCTTTCATTAATTGTCAATGTTAGTATCCCAATAAGTGTTTTATCCCCATTGTAAATGTTTTTTCAAAAAAAATAAAAATGATTTTTTTTAAAAAAAACAAAAAATAGAAATATGAAACAAAAAAAAAAATTTAAATTTAAAAAATTTTAAAAATTGAAAAAAAAATTTGAAAAAAAAAATTTTTTGAATTCTTTTTTTTAATCAAATAAATAAAAAAAACACAAATAGATAAAAAAAAATTATTTTTTTTTAATTCGATTTTTTTTTTAAATTATTATTATTTTTTTTTTAATTCATTTTTTTTTTTTAAATTAAAAAAAAACTGATGATAAATTCGTTATCCTCCTTGTAAAAAAGGGATACGGCCTGGTATCTGCGTTTAGCAAGCCGTATCGCACTCGGCCTACGGCCTCGTGCGATACGGCTGGCTTCACGCAGATACCAGGCCGTATCCCTTTTTTACAAGGAGGATAACTTATAGTATCTCTATTTCACAGTGAGTGGCTGATTGCTTGGGAAATAAAAGAATAGAAAGCACGCATGTCCAACCAACCATATTACATGACTTCACACTGATGTTTATAGAGGCAAAAGAACGAAAATGATATTTGTGTTGGAAGCTATATCTTGAAATTCTAACATGGCTGACATGACTGATATGATGATCAGCAAGCCTCGACAGTGCATGAGTTACTGAAAATACTACTAACTTGTAATTTTTATTGCGCAGATTCAAACCAATCCCTCCCCCGATAAAACTCTATCTCTGCAGCTGTAACGACCAGATTAGAACTAAGAATTTAAAAAATTGTTCACCCATTTATGCTTGCCTGATCCTCTTAACATTGTCGTCTGATACTTTTGAAAATAGTTCATGAGTAGCGCATTGATTCCGTATACCAGTTGAAGACGAGTTGCTTGTTGATGATGGATATTTGTCACTCAAATAGTTTGCAAAAATACCATTGTCGGAGAGCTATTGGCAAGATCATCCAAGTATTGACTGCGATTAATGTGATAGGGCTCCCCATATAGCTACACACTCACACACACACACACACACACACACACACACACACACACACATATATATATATATATATATATATATATATATATATATATATATATATATATATATATATATATATATATATATATATATATATATATATATATATATATTTATTTATGTGTGTGTGTGTGTGTGTACTGTATGTGTGTGTGCGTGCGTGTCTGTGTTAAACTATAGAAATATTCGTATGACCAGTTTAGTCTTTGAGATCTTTTTAATTCATTTATCAATTTCATGCATGCTTCATTTAACATAGGAACTGCATCAATTTGTAGATATAAATTCGTATATTCTTTTATAATGCTGCCACCTGGTGACAATGTGTTGAACCATGTGACGGAAGTCTACCTGTGAGTTTAGGATGGGTATACATGTACTTTGTAAGTGAGGGGCGCTGGAACAGGTAGGCATGGAGGATACATGAGGGGAGATGTTTTAGAGTTACACGGCTGTGATAACTTTGTTGGAAATAATAAAGTAACACAGTTTATAGGTGGGGTTTGATGAGTTGAGGGTTCATTTTTGTGGGGTTTAACTATATGTGTACGACGGGAAGACAAGGAAGGGGCAGACCAGATACTTGGTAGGATATATGTGCAGGACAGGAAGACAGGTGAGGGTACGGACCTGATGCAGGATGCATGACAGAAGTACGGGGGGACTGGGAATATGAAGAGAGATAAGGCCCGGGGGTGACGAGTGGCCTGGTGGTGCGGTTACGGATCCAAAACAAACAAACAAACATACTTGGTCATCCCTGATCATTAGAACACTATGACATCTAAAATGGTCGTTACCATATAGCATTATGTCACACGAAATCTTAACTTATGCTGCAGTCACTTGACGGTTACATGACCACACTAAACGGTAATGCAAATCCCCCCCCCCCTCCAAATGTAATCAAAAGCAGGGAAACAATCCACCAGAGTGCCATATGCATCCCTACTTCATTCCTGGAATCAATGACAATAATTTCGAAAATGTTTAGATTCATTAATATATAGATGCCATATATAGGGACACTTGGGTATTTAGGGGGGCGCATACGCTCCTTATCAAAATTAAAAAATACCCCTAAAGCACTGATTTCTGGCCAAAAAAGCAACCTTATTTTAATAAAGACGCTGACTTTCTCCAATAAATAAACACCCCTTCTTTTATCAAAACACTGACATTGGATTAACGGGAACACGTATTTTAAACTTTAGATTTTTTTAATTCTCTGCGTGTTTAGCGGCAGCAAGTGGCGGCAGCAAACTCAGAAGCCCAGTCACTTCGGGAGTCACTCGGCGTCAGAGCCGCGTATATTTCGTGGATTGTAAGGGGATTTTGACCCCCATACTTCGTACCTGGGTACAAAAAAGTACCCTTCTTTTACAAAATCGCGGACATGTGGAGGTCTTAAAAAAAGACCCCTTCTTCCGCGAAATACGTAACGCAGGTGCAGCCGCCCTCTGTACCTGAGTGTCCTTTGAAAAGTGAGGCGTTTTCTGAAATCACTATTGGTCTCATTTTCGAAACAACCTCATGAATTTGATATTGTTCCTAAAGCAGTGAAATGTTATTATACAATAGGGAACATCCTTGCGCACTTACACGTTTTATATTTGCTCCAGTTATTATGTAATATGAGACAACATAAGCGGAAAATGAAATTCTGAGGAAATATATTGATCACGGCTTGAACTTGATGTAAAGTCCTTTAGGAGCAACATTTCGAAAAATTGAAAATTCGTACATGTGCTAGGATGTTTTCTATATATGGTATCAATTTCACATCGACTTTGTTAAACTTTTCTGAAGACATGATGAGGTTGTCTACAAAAAGATGTATAACATAAATCCACCTTCCTGTCACTCAGCACTACCCCAAGGATATTGTTAGGACGGTCATGAAATGCTTTTACAATATTACAGCTTGCCATTGTCATCGCTTCATAAAACATCGGGTGTTTCTTGTACATCGACCAAAGTATTGGTCAATCTTAACTGACACGGATGTCTCACCTAAATGACGAAGCCCCTTGATGTTCATTCATGCATCCCCAGATTTTGTGGCACACTCGGTGTATCTAGGAATTTAAGATTTTGAAATATCCGTTTGAAGATAATATCATTCAGAAAAAATATTTGTTGGTATCAGGAAAAATGAAGCTTATTGACTTTTATTCATAGATAATTCATTATCTGTTCTTAGTTTCTAGTTCATCGATTTATAGCTTATACTCCCAGGAAAACCGCTTCCTTTCATTGCCAATGTTTTGAATGGATCTAAAAACGAGTACATCATTTGGAGAGGATTCTAAAATCTAGCAAAGGATTTGACTCTAAAGTTGGGTCATATAAATTTATTAAAGAACTGTCTATATCACATCCACTTAGATAAACTTGTATGTAGAATTTTTGAAGTACACACAAAAATTTGCAAACGTCCCAGGGAAATTCTGCAATTTGCAAATGTCCTTTGTAAGTCATGAAGTGTACGATATTTGTCCAGGTGTCGCCACCAGTCAGGATCGTCAGCCGCTCATGGATCAACAAAATCCAATATTGTAGCCGGCTCCTTATCCAGTAATTCAGTCTATATAGTGCTCTAGGGATTAACAAGCTGGATGTTTTTATTCTCAATTGTTTATCTCAAAACATATTGAAAAGATGGCAAGTTCACAGGTATGATTTAGAAATGAATAGTCAGACAGTCACTAAAAATGGACAAATGTTGCAATCATTCCAAATCATGAAGACATGAGGATGAAATAGAAACATTGAAAGGGTCATTTATAAACTTTTTCAGAATGCAGATGTTTTAAAGAGGCTTCAATCTCAAGACCACACATAACTTTATGTTGATGTCTAGTAAACTGTAAATATGTGATTGTTGGCCTACATGGCATCAGGACTCATACTCTCTCCCTTCCTTCTATTGTTGATAGGCCCATGGATATACCTTTATTAGAGTGAAGCTGTTCTTAACCCTTGTAACACATATCAGGTCTCCTAACAAAGGTCTGAAATATCTGAAAGTGTCACTTAATATAAATAGGGATTGAGTTAGCGGTGGAGAGCCGGGTGGCGAATTAAGCTGAGGGCCTGCTGACAACCCGTCCGAGGCGCTTACGCTGAGGACGAGTTGTCAGCAGGTCAGAAGCTTAAGTATCCACAAGGCTCTCCATCCCTAACTTAATCACTATTATAGCATGATGAAAGAAATACACTTGTTTTAATCACATTAACTTGATTGCATCACTAAAATCACTGTCTAACTCTTTAAAATAGTTTTAAAACTCTGAGGTGGAGCACAAAATTCCCAAATCTCAACCCGGTCCTAGGACCGGGTTCGCAACCCGGATCAGTCTGCAGCATTGTAGTCAATAATGAGCAGCTTTTTCTATGCAAGAATGCTATAATCGCTTACGATATTAGTTTTACTTGAATGTAAATGCAAATTAAGACATCATGCCTCATCAATTAAGATTTTAAAAGTAAAAACAAGTAGATATGAAACCAGCAGGTCAACCTGAACAGGTTAGTCTCAACCAATATCCCAAAAGTCATGCTCTTCGCATGCTCAGATGATGCTGGTGCACAGGTTTCTCTAATGTAAACAATACGAGAGCCCCGATTGGTCCTTGTTCCCTCGTGACCTCGCGCTGATGCCAGATCAGAAACCTCTTTTGTGTCCTGCCCTCCACTATAGTGCATAATAATTGGTCTCTCGCTACATATCCATTCTTTTCTTCTTCTAAGCTCTTATATATCTTTGTTTACCATTCATTCTCATAGAAGGGAGCAATTTGCATTTCCATGCTATGGAGATACATGTAGGGTTGGGAATCGGTTGCAATTTCATGATCGATAATCAGTTGTAGTGAACCAATCGATAATCGATCATTGTAATCGTTTTTTCACACTTGTTAAGTAATTGGATACTAGAGGTCTAGAGCATATTTTTTTTTAACTAAGTGATAGTCTATGACAATTGCTTGCTATTAGCACCCACTCTAACTTCGTATTGAAGTGTTTTTGAAGCTTAGTTTCATTGCAAGAAAGCTGCCTATCATTTAGTTCTATTTTTCGTCGCTAGGTGTCACATTTTCTGATTAGTCTCGATTGCCAGTTTTGTAATCGATAAATCAGTAAAAAAGAGGCAAACGATCGATTATCTATTATGATCGATGATTGGCCCAACACTATATATACATGTTAGCATTTAGCAACTATTTGCAGAATTGTTTATGTCTCCTTTTCCAAATTGGATAGGTACCCAATGTTGTATGATTGCCCATTTTTGGACACCCATGACCTTCTAGACCCTGGCTGAAGAGCTGGGATGCTTTTTCTGGATTTTGGCATTTCACTTTCTCTGCTCTCCTTTCAGGCGTCCTCAAGTTCTGGTGGTGCCGTCTCTCAGGAGTATGCTGTCAGAGTACCAAAGTAAATACACACCCAATACTGTACTGCTAAACAAGCGTTTTGTTAAGTACTATTGAAAAATAAGCACTAGTCATTTAAAGGCAATAACCACCTCGCATATATATTTCGTATGACAAGTTATTGCTAGCAAACTTTCTACCGTAAGGCATATTATTAGATCTTTTTTGTTGAAGAGATGGTAGATATATCTGACATTCCTTATGCATATTAATTCTTCTAATTCATCCATAATCAACAGAAGTGAAGCAAACATTTCAAAGACTTTTAAAAATCATTGTTTGCCAGCATTTTTCCTTTATATTCCCGAAGATCGCTTGATTTCGAATGGACTTATTACTGTTGACTGTATTGTATCTCAAACTACATAATTCAATTGTATTTTAGGGAAACAAGGAAGAAATTTAGCTTGATGAAGTTCAACTCTGCAGTCAAGGTTGACTTTGCTAAAGAAAATCCGGTAAGTAATCGCAATGCTGCTTTTAAATGAAGTCAGTATTGAAATCTCCAGGCCTCTGCTTCAATTTCAGTGAGTCTGCATTAATATTAGTTTAACACTGAACACCAAAAATATTATAGTAACATTTTCATACTTATTTCATTTTGTTGCTTGATAAAGAAAATAAGTATGATACCATTAAATTTTTAGAATTAGCTCAATCTCAAATATGGATTTTCCCATTCTCCACAGAGCTGTTTCAGGCTGCCGCTGCATCAAACGTTTCTTTTTATCTTGTCTTTAAGTGTTGATATTGACTAATGATACCTGTCCAAAACAGCAATTCCAAAAGATCTGCCCGTCCAGATTTAGCCACTAATCTACATAATATTGCAGGTTAAGATTGAAAGGGAGAATAACTTCAAGGAATACAAAAGTGCAAATGATCTAGAAACTATGCCAAAGTTTGGTGCTGGAAGTGAATTTGGCCGAGAACAGAAAGAGGAAGCAAGGAGGAAAAAGTATGGTATAATGTTAAAGAAATACAATCCTGATGACCAGCCGTGGATGCTGAAGCTGGGATCAGGAAAACAGGCAAAGAGGTAAGAGTTTTCATTATATGCTGTCTTTACCTGATTACATTGTGGAAATGAAATGAATACTCTAAACTCTTTTATGTATGTTTGCCATGTATATTCATACAATACTGGCAGTGGTGAATAAGGTAATGTAATTGACACTAATATCACTCCCAAATGGATGAGAATTCAAGTGGCATATAATAATAATAATAATAATAATTGATATTTGATATAGCGCCCTTTCCACCTATAATGTTCAAAAGCGCTTTAGAGTCATTGGACAGTTGTCATGGTCCATATAGTCAATTAAACTCCTTTCGAAATAGCAATGTTTTCAGCTGTTTCTTGAAGTTTTGCACACTATCAGTTAGGAACTCCAGCGATACATAATTCAAAAGCCACTATAGGAATAAGTAGGAAGGAATAAGTAGGAGGTTGTATAATGGTACAGTTATAAAGGGGTCATGTGGCTAGGACTGGTATTGACTTGGTATTTTTAGGCCCGAGATTGGCATCACTATTATTATGATACCGATCCCGATTCCGAGCCTTAGCGTCGTTTTGGGAGTTGCTGGGATTTATTTACATATATACATCATCATCATACATAATTTACATCTACTACAATGATTTGATTTTCATTGTGAGCCTCAATAGTATAGTATAGTATGTATTTTTCCTCAAGGCTTTCCCATTTGAATAATAAGATAGAAAGTGCCACTTTAATGTTCAATTAAATCCTATGATGTTATTATGCATATTATATATACACATTCATAGTCATTTGAAGATGTTTGTTAGGTGTTACAGGGCAAATGTCATTGTGTTAAGATAATAATCAAATAGTAATGATAACAACAACAATAGTAATAGTATTAATAGTATTAATACTACTACTAATAATAGTAATCTTCATTTCAAACTACAGGGTTAGGTTAATGCTGTGCTTAGCCTCAGATTTTGAAAATGTATATAGCTCCCACATTTCAATCTACAGGGATGTAAATACTTTTTCAATGCATTGGCATTTTCATACTAAAGGGCAAAGTTCATGTAGTTTCTATGCAATGATAAGTGAATGAAAGTAAAAGTAAAATAACCAAAACTGTCAAAATGCCTATTCATTACAACAAAACTAAGATCTGAGTAAGGGCTCTATCTATAAATGTATATTTTATTGATAGCTGCCTTGAATCCAACACACTCCACTATTTGTTATGGAGAATGTTGAAACTGGCTGTAGCGACCACATGTTAAAGAGCATTATATGGGTTTACCCGGCAGACTGATAGGAATGTGCCACTTAAGCTTCATTACCATATATGGCAACAATAATTGGTTACTGGTGGACCGATTATGTGCCGGTCTCCGCTAAGCGAGTGCTTACAACAATAGCTTTTCTTCGCACCTCGCTACTGTACACAGCTGTCTGAGCTAATTTCCATATTAATGGGAGTTTTATAGACATATTCCAGTGCAAGTACCATTAACAAGTACTTGTTCCAGCCTTCCAGGATCGATTTGTATTGATATCAGCATGCCGACTCGAACAAGAATGGAAGATTCGAATCAGGGGTGATCTGTAGGTCTCGATACCAGTCCTACATGTGGCACATAATGTTATAAATACGGAACTCCTGCAATGTCTAATTCAAAAGCCACTATAGGAATAAGTAGGAGGTTGTATAATGATACAGTTATAAAGGGGATCATGTGGCACATAATGTCATAATAAGGTACTCCTGGGGTGAAAGATTCAGTAGCCACCATTGGAATGAGTAGGAGTTTTTTTTATAAAGGTGTTAGAAGTTATCAAGGGGTTAAAACTATAAGACATGGTGTAGAAAGATGTGTGCAACTGAAAAAATAAACTAAAAGGTTCGATTACACATACCTTTTGGAGGCCTAACCTCATTATAAAAACTACTCGCCATCCAAAAAGAAACTGTGAGACTAACAATACCACTATGTGCCTACAACAGAACATTGCATGAGCTGGAAACATAATGAAAGAATTAGAGTATGCTTTGTTTGATATTTTCCTTCATGCAAAAGTGATCTTTTTAAGCATCGTGACTTTACGCTTAGTTTCATTGAGGTAAACATGTAAAGGCCTTCCAAAAAGGATGAAAAACTGTTTCTCTTATAACTTTAGCATAAATGTCTCTATGTCAATGGGCATTCCTGATAGTTTGGATAATATTGCTTGATACTTTATCGCCCAATGTTTGACTTTGTATAGGTTTCTATCCGTCATATTTTATGACCATTTGCTGTTTACTAATATTATGAATGTGCATTTGTGTACTAAGTGTAATCCTTTGTTAAACAGATTCAAGGGGCTGAAGGAGGGAACGATCACAGAAAACACTTCCTACTACATTTTCACTCAGGGTCCTGATGGAGCTTTTGAGGCCTTTCCTGTGGACGAATGGTACAAATTCACCAGCATAGCCAAATACAAGCATCTCAATGCTGAGGAGGCAGAGGAACAGTATACCAGGTATGAGTTTATAACCTTTCACAGAATTCACACCTGTTGGCGTCAGTCTTGTTAAATAACCTTACACAGAGTTCACATCTGACACGGTTGGCGTCAGTCTTGTTATAACCTTACACAGAGTTCACATCTGACACTGTTGGCGTCAGTCTTGTTATAATCTTACACAGAGTTCACATCTGACACTGTTGGCGTCAGTCTTGTTATAATCTTACAGAGAGCTCACATCTGACACTGTTGGCGTCAGTCTTGTTATAATCTTACAGAGAGTTCACATCTGACACTGTTGGCGTCGGTCTTGTTATAACCTTTCACAGAGTTCACACCTGACACTGTTGGCGTCAGTCTTGTTAAATAACCTTACAGAGAGTTCACACCTGACACTGTTGGCGTCAGTCTTGTTAAATAACCTTACAGAGAGTTCACACCTGACACTGTTGGCGTCAGTCTTGTTAAATAACTTTACACAGAGTTCACATCTGACACTGTTGGCGTCGGTCTTGTTATAACCTTTCACAGAGTTCACATCTGACACTGTTGGCGTCAGTCTTGTTATAACCTTACACAGAGTTCACATCTGACACTGTTGGCGTCGGTCTTGTTATAACCTTTCACAGAGTTCACATCTGACACTGTTGGCGTCGGTCTTGTTAAATAACCTTACAGAGAGTTCACACCTGACACTGTTGGCGTTAGTCTTGTTAAATAACCTTACACAGAGTTCACATCTGACACTGTTGGCGTCAGTCTTGTTAAATAACCTTACACAGAGTTCACATCTGACACTGTTGGCGTCAGTCTTGTTAAATAACCTTACACAGAGTTCACACCTGACACTGTTGGCGTCAGTCTTGTTAAATAACCTTACAGAGAGTTCACATCTGACACTGTTGGCGTCAGTCTTGTTAAATAACCTTACACAGAGTTCACATCTGACACTGTTGGCGTCAGTCTTGTTAAATAACCTTTCACAGAGTTCACATCTGACACTGTTGGCGTCAGTCTTGTTAAATAACCTTACACAGAGCTCACACCTGACACTGTTGGCGTCAGTCTTGTTAAATAACCTTACAGAGAGTTCACACCTGACACTGTTGGCGTCAGTCTTGTTAAATAACCTTACAGAGAGTTCACATCTGACACTGTTGGCGTCAGTCTTGTTAAATAACCTTACAGAGAGTTCACACCTGACACTGTTGGCGTCAGTCTTGTTAAATAACCTTTCACAGAGTTCACGCCTGACACTGTTGGCGTCAGTCTTGTTAAATAACCTTACACAGAGTTCACGCCTGACACTGTTGGCGTCAGTCTTGTTAAATAACCTTACACAGAGTTCACATCTGACACTGTTGGCGTCAGTCTTGTTAAATAACCTTTCACAGAGTTCACATCTGACACTGTTGGCGTCAGTCTTGTTAAATAACCTTTCACAGAGTTCACATCTGACACTGTTGGCGTCAGTCTTGTTAAATAACTTTACACAGAGCTCACACCTGACACTGTTGGCGTCAGTCTTGTTAAATAACCTTACAGAGAGTTCACATCTGACACGGTTGGCGTCAGTCTTGTTAAATAACCTTTCACAGAGCTCACACCTGACACTGTTGGCGTCAGTCTTGTTAAATAACCTTACAGAGAGTTCACATCTGACACGGTTGGCGTCAGTCTTGTTAAATAACCTTTCACAGAGTTCACACCTGACACTGTTGGCGTCAGTCTTGTTAAATAACCTTTCACAGAGTTCACATCTGACACTGTTGGCGTCAGTCTTGTTATTATTTGAGATATGTATGTTTATTTTCACCACCACAGGAGGGATAGAACATTGAACTTCTTCTCCATCATGTGGAACCAAAGGAAGAAGAATGAGGAGGAAGTGCTAGATCTTGACGAATTGAAGAAGAAGAAAAAGAGTAAGAAGGAAAAAAAGACTAAAAAGGATTTTGTGAGTATATTTTTCCATTGATTGAAGGCTATGATGTGCAAAAATATTGCGTGGAAGGAGCATCAATAGTTATCTGGTCAGAATCATCAAAGTTCAGTAATATCAGTATGGACCAAAAAATTTAAGCTGGGTGTCCAAATGGATAATCATAGAAGCTTTGCCTGACCTTTTTTCAAGGAAGACTAAATTCAGATAACAACCATGCACATATATTTACTAATTCATGAAATGCATTAACCCATTCTTGCCTGAAGCGATCACAACGGTCTGACTATTTTGATGATATGTCTCTAACAAAACCAAGATTGAGAAAATTATTTCAAGGAGAAATATTGACTAGAAACTAATAGACAACTCTCCATCAAACATTTTTCCAATTTATGATTAATTCCAAAGTTATTTCCAAAAGTATCCTAAATTCAGACGGCACATGTCAAGAAAATGTTCAGGCCTGAGCATTTTCATAGTTTTTTTTAAACATATAACTTAAAATAGACATCTTCTATAATCCTTGACTAAAACTTTAGGCTGCCTGATGTGTGGTTTTATAAGGTTTGTGTGTCAAGGTGTCCACCCTGTGGCATAGGCCACCCTGTGAACTGAGAGTATTGAATAAAAGACTTTTCTATTTGACTTGCAGAATCTCACAGAGTTGGACGAGTGGGCAGACTTGTCAGAGTCAGATGATGAGGACTCTGAATCAGAAGGTACAGATTGATTTTCTTTATCTTTATAATGTAACATTTTTACTAGTTTTCCCCAGTTATGTATTATGTACCATTTTATTTTCCAAACTTTTTTTGTCTTTATTACATATTGGTCTGTTTAACTCTGTTAACTTTGTTCACCCAGAGGCTGCAAAAAAGAAACCTAAAGAGAAGAAAACTAACAAATACAGGGAGAAGCCCAAGAAGAAAAACAGGAACTCGGACGACGAGGCTCTTGAGGAAAGTGATGATGGGGATTATGATGATAGAGAAGTAGACTACATGACAGATTCTACCAGGTAACCACTAAGGAGTTTTGGCTGGAGTTAAACATACAGTCAAATTCACAAAAGGACAATTTTCTAAGAATATTTTCTTAACCTGTATCAATTTTGTAATCATCCATTTTATAGTTTTTTTCAAAGGTAATCTAATGATAAAAGCATTAGGAAGAAATGAGTCTGTAGGCAGTTTTGAATTTGCACGTGTAAACTATTGTGCATTGCTGATTTGGTAGCTGTTGGCTAGTAGATTAATCACTCATTCCTCCCATCAGAAGAGAGCCAACTAGCAATTTGTCACTATATATGCTTACTCATTGATCGCCTAACTCTGGTTTATTGTTCACTGTAATACTGTTTGATTTGTGGTACATCGCGATTACGAAAATTGCGAAACCAAACTTGTCATGATTAATACTAGATATACCGTAAAGTCTCGCAAATATCGGACACTTTTTATTAATTACGATTTTCGTTGGCTGATGGTGGCCGGAATTTTGCGAAAATAGTGATCAAAGCTTAGACACCGTGGCCGAAATTCGCCGACATCATCAATTGAAACGGAAGCTAGATGGAAAATTGATTGCTTACTTCGTACAAAAGAACACAACTTTCCCCCACAAAATCCTTATTGTCCACCTACCTAACTTGTCATTCCTCTGCTACATATACTACCATATATACTAATAAAGGAATTTGTTGTTTACTTGTTTATTCTTTGTGCCGCACGCCAATAACGCATTGAATTTATACTTGTTTACAAGTCAGACTTAAAATGGCTACCTATGCTAGTTCGCACAGACGGCGAACGATTGACATGCGCCGGCATATACAGGCCAAGCTATAGGCACATGGCAGGAACAATGTATATTGGTGAATCGGTTGCTAACTACATGACGCCATGCAATGGCGATGTACATGTACATGTATAATCAGATGGAATGAGGGCCCCAGAAAAGCATATAATTACATGGATTTACCAAAACAAGAATGCTAGAAGGTGCTATGGCGTATTTATCGTCAGTTTCATATGTTCAAGACATGCCTCGCACGTGTGTGATTGACAGCCAGGGGGCTACCCTGACTGGCTGAGCGAGCAAAGTGCAATCTCTTCAATGCTGTCAATCAAGAAACGCCCCCATGCCTGCCTGAAGCAGAAATACGCTACATACTTCCGGTTCGGCTACAATTGTGTTTTGGCGGATAGTGGCACTAGAAATGATCCTTTTTAATCAAAATCAATCGCAAACTTTGGAAATCTAAATGTTTATTTCTTATATCAATGAAATTTACTTGGTGGCCGACTTTTGGTGAAATGTGTCCTTGGATGAATCGGGGGTGGCCGAATTTCCCCAATAATCATTTGGTAGATTAATTATAGTTGGCCGAATTTCCTAGGGAGGCCGAGATTTCCGAGCCTTTACGGTACTTACTCACTGATCGCCAAACTAGTTTATTGCTCACTGTCATATAACTTAGTAGCTGCCTTTATTACACCCACTGATTAACTTAGTAAACTAATACTATTTATATATATATATATATATATATATATATATATATATATATATATATATATATAAACACACACACTTATTTTTAGTGAAGAATCAGATGATGGGCGAGCTAAAAACAAATACTCTGAAAAAGGAGTGGTTGATGAAGAAGGTTTGAAAGATCTGAATGAGTCTGGGAGTGAAGAGGAGGAAGAGAAGAAGCCAGAGGAAGAGCAGGAGAAAGGGGAGGAGGAGGAGAAAGGCTCTAAGAAAGGTAGGTAAAACAATAGGTAGAACAAAAGGTAAAACAATAGGTGGAGGAGGAGAAGAAGCCAGAGGAAGAGCAGGAGAAAGGGGAGGAGGAGGAGAAAGGCTCTAAGAAAGGTAGGTAAAACAATAGGTAGAACAATAGTGGTAGCATTTTAAGCCTAGAAAGGGCCTGTTGGGTTGGCAACTCTACATCTCTATCAAACCTATCAATCAGCGTGTAGTGGACGAAGGTGTAGCTAAGTTGGAAAACTGCCTCACTGATATCTATTCATGGATGTCTCAAAATAAACTGAAATTGAATGCAGACAAGACAGAGGTGCTGGTCATGGGTACCCCACAGATGCGGGCGAAAATCTCCATTCCTAGTATTACCGTAAATGGTGTAAAAGTACCAGTTCTTAATGAACCCGTCGGTAATCTGGGCGCTGTTTTTGATCCGAACATGAATATGTCTGCACATGTTTCAAAAGGTATCAAGTCTGCAAATTGCCACCTTAGGAACATTGGGAAAATAAGGAAATTTCTCAATACTGATACAACCAAGAGTGCCATCGTCTCACTGGTGACATCGCGCCTTGACTATTGTAATGGACTTCTCTGTGGAATTACTGATGAGCTGCTATGCAGGCTCCAGAAAGTCCAAAACAATGCTGCTAGAGTGGTTAGTGGCTCCAAAAAGTATGATCACATTACACCAGTTCTAAAAGATCTTCACTGGCTGCCCATCAGGAAAAGGGTTGAGTTCAAGATTCTGCTTTTGACTTTCAAATGCATGCAAGGATGTGCCCCTCTATACTTGAGGGAACTGTTAGTCAAACAAGCTAATACAAGGACTCTAAGATCAAACACTAAGAACTTATTACAGATACCACTCACTAATCTGAAAAGGTTTGGTGACAGAGCATTCTGTGCCTAGGCACCACACCTTTGGAATGAGCTCCCTGACAACATCAAGGCTGCTGATAGTGTGCAAAACTTCAAGAAACAGCTGAAAACATTGCTATTTCGAAAGGAGTTTAATTGACTATATGGACCATGACAACTGTCCAATGACTCTAAAGCGCTTTTGAACATTATAGGTGGAAAGGGTGCTATATCAAATATCAATTATTATTATTATTATTATTGGTAGAATGAGATCCCTTGTAACCTAATACTGCTACCATGCTACCTGACAAATAGAAATGGAGAAAAAAATGTACTATATCCACAAGGAAAACTTGCCAGCTCTAACAGGCTGTTAGGCCTCTGCTACAGATCTTTCATCACTCACAAGTGTCAAATCGGACAAGGGGGAAAGCAGGGAGTGAGGCAGGATTTTATGAAATTGCATGGAACCTTTATACATAGTTTAAGCAATTGCGATGAAGTTCAAACTTTTGTACTGTGTGCCTTAAATTGACCTATCAAGTAATTCCTTAATGCCTCTTTGTTAAACAATGGATTATGTCTCCAAACAGCCTTTTTAATCACCATTACCTTTATTGTGTATGTTCCCAATGCTTTAGAATTAAGTACTATAACGTCTGTGATCTTCCTTTGCAGGTTCAGGAAGCAGCAGCAGTTCTAGTTCTGACAGCGAGTCTGATATTGAGAAGGAAGGAAGTCTCCTTTTCCTACAGGTAAGCTCATTCATTCTGTGTGAGTACTATGTGTACTGACTATTCTCTGGAAAATATCTGAGGAAGAAATAGTTATCTAAATCCTGCCAACAACTCTCCTTCGAATAGTTTGTGGGCTTATCCTGTCTTTTGTTTTTCATAAGCTTATCAAGCTCAATGACATCTGTAAGAGCGACATCACAGCATGAATGGGTTAACAGTGTATCATGCAATATCGGTGAGAGACATCTATGGAAATTTCAACTTGATTTATTGTTTTAAGGTTGTAGCCATATAATCTTTGGGAAGTGAGTATGAGTAATTCGTAACTGGAGATCCAACATTGATTATGGGGCTTGTTTTGGAACGGGTTACAGGTACAAAAATGATGAAAATCTCCTGTGTTGCCATTGCTGACAATTCTAAATGTTACCTTGGTCTTGCAAAGAGTTTACTAAATATTCCTTTCATTAAACAATGTTCTTTTCCGGGTAAATGTAGGAGGTGTAAACATGACTTTTAAAAGAAGAAAAACACCTACCTGCAGTTGAAGTTTGATTGTGTCTCGTTAAGATGTTTCATCATGATGAAGTCACAATGAAAAACTAATTTGTCGTTTCACTGAAAATCTTTCTTTCAGTTTTTATCGAGAGGCATGAAGTTGAAGGTATACACAATGTAACAGAGTTCTACAATTTATAAAGTTACATTATTTCCATTTCTATTCCTTTATCCTGTTATCATTTTACCTATGACTTTGAACTTAGCTGTAAGGCTCTGTCATAAAGTATTTATTTATTGATATTTTTCGCTTCATAATTTCACTGTTATAAAAAGCCTGTCCTTGTAGTCAAACACTGCTGAAAGTGTTTGACTCTACTCTGCACAGAATTCCTCTTATTGTACATCTGCCTATACTGGAAGGTAAAGGATTATCTATTTATCTATCATTATGATCTCCTTGAGTCTATTTTTGAGACTTTGTAGAAAATCTTGAATTTATCAATGATGTTTTGCTAAACGCATAGATTATATGTTTGACACTATTTTATTACCTCATTTCCTCTGTGTCTGGATTTTACTCATTTAGTTTTTAAAAGAAAAAAAAATTGTGGAGTGCAAGAAAAAAGAAATGTTCATTGTTTGCTTTCGGGTGGGCTGCAGGGCAGTGAACAAATAAAATTTGGGTGTGAACGTGGCAACAAGTGACTGACCCTTCCATCCCTCTAGAATGGAAGAGTCCAAAAAACATATTCCTCTCTAACCTAGAGTTTGGATGGATTGTTTGATGACGTATCCAAAAGATGGTATTTCATATTATGCTCTGGTCAATTCCATTGTGATAACTGCAGACATCCTGTATGTTTTTTTAACTTGTGGAATATTTCTATTAATCCTTAAAATTGGTATCTCATTTTGGTCAATACTTTAGTTGGCATTGATTTTTCTATTGATATTGTTATAATTATTGTAAGATTTACATAATACTATTACTGCTACTACTACTAGTACTATTACTACTTCTACTACTTCGTTTACTTCTTCTATCAGGGTCTTAGCTAGTACAAAAATGCCTGTCTCAAAAAGCAATCTCAAATGTTTTGTCCTTCTAATCAGCTACTTCAAATCCTTCTACCAATTACATTTAATATGTTTATAAACACAGAAAGTCTTAATTGAAAATTCTTCAAATAATTTTTTGCCTGACCAAAAAGGTGGATTTCAGAAAACTGTCTGTCCAAAAGACAGACTTAATGGATATGTCCCTGACTTCTACTACTACTACCAACACTACCACTATTACCATTACTATTTCTTATTGCAATCCTTCTTAATTATTTTTCCAATATGTTAGCATTAAGTTTTGTATGATTGTGTTTCATGGCATAAGCTGCTAGCTACGGAATTTGTCTTCATGATCCTTATATTTGGTATTGAAAATGGCTGCATGTTTCAGAAGAAGTCTGGAGATAAGAAGAAGTCGAGTAAGCGGGACGGTTCTGAAAACAACAGTGCTAGCAACAGTCGCTCAGCCACCCCCACTGCTAATGGTGAACAGAGTGGGAAAGGGGTCGGCAAAAAGTCAGGTAAGAATTCAGTGGAAATAGAGTACATGTTCAATTTTGTATTATGCATAACTCCATTTATTCTAGAGATGGTTACAACCAATTTGCATGGCAAAGGCAAAGACATTGTTCTAACTCAGGATATCGACAAACTGGTTTAAATAAGGACAATGGCACCTTTTCAAAGGATTCTATCAAAGATATTTCTGACATAGTAAAAAGGTAGAGTTTCGATACATTGCAGCATACTTGCTTCTTTGCAAAATATCAAGAAGTGCCTGTCATATAAGCTGTTTAGGTCTAGCGTTCCGTTTGAAAAGTATCAGTCTACCTATTAGTCTACCTTATGGACAAACTAGTGGTGTTCAAGAGAAACGTCTGACCCCACTATGCATTTTGTTGTTCTATTGAACCCAATAACTTGTTATCTGACAAAAGTGGAAATATCTAAAGAGCAAAGCAAGAGCTTGAGAAATATTGGACTGAAAGGTGTTTTCCCCTAGGATCTTACTGTTCTCTAAGATCATTCTGTTTGAAAATTAGTTGTTAGTCCATTTGTAGTCTGCAGATGACCATGATGTTGGCCCAGTCTCAGGATGACATTTTGCATTATGTTTCACTGTCTGACATTTTTCTCATTGTTTGACTCATTGTTTGACAGGTAAGAAGCGTAAGCCGGAAGATGAGGGTGGAGCCGCCAAGAAGCCTCGTCTGGAGACGCCACCTGCAGCCTCCGCTACTGCTACTGCCGCCGCTTCCAGCGGGACACCTGTCGGCAATAGGTAAACTAACCCTTTACGTCCTTTTCATCTGCTTAGATTGTTTATAATGAATTTGTACATGAAAAAATCTGCTACTCTAGGCCAAAATTAAGTACCAGGTTGTTCATGCTTAACAATCTTAGAACATTTTGGTCCACCAGTCACGTGACATATCAAAATGAACCTTGAATGGAGCACAACATTCTGACAACAAGTCTAATTTTTGAGCTATGAGCAGGGTCTTTGAGATCGGCTAGCTAGGCTCATCTTTAAATAATTTTATTATCTCGCATGCATATATGCTTGCATGGTTCTTTAGGTCATGTTACCACAAATGCATATATATGTATGTCATGTGTGGCATTGGAAGGGTTAATGTCTATTATTGTTATCACTTGCAACACAATTGACGCTACCATGTATTGCATTCCATGGCAAGATGATTGCTATTACTGTCTTCTGGAGGCTGCCCCAATAGCCAAGTGGTCTAACTATTGGGCACCAGCCACTCTTTCTCCTCACCGTTGCCAAAGTTCTCAGATCTGAATATGGCCAAGTCGAGTGAATGAGAAAGTAACCAGTGACTTGAATAAGTTTTTGGTAAAAGTCCAATTTTACTGCATCATTTATGCCTGGCTAGTCACAAGTTAGAGAAAGTAACCAGTGACTTGGTTTAGTTGGTCGTAGGAGTCCAGTTTACTCCATCATTTACACCTGGTTAGTCACAAGTTAGACATAGTATGGCAGAAAAAAGGTACAATAAGGAATTTCCAAGCTCACCCAACATGTTGTCATGTGTCACAATCTAATATTTACAATCCACATCAATCTGCTATCATTTTCAATAATGCCACATATTTTTTGTTTGTTTTTCAGCGAGGGTATTACGGAAGAGAATGTGAAGAGGTACCTGATGCGCCGCCCAATGACAATCATAGACTTACTACAGAAATTCAAAAACAAAAAGCTGGGCATGACCAATGAACAGATGACCACAACGGTCGCTCAGATCCTCAAGAGGATCAACCCTGACAAGAATAAGGTCAAAGGAAAACTCTATTTATCAATAAAGAAATCCTAGAGAATGAGACAGAGGACATCTGCACAGAGGAGGAAAAACTGGAGTTCACCCTAATCATGACTTGAATATTACAAAATCTGATGTACATCAATAAAGAAAAATTCATAAAAACCAAGTGAATTTCAGCCTTGTCATGACTTGAATGTAAGAATGTATTGTCATAATCTGGAGGACATCGACAAAGAAATCTTAAGAAATACATGGGAAGAAAATTGTTATCCAATATTATGACTTTAGTGTGTCACCTGTGTGGGGGAATAATTGAAATGTTAAGGATAACAATGAAGGCGCCCAAAGAAAATTCCTATCTGCAATCAAGAAGACAAAGAGAATATTACCTTAATCATGACTGCGGCCGATATTTAAAGACCAGTGGGCAGTGGCACCACTCTCCTACTGAAGTACCTTTAACAGTTTTATGGCAATTAAAGGCATATAAGTTTCACTCCAATATGATTGCTGGACATCATAATTTGGTTCCTCCACCGATCAAAATCGAGCTATTTAAACACTCATTCACTTACCAAGGCATAGTAATATGGAATTCCTTATCTTTAAATATGAAAATGGCACCATCACTCTCATCATTCAAGAAACTATACCTTGAAGAACAATTTTCAACTCTATGGCCTGAAGAATTGAATGTATAATCCTTAAATCTGAGGGCCACAGCGAAAATCAAATCTTGTATTTGACTGTGTTACCGTCGTGAAATAAAGATTATTATTATTATTATTATTATTGAATGATGACTTGCTTAATATGAATAAAATGATGCATGTTTAGGATTGTTTTCGTTTCTATGAGAAGGCAATGTTATTTTTGGAGACTATGAATGCTATTTAAATGGTAGGATTACACATAAGACATAATGTGCCTATGAATATTTGAATATATGGGGTTTCCCTTTAAAAATAGGACACTCATAAGTTTTCTGACTGCACATTTTGGGCGCATAGTTTAGAATTCCAGACTGAGACTCTGGTTGAGAAAATGATAGCAGCTTCATATCAATTCTGAGCAAATATATCAGCTAATCTAAACCTTCATTATGACAGTCAAATTTTGTTAATAACATATTGACAGTGCCAGTAATAGGTTTAAATTATTGAAGTAAAACTTCTAGGGAAATCTTTTTATTTTTATCGATGACAATGAATTAGAATTTAACAACACTTAAAATGAGTCTCTTTATTGGAAGTTCAAAGGGATTTCTATTAAAGTTGAACTGGTGAAGACAGGTTTATGCTATAACATTTATTTACAGAAAATAAATAACTAAATACAATACTTCAAACATTACAAAAGTTTCACATACATAAAAGTGACATTTGTGGTTTGCTGTATTAAAATAAAATAGTACACAAAAATAGTACACAATAATTCATGTACATCTCTGTGCCTAGAATCCTCTGGTAAGACATCCCATTCATGCTTAAGAGCATGAAATCTAATATTGTACATAATCTGCATCCATGTCACCTCTGACTGGGAATAAAGATTGATTTCACCAAGCATCTTAAGTGGAGGTGTTGATAGTGTTCTGCGTAACATTTCTACCTCAAATATTTTCCAACTATGCTTTCATCTTAGAAATTTCAAGTATCCAGCTGTTTTGCTGTTCTTTAAATGTGATCAATTAATAAAGGTTTTAAGTGCTCTAACAACATTGGAATGCACTTAGATTCAGGATCATAGCTGGGTTTTACTATTCAGCTTCTTCAAGTCCATATACCAACTACATTTAATAGCCTTTTGCATCACAAAAGGGCAATCTATGTCTAAGATGGTTTGCTAAGAAAATATATGGTTATTCGTCCAAAAAAGTAGAAATTAAAATGCTTCATAGAATTTTTTGCCTGTCTAAAAAGGAGTTTTTAAGTGAACTGCCTGTCCAAACAACAGGCTGGAATGGTCCTGGTTAAATCCCTGCTGCCGTTATATTTCTCGTCCTCATAATGTAATCTTTAGGATCATAATCATCCAGGTATATGTGAATTGTATTTAAGACCTTCAAATTAGTAGATATATTTGTATTGGCCTTAAAATAGTATTTGATCAACAAGTAGATATCCCCATAATAACCTCAACAATCTCCCTCTCACGTGCCAGCAGCAGAAGCAGCACAAGTTTGAATAACATTTGAGTTATGTGAGAAGTCAAGCCTCAACTCTCACTGTCTCACCACAATGAACTCAAGTATCAGACAACAGGAACACATCAAGTGAAATTGAGTTGCATTTAGAACCAATAATTGGTAGGTGTAAAATCTCTGGCCAATTTTTATTCTCCACATTGATAGTATGAGAGCACATGCTGTCCATATCTTGAGTCTCTACTTGTATGCTGGCATCCCCATGACCCTTTGCCGATTACATTCTAAGCAGTGGGTGTAAGTAATCTCTCTGATCAAGCTCCCGGCTATCAGAGACACAGGCTCTCTATTACATCTCTGATACTCTCAAGTCGTGATTTCATTCCCTCTGAGACCGGTGGCAAAGATCCTTGCTGTATCGTATAGTGTACCATAGCTCACATATCTCCTCATCTCTCACTCCCTCTGAGACTCGTGGCAAAGATCCTTGCTGTATCGTACAGTGTACCATAGCTCACATATCTCATCTTCTGACGGCCTGCTCCTGAACCCACTCCATACCAGCAGCAATATCCTCTAACCTTTCAACCGTGCACTTCCTAACCTGAAAGGATAAAATATTCCAGTCAAAATTCTAATTACAAGGAATTCAGCAAATTTTTAAATGATTGTAAAGGACTTGAGAAATTTTGATACATTAAATATGCTTCATATAAAGCTCAGACAAAGTAAATAAAACTACTTTGCAATGTAAAGCTTCACATTATGCTGTAACACAAAGAAAAGTAAACTTCTGTACCTATAATGCATTCAGCCTCACACTTTCATAGATTTTCAAATGATAAGGTTGGGAGCAATGTAATGCTTTAAAACATGAAAGATAAACATAAACATTTGGTATTCCTTTCTTCTTGTGGCACAATGCAGACCAGGAGCAGTGGGAGAGAGAGAAGGGTTTGTATTTACCTGCCATGGTCGGTTAAGGTTGCCCAGGTTGAGTTGGTCAGCTACGTGTATGGGTGCTACTGCAGCACAGTCTGTGCTGGGTAGCAGGGGGAGGGGTGGGAAGAGAAGGGTATGTATTTACCTGCCATGGTCGGTTAAGGTTGCCCAGGTTGAGTTGGTCAGCTACGTGTATGGGTGCTACTGCAGCACAGTCTGTGCTGGGTAGCAGGGGGAGGGGTGGGAAGAGAAGGGTATGTATTTACCTGCCATGGTCGGTTAAGGTTGCCCAGGTTGAGTTGGTCAGCTACGTGTATGGGTGCTACTGCAGCACAGTCTGTGCTGGGTAGCAGGGGGAGGGGGTGGGAAGAGAAGGGTTTGTATTTACCTGCCACGGTCGGTTAAGGTTGCCCAGGTTGAGTTGGTCAGCTACGTGTATGGGTGCTACTGCAGCACAGTCTGTGCTGGGTAGCAGGGGGAGGGGTGGGAAGAGAAGGGTATGTATTTACCTGCCATGGTCGGTTAAGGTTGCCCAGGTTGAGTTGGTCAGCTACGTGTATGGGTGCTACTGCAGTACAGTCTGTGCTGAGGGGGGGGGGGGGGGGGGGGGGAGAAGGGTATGTATTTACCTGCCACGGTCGGTTAAGGTTGCCCAGGTTGAGTTGGTCAGCTACGTGTATGGGTGCTACTGCGGCACAGTCTGTGCTGGGTAGCAGGGGGAGGGGGTGGGAAGAGAAGGGTTTGTATTTACCTGCCACGGTCGGTTAAGGTTGCCCAGGTTGAGTTGGTCAGCTACGTGTATGGGTGCTACTGCGGCACAGTCTGTGCTGGGTAGCAGGGGGAGGGGGTGGGAAGAGAAGGGTATGTATTTACCTGCCATGGTCGGTTAAGGTTGCCCAGGTTGAGTTGGTCAGCTACGTGTATGGGTGCTACAGCGGCACGGTCTGAGCTGAGAGGGGGGGGGGGGGGAGAGAGAAGGGTATGTATTTACCTGCCATGGTCGGTTAAGGTTGCCCAGGTTGAGTTGGTCAGCTACGTGTATGGGTGCTACGGCGGCACAGTCTGTGCTGGGTAGCAGGGGGAGGGGGTGGGAAGAGAAGGGTTTGTATTTACCTGCCATGGTCGGTTAAGGTTGCCCAGGTTGAGTTGGTCAGCTACGTGTATGGGTGCTACTGCGGCACAGTCTGTGCTGGGTAGCAGGGGGAGGGGTTTGGAAGAGAAGGATATGTATTTACCTGCCATGGTCGGTTAAGGTTGCCCAGGTTGAGTTGGTCAGCTACGTGTATGGGTGCTACTGCGGCACAGTCTGTGCTGGGTAGCAGGGGGAGGGGTGGGAAGAGAAGGGTATGTATTTACCTGCCATGGTCGGTTAAGGTTGCCCAGGTTGAGTTGGTCAGCTACGTGTATGGGTGCTACTGCAGCACAGTCTGTGCTGGGTAGCAGGGGGAGGGGTGGGAAGAGAAGGGTTTGTATTTACTTGCCACGGTCCGTTAAGGTTGCCCAGGTTGAGTTGGTCAGCTACATGTATGGGTGCTACGGCGGCACAGTCTGTGCTGGGTAGCAGGGGGAGGGGGTGGGAAGAGAAGGGTTTGTATTTACCTGCCATGGTCGGTTAAGGTTGCCCAGGTTGAGTTGGTCAGCTACGTGTATGGGTGCTACTGCGGCACAGTCTGTGCTGGGTAGCAGGGGGAGGGGTGGGAAGAGAAGGGTATGTATTTACCTGCCACGGTCGGTTAAGGTTGCCCAGGTTGAGTTGATCAGCTACATGTATGGGTGCTACTGCGGCACGGTCTGTGCTGGGTAGCAGGGGGAGGGGGTGGGAAGAGAAGGGTATGTATTTACCTGCCATGGTCGGTTAAGGTTGCCCAGGTTGAGTTGGTCAGCTACGTGTATGGGTGCTACTGCGGCACAGTCTGTGCTGGGTAGCAGGGGGAGGGGTGGGAAGAGAAGGGTATGTATTTACCTGCCATGGTCGGTTAAGGTTGCCCAGGTTGAGTTGGTCAGCTACGTGTATGGGTGCTACTGCGGCACAGTCTGTGCTGGGTAGCAGGGGGAGGGGTGGGAAGAGAAGGGTATGTATTTACCTGCCATGGTCGGTTAAGGTTGCCCAGGTTGAGTTGGTCAGCTACGTGTATGGGTGCTACTGCGGCACAGTCTGTGCTGGGTAGCAGGGGGAGGGGTGGGAAGAGAAGGGTATGTATTTACCTGCCATGGTCGGTTAAGGTTGCCCAGGTTGAGTTGGTCAGCTACGTGTATGGGTGCTACGGCGGCACGGTCTGTGCTGGGTAGCAGGGGGAGGGGTGGGAAGAGAAGGGTATGTATTTACCTGCCACGGTCGGTTAAGGTTGCCCAGGTTGAGTTGGTCAGCTACGTGTATGGGTGCTACTGCGGCACAGTCTATACTGGGTAGCAGGGGGAGGGGTGGGAAGAGAAGGGTTTGTATTTACCTGCCACGGTCGGTTAAGGTTGCCCAGGTTGAGTTGGTCAGCTACATGTATGGGTGCTACTGCAGCACAGTCTGTGCTGGGTAGCAGGGGGAGGGGTGGGAAGAGAAGGGTATGTATTTACCTGCCACGGTCGGTTAAGGTTGCCCAGGTTGAGTTGGTCAGCTACGTGTATGGGTGCTACGGCGGCACAGTCTGTGCTGGGTAGCAGGGGGAGGGGGTGGGAAGAGAAGGGTATGTATTTACCTGCCACGGTCGGTTAAGGTTGCCCAGGTTGAGTTGGTCAGCTACGTGTATGGGTGCTACTGCAGCACAGTCTGTGCTGGGTAGCAGGGGGAGGGGGTGGGAGAGAGAAGGGTTTGTATTTACCTGCCACGGTCGGTTAAGGTTGCCCAGGTTGAGTTGGTCAGCTACGTGTATGGGTGCTACGGCGGCACAGTCTGTGCTGGGTAGCAGGGGGAGGGGTGGGAAGAGAAGGGTATGTATTTACCTGCCATGGTCGGTTAAGGTTGCCCAGGTTGAGTTGGTCAGCTACGTGTATGGGTGCTACGGCGGCACAGTCTGTGCTGGGTAGCAGGGGGAGGGGTGGGAAGAGAAGGGTATGTATTTACCTGCCATGGTCGGTTAAGGTTGCCCAGGTTGAGTTGGTCAGCTACGTGTATGGGTGCTACGGCGGCACAGTCTGTGCTGGGTAGCAGGGGGAGGGGTGGGAAGAGAAGGGTATGTATTTACCTGCCATGGTCGGTTAAGGTTGCCCAGGTTGAGTTGGTCAGCTACGTGTATGGGTGCTACGGCGGCACAGTCTGTGCTGGGTAGCAGGGGGAGGGGTGGGAAGAGAAGGGTATGTATTTACCTGCCATGGTCGGTTAAGGTTGCCCAGGTTGAGTTGGTCAGCTACGTGTATGGGTGCTACGGCGGCACAGTCTGTGCTGGGTAGCAGGGGGAGGGGTGGGAAGAGAAGGGTATGTATTTACCTGCCATGGTCGGTTAAGGTTGCCCAGGTTGAGTTGGTCAGCTACGTGTATGGGTGCTACGGCGGCACAGTCTGTGCTGGGTAGCAGGGGGAGGGGTGGGAAGAGAAGGGTATGTATTTACCTGCCATGGTCGGTTAAGGTTGCCCAGGTTGAGTTGGTCAGCTACGTGTATGGGTGCTACTGCGGCACAGTCTGTGCTGGGTAGCAGGGGGAGGGGTGGGAAGAGAAGGGTATGTATTTACCTGCCATGGTCGGTTAAGGTTGCCCAGGTTGAGTTGGTCAGCTACGTGTATGGGTGCTACTGCGGCACAGTCTGTGCTGGGTAGCAGGGGGAGGGGTGGGAAGAGAAGGGTATGTATTTACCTGCCATGGTCGGTTAAGGTTGCCCAGGTTGAGTTGGTCAGCTACGTGTATGGGTGCTACTGCGGCACAGTCTGTGCTGGGTAGCAGGGGGAGGGGTGGGAAGAGAAGGGTATGTATTTACCTGCCATGGTCGGTTAAGGTTGCCCAGGTTGAGTTGGTCAGCTACGTGTATGGGTGCTACTGCGGCACAGTCTGTGCTGGGTAGCAGGGGGAGGGGTGGGAAGAGAAGGGTTTGTATTTACCTGCCATGGTCGGTTAAGGTTGCCCAGGTTGAGTTGGTCAGCTACGTGTATGGGTGCTACGGCGGCACAGTCTGTGCTGGGAGGGGGGGGGGGGGGGAGAGAGAAGGATATGTATTTACCTGCCACGGTCGGTTAAGGTTGCCCAGGTTGAGTTGGTCAGCTACGTGTATGGGTGCTACTGCGGCACAGTCTGTGCTGGGTAGCAGGGGGAGGGGGTGGGAAGAGAAGGGTATGTATTTACCTGCCATGGTCGGTTAAGGTTGCCCAGGTTGAGTTGATCAGCTACGTGTATGGGTGCTACTGCAGCACAGTCTGTGCTGGGTAGCAGGGGGAGGGGGTGGGAGAGAGAAGGGTTTGTATTTACTTGCCACGGTCGGTTAAGGTTGCCCAGGTTGAGTTGGTCAGCTACATGTATGGGTGCTACTGCGGCACAGTCTGTGCTGGGTAGCAGGGGGAGGGGTGGGAAGAGAAGGGTATGTATTTACCTGCCACGGTCGGTTAAGGTTGCCCAGGTTGAGTTGGTCAGCTACGTGTATGGGTGCTACTGCAGCACAGTCTGTGCTGGGTAGCAGGGGGAGGGGTGGGAAGAGAAGGGTATGTATTTACCTGCCATGGTCGGTTAAGGTTGCCCAGGTTGAGTTGGTCAGCTACGTGTATGGGTGCTACTGCGGCACAGTCTGTGCTGGGTAGCAGGGGGAGGGGTGGGAAGAGAAGGGTATGTATTTACCTGCCATGGTCGGTTAAGGTTGCCCAGGTTGAGTTGGTCAGCTACGTGTATGGGTGCTACTGCAGCACAGTCTGTGCTGGGTAGCAGGGGGAGGGGTGGGAAGAGAAGGGTATGTATTTACCTGCCATGGTCGGTTAAGGTTGCCCAGGTTGAGTTGGTCAGCTACGTGTATGGGTGCTACGGCGGCACAGTCTGTGCTGGGTAGCAGGGGGAGGGGGTGGGAAGAGAAGGGTTTGTATTTACCTGCCACGGTCGGTTAAGGTTGCCCAGGTTGAGTTGGTCAGCTACGTGTATGGGTGCTACTGCGGCACAGTCTGTGCTGGGTAGCAGGGGGAGGGGTGGGAAGAGAAGGATATGTATTTACCTGCCACGGTCGGTTAAGGTTGCCCAGGTTGAGTTGGTCAGCTACGTGTATGGGTGCTACGGCGGCACAGTCTGTGCTGGGTAGCAGGGGGAGGGGGTGGGAAGAGAAGGGTTTGTATTTACCTGCCACGGTCGGTTAAGGTTGCCCAGGTTGAGTTGGTCAGCTACGTGTATGGGTGCTACTGCGGCACGGTCTGTGCTGGGTAGCAGGGGAGGGGGTGGGAAGAGAAGGGTTTGTATTTACCTGCCATGGTCGGTTAAGGTTGCCCAGGTTGAGTTGGTCAGATACGTGTATGGGTGCTACTGCGGCACAGTCTGTGCTGGGTAGCAGGGGGAGGGGTGGGAAGAGAAGGGTATGTATTTACCTGCCATGGTCGGTTAAGGTTGCCCAGGTTGAGTTGGTCAGCTACGTGTATGGGTGCTACTGCGGCACAGTCTGTGCTGGGTAGCAGGGGAGGGGTGGGAAGAGAAGGGTATGTATTTACCTGCCATGGTCGGTTAAGGTTGCCCAGGTTGAGTTGGTCAGCTACGTGTATGGGTGCTACGGCGGCACAGTCTGTGCGCTGGGTAGCAGGGGGAGGGGGTGGAAGAGAAGGGTTTGTATTTACCTGCCACGGTCGGTTAAGGTTGCCCAGGTTGAGTTGGTCAGATACGTGTATGGGTGCTACGGCGGCACAGTCTGTGCTGGCCACGCAGACCAGGACCAGGAGCGGCAGACTGGGCGCTGACCATCTCTCATTCAGCATAGCAAACAGCTCTGGCTGGCAGCTCGACACTGAAAAACACACACACACACATATCATCTCACACACAATGGTTAGGCTGGCATATATGTAGTTATATACATGTATATATATACATATATGTTCTGTAAAAAAAAAAAAATTCTTGTGTGCATATATATATTTATATGTATATCTATATATTTATATATATATTTATATATATATATATATATATATATATATATATATATATATATATATATATATATATATATATATATATACACATATGGTTTAGTTATAAAAATTAAATCAGATGTGGTCTCAGCTCCCCGTAGCACTGACATATTTTCAAATATTTTGAATTAAATGAAATTTCATGAACTACATCACCCTAATTTATTCTTTATATGACAACAATGTGACTCCAAATATTGTCCATGATTTATTCCTATTTGAGAAAGCACTTGCATACAGTATAGCCACTGTACAGACTTGGGCATGAAATGCCATATAAAATTAAGAATATGACAAAATATATCAAATATTCATAATACTCGTTCAATATCACCTTATTTTTGGGTAATAGTGATGGTAGAAATATTGTCAAAAAAAATGAATTTTCAAGATTAAGA
>OZ012684.1:62834-147094 GCA_963942565.1 Maea johnstoni | reverse complement strand
CAGAAATTCAAACAAGATATGGTAAAAGTAAGAGCAAAACTGTGAGGTGTTTGTGACTGACAAAGATGAGAGAGAAAACTAACACAAGTGGTAGGGTTACAACAAGGTAGGAGAAAATAAAAGCACAACCAAATCAAGTGCATAAGACTCTTGAGTGAGTGACCAGCTGCAGGCAAGAGTTCTGCAGAGGAGTACGCATAATTATAAAAGGAGGAGATACCAGCGGTCAAGGGAAAGGGTGTAAAAAGGGGTGGATACCAGAGGCAATGGGAAGGGGCATAAAAAGGGGGGGGGGGGGGAGATACCAGCAGTCAAGGGAAAGGGTGTAAAAAGGGGTAGATACCAGAGGCAATGGGAAGGGGCATAAAAAGGGGGGGAGATACCAGCAGTCAAGGGAAAGGGTGTAAAAAGGGGTAGATACCAGAGGTCAAGGGAAAAAGGGGTAGATACCAGAGGTCAAGGGAAAAAGGGGTAGATACCAGAGGCCATGGGAAGTGGCATAAAAAGGGGGAGGTACCAGAGATCAAGGGAAAGGGTGTAAAAGGGGGAGGTACCAGAGGTCAAGGGAAGGGGCATAACAAGGGGGAGGCACCAGAGGTTAAGGGAAGGGGTATAACAAGGGGGATATACCAGAGGTCAAAGGAAGGGGTTTAAAAAAGGGGGAGGCACCAGAGGTCAAGGGAAGGGGTATAAAAAGGGGGAGGCACCAGAGGTCAAGGGAAGGTGTGTAACAAGGGGGGGGGGATACCAATGGCCATGGGAAAGGGTGTACAAAGGGGGAAGGGGTACAAGGAGTCATGGGAAGGGGGGGGGGTTAAAGGGGTAGATACAAGAGGTCAAGGGAAGGGATGTCCAAAACGAAAATACCAAATAATGAAATAAGGGACTCATGACAGGTAGTAGGGGTAGACATGGCAAATATGCTTAAATAGTTCCTTTCAGATAAAGAGATAATAAGTACGGTCACCATGTAGACAGTGGATATGAAAGGGAATATTCAGGACATGAGATTGCTTATCCTGGTGCCACTGACTCCAGCAGAATGCATGCCTTTTCATCCTTTTCTCTGCAGGAATGCTCAGCTTACGTTTCAGTAGCATTTTACACATCAAGAAAGTGGTGGGAGAGTGTTTCAGATGCAGTACAAGTTAGGTACAATGTTTAAAGGGTCGAGTGAGGAAAGAAATGATTGATTCATAATACAATAATTGTTTATGAAAAGGGTGCCAATCTAAATGCATTAGGTGGCATTAAGTCAGAATGGGGAAGGGGTAAGGGCTAGCTATAGCCAGCTGGGAAAGTTGGCAATTTATGGGGAGCTAGGATAGTATTGCCAGTTTAATGTGGCCAGAGCAATTTATGGGGAGATAGGATAGTATTGCCAGTTTAATGTGGCCAGAGCAGGACTGGGTGAACGAACATATAATATTAAATGAAAAGTGTGAATCTTCATCTGAAAAACTTCCCACCTCTTCTTAAAGCGAACATTCTGATTTTAGGATGTCACATAATTGTATTTCATTGTAATAGTTAAAAGAAAACAAAAAAACTAAATTTGGATAAAAGAATGATTACTATGCTTCTTGTGACATCTTTTCAATACCTCTTCAGAAAATCTTTTTTCTTTAATTATTGGTGTGAACATATTTTCTGTTTTTGCGTTTGTTTTTGGAGGTATTTACCAAGATGCCATTTGGCCTTCCGTATGGGTGGTGGTTTCCGATCTAGGCCTGAGGAGGGTATATCAGCAGAACCTTGCCGTTGGTTTTCTAAAAATCACACAACTCAATTAGTATTGGCAAAAAAACAGCATACGCTATCTTGACAACAACACAACAAACTGGGCAGCAAGCAGCATTCAAACTAACATCGCAATAACAATCGCACTCTTATCACATAAGAAAATAGGAAAATATTTGGCACATACATTTTGCACAGTCTCTTGCTCTTATCTGAACTAGAGGTTAGTTCACTGAGTGTCACCTGCTGCTAGTTCATTTCAAAATGCAAAATTAGAAATTGACATCCCTTTATTAGATATATATATAGTTTACTTTTCCATTACAGGCTTTAAAAAGATAACTAAAATGATTTAATTTTGATAAGCATTGTATGTGCAAAAAGACAGTATAACCGTCACATAAGTGGACCAGCAAAATCGATCAGAGTTAGGTGGAGTCATCAGACTAAATTGGGACCAAAACTTCTTTGAGACATATCTTAACTAACTGAATCTAAGATATGCAAGCTTGCCTGTATTTTATAAGATCACTCAAGAGTTACAAAAAAATTTTCAATTCTTAAACACAATCACTATCTTATCATCTATTCTGGGTTGAAGATTTTTCAGATTTTTTCTCAAGAGACTGTGCTGTGTGTGTGTGTGTGAACTAGGAGTAGGAAGGGGTGTTGTGTTGTGGCGCAGCAGCAGCAGGGGGCAGCATGCATACAGTAGAGCAGCAGGCCGCCTACCCAGGTGCCACTTGGCCTTCCTCATGGGCAGCACGTGTTTGGTGGGACACTGGACCATGTCTATCTCCGGGTCCAGCGCAGCCGTTAGACCGCCGCGAACCTCTGCAAAGCCAACAACTCTGAAAACCACTGCTCAACTACAACTACACTTCATTTCACCTGGACTTAACGACTCTTTCATGATACAAATTCCTACCTGTAGCACTAAACATATTTTGTTGTGATATTTTGGTAATAAAATTATGACGAGTGTTTTTTGAAAACTCTTTGAAGGAGAGATGTTGATCAGGAACCAACCAACATATCCCCTTCATATTAATGTGAATTTATGCTTTTTGATTACAGAAAAGATTTCAGAAGCCTCACAAGTCCAAACAGCACTTGTCAGTAGCTTGATCTGCTTCCCTTTTATATATGATAACCTTAGAAAAATATCAAACACATACAAAGTGGAAAAGCCAATATAAATATTTTTCCTATATTTATTGCTTATTTAAAAAAGGTAATTGAATCTATTCCACACAAGTATGCCCAGTATGAAGTGGTAAGACAATCTGTATTCACTGGAAGTTGATATCCTTAACTATATACACTATACTTAATGTAGATGGGTAATCTGAATGGTGTGTATGGAGAAATATACATAAGGTCTTCCTAAATTGCAAAGGATTCAAAAGGTTGTTTAGCGTAAGATACAGTGCGTGAAGCACCTAGATATGTGCAGTAGGCAGGGCCTATTAACCTAAAAGTGCTCCTCATGTGAGAGGTGGTTTTTCTATACAGGCAATACTATCCATAACAGGACAACCCCCTAATAAGTTATTCCACACGTTCGTTTGGTATGTTCAAAAGACTCAAATAGGGATGGCACCATAATTCATTAAAGTCTGAACCAGAACCCAGCCATGAACTGCACTACCATATTAGCATGCTGATTGTAGACCTTAAAATTCAGAGTTGGCTGAATAGTTTGAATATTCCAATACTCTCTATCCATTTTACTTGTGTAGTGGTGGTGATAGACAGAGATTCACCAAGTATATTTTCTCATATAAAAGAGTTTACAATCTAATCTGAAAGGAATCATTTTAGTTAAATGTAGAAATTAGCGATGGTACATTCAGAAAATTAAGCACAGAGCCATAAAGTTCCTCGATTTCATAATCAAATTGTTCATTATCTAATTATACATCTTCTCATATCCCCCCAATAAAAGATTCACTTGTAAAGCTAGAAAACGAGTGAGGGGCTACTCAACACTCCTACCTCCCCCCCCCCCCCTCCCCCACTTTCGCCTTCTATGCTTTTCAGTGCAATCTTATGTAAACTAGTGCCGCTACATGTCAGATAGATCACAATAATCATCAGGTATAAAATAAAGAACGATGTGCAAAGACTTATGTACATAATCAAGTAAGAGACACAGCGTTCAGGACAGACTCAAAGCATAAGCAGATATGTTTGCGTACATATACTTTATTCTCATTCACTTACTGAGGATATTAAAGAATAAATACCTTGCACCAATGAAAATTACTCATATGCATCTCATTTTATTTCATAAACCTACCATTAAATCTGTCGGAGAAATGTATACTTGCTCAAATAATATGCATACTAGGTTATGTATAAGAGTAGTACAATATAACCAATTTCACTGAAAGCTCTTCGAATATGTATATTGACAGACTAAGAACACATACGTAGACTTGTCTTAAAAACATCATTTTGTATAAGAGATGATGAGAGAGTCGTCACAAAATTCGCTGCCTATCAAATTAGGTTAAAAATGAGTCGGATGATCAGTTCCTGAAAGATTTTCTAACTGGTACATATAACAAAGGCAACAAGAGCAGAGGACAAAACAAAGCTTTCAGTTCAAATCAGTTGTTTATCAAGCCACGGCTAAATAAACATCGCAGGTTTGTTATTTCATCAAAAAATGATAGTTGACAAAATATTCAAGCATTGCCCAGAGGCAGATTTAAGTGAAAAATTCTAGTGCTTTGAAAAAAAACCTATATGTGTATGTATATATATATATATATATATATATATATATATATATATATATATATATATATATATATATATATATATGTATATATATATATATATATATATATATATATATATATATATATATATATATATATATATATATATATATATATACATATATATATATACATATATATATACATAATTATATTAAATTGTACCCCTGCTTTTGGCCAGAAAGAACTACTATATTCTCATAAACAGCCATTTTATCTGCATCTGCCTTTTAATGTCTTGCATAAACCAGTGTCCGTAAGGCTGAATAAAACATGAAATCCTATCCATACATACCTGGCATTTTTTCTGGGTGGGGTTTCAAAGGGCTTGACACCTTGCGGAAGTTCTGGAATAAAGGCACTCGGTATAAGATTTAAGGATCTGATAACTTGAACTTTAGGGGTATACACAGGTACTCCGTACCAGCACCATACCTAATACCGCTTCACAAAATACTGGTGCATACTTGTTTCAATTTATAACGGTATGCTAGTCTGTATTTTACGAAACTACAACATCCCCTAAAGACCCATACTATAAGAAAATTCAGCGAAAAGTTGAGTTGTATTTGTGGTTGCCAAACCTGTTAACTTGAGAGGTACCATATAGTGAAGTACCACACTGCTCCTGTCATTGAAAAACTTGTGATTGTAATTGCTACCATGTAGTGGCGCTGCAGTAGTGATTTGCAGTGCCACTATGTGGTAGTGATAACAATCACAACACTAAATTTTCAATGGCAGCAGCGATATGGTACTAGCTTCACTATATGGTATAATCAAGTTGACAAGTTCGGCAGCCATAAGTAGACCTTTATCAGGGTGTTGTTTAAGTACCTGACAGAAATCAATATCTGTCAGGAACTTCGCTAAATGCATACCCAGAGTAGCTCAAGATACTGAGAGTGATACCATAAAAATACTGTATGGTTTCGATGGTTAGAATCCTAACCCTGACCCTTCACCCCTATTTAACTTACTTTACTTACAATAGATACAGACCACATGGATCAAAATGATAACACTTTATCAACGTATACTGGAGACCAGGGGTTAATTTCAAATAAGTTCAGTTCATTCTCTATATAAGGGGCTAAAACATATGGGAAAGTCAATAAAAAGAAAAGCTCTTCTATCTATCTAATGCCTTATAGTACTAGTCTTTTGATAATGAATGAGTATTTTTCCAAATATTAATAGATGAGATAGACCAACTCACCACCATGAAAGACTCTGCGGGCGGACTCGATGCCAAATAGAAATCTCGGATCTGTAATTTAGCAGCTGCAATACAATAATAAAAACAGAGATTGTAAATATCGGGATAATTATATCATTACACTGAAGACTTCAGAGTGCCATAACTTAATATATGACTGAATGTTTTACTAATTACTGAGTATACAAAATCTATTACATGCTAATTTCTAGTGCCCTCTTGAACTAAGACTGACAATGTGCACAAGGAACCAATACAATAACGTTAGTGCAAAACACTTCAAATGATTGATTGGAATTGTGATCCATTGCTTCAAACCCTTTATAATAATAATATCACAATTAATTTTGGCATTTTTAAGAAAAAGTCACAAAACAGCTACATATATTTAAAAGACTAGATATACTCATGTTGTGCCAGCCTCATTCTACTCTTGAGAAATAAGGCCCTGTGAGGGGGGGGGGGGGTCTTACCTTCGTTTTCAATCCTCATGTTGTCTATGATGAGGTTATAAGCAATCACCAGCTGATCGTGAGGGTCTCCAGACAGTAAGGCCCTGTGAGGGAGGGGGGGGGGGGGATGGGGGTCTTACCTTCGTTTTCAATCCTCTTGTTGTCTATGATGAGGTTATAAGCAATCACCAGCTGATCGTGAGGGTCTCCAGACAGTAAGGCCCTGTGAGGGGGGGGGGGGGGGGGTCTTACCTTCGTTTTCAATCCTCTTGTTGTCTATGATGAGGTTATAAGCAATCACCAGCTGATCGTGAGGGTCTCCAGACAGTAAGGCCCTGTGAGGGGGGGTCTTACCTTCGTTTTCAATCCTCTTGTTGTCTATGATGAGGTTATAAGCAATCACCAGCTGATCGTGAGGGTCTCCAGACAGTAAGGCCCTGTGAGGGGGGGGGGGGGTCTTACCTTCGTTTTCAATTCTCTTGTTGTCTGTGATGAGGTTATAAGCGATCACCAGCTGATCGTGAGGGTCTCCAGACAGTAAGGCCCTGTGAGGGGGGTCTTACCTTCGTTTTCAATCCTCTTGTTGTCTATGATGAGGTTATAAGCAATCACCAGCTGATCGTGAGGGTCTCCAGACAGTAAGGCCCTGTGCACCTCAACTTCCTGACTTTGGCATTTCTGCAAGGAAAATAAATAAAAACACAAGTGAACTAGAATGCTGGTATTTGTCCGCAAATATGAATGTCTCCCCAGCTGGGATATTGAAAAGCTAGAAACGTAAGGAAGGACATTCTAACAATGAAAACCTAAACTGTTTCTTATCCGATCTGATCTGAAATGTACAGTAATGTTGACGACCATAACAAATAAGTAAGACCCTGGTAACAGACAATACATACTTAAGATGCTATTTACAACACTGAATATTTTATTGCAAAAATCTCCTTCAACTAAAATGATGCATGACTTGAAACTAAGATGGTACACCCTCTATACTCCACTAAACATTTTGTTACAAAAATGTTGATTCAACCAATGTGGTACAACTGTTGTAAAAACCATGATTCATATAACAGTATGAATCTTGTTGCAGTGATGACCCATTCTTAGGTCCTCCAGAATAAGGATTTGAACTGAAATATCCAAAATGATCTTAAAAATTACCAAAGGGCAAAGGTTATCAAAATTTACTCAGTTTATAGGAATGCCATAAGAAAGGATCCCTGAAAATCTGAAAAGGTTTCATTGAACAGTTTGTGAGATATCTTTCAGACAAGCTAGTCTGGACCAGCATCGGTTGACAGCTAATCCTTGCAACCGACTGCTAGCTCTCTCACCACTGAGGGTCTGCCCTTCTAGCTGAGTAGCCTAAGGCATTTCCACCGACTGCTAGCTGTCTCTCACAACTGAGGGTCTGCCCTTCTAACTGAGTAGTATGAGGCATTGCCACAGACTGCTAGCTGTCTCTCACCACTGAGGGTCTGCCCTTCTAGCTGAGTAGCCTAAGGCATTGCCACCGACTGCTAGCTGTCTCTCACAACTGAGGGTCTGCCATGCTAGATGAGTAGTCAAAGGTATTGCCACTGACTGCTAGCAGTCTCTCACAACTGAGGGTCTGTCCTGCTAGCTGAGTAGTATGAGGCATTGCCACCGACTGCTAGCTGTCTCTCACAACTGAGGGTCTGCCCTGCTAGCTGAGTAGTCTGAGGCATTGCCACTGACTGCTAGCTGTCTCTCACAACTGAGGGTCTGCCCTGCTAGCTGAGTAGTTTGAGGCATTGCCACTGGCTGCTAGCTGTCTCTCATAACTGAGGGTCTGCCCTGCTAGCTGAGTAGTCTAAGGCATTGCCACCGACTGCTAGCTGTCTCTCACAACTGAGGGTCTGCCCTGCTAGCTGAGTAGTCTGAGGCATTGCCACTGACTGCAAGCTGTCTCCCTCCACTGTCCAGGTTCGATTCCAGTATGTTAAAAGTTGCCAGTGCCTTGGGCTAGGTGGTGGTTTCCCTCCACCATTTAAAATTGGCTAGTCACAACTCAACCACAATAAGGCAGAAAAAGTAACGATCATTGAAATTCTATTATCCATTGGACACTGGCACGAAGAATTTTTCAGCAAAACCTACCTCACAGACTTCCCTGACGGCCTCTATGTCAATGATGGAGGCATCCTGGTCATTGGGCGATGGGAATAGGTACTCCGGCAATTCCTTCTTAAACCAGTCATGCACTCTACAAACAAACAAATGAGAACACACCTTTAGAGATGAACCAAACTATATAATGTTACCAGAAGAGCGCAAGTCGTGATTGGTTAATTGAGGTATACGATCCAAAGCGGTTGCGCTCGCAAGGCACCTTCCTCACGCGACACCTCCCTCAACAATGCGAGCGTCACACATGCACATGCTTCCAACAACAGTAAATCCTATTCTTATATGACATCCTGATGTCATGGCATGAGCAGAATGCCGCCGTCAACAATGGAGTTATCTTATTGTTGAGAGCAAGCGATATGGAAAATAACATGCACGAACATCTGTACAAATCAATTGTTCTGTATAATAAAAATAGATATGACGTCATCCCAGTGGGGGTAACATGATGGAACAGATCCTGTTGGGAGGATGGATGAAGCACACTGTATTACCCATTAATGCTTTGGAGTTCTTAGGAAATTGTTCACTGGACCCTTCAACCTGCATGACAAATAGTGTGACGCCTGGTAAACAAGTCCGCAAAACTGAGTCTATGACTTGCGTCCCCAAAACTAAGTCTGTGAACCATTTCACTATCATTTTGTTTCCTGTAGCCCCCCCCCCCCCCCCCACACACACACACTAAATAAAAAGGAAAACAAAACAGAAGGGGTATGGGTTATGTCCTCCAACTATAGGAACAAATCATAACAATTAATGATCATATTTCCCCTGATTTGCCAGTGAAGTAAAGGTCTATGTGCCTGCCTCCTTTTTTAGAACATGGATCCATAAGCGAGGCTTACCTGATGTTGAGAATGGTGGCTCTCTTGAGAGGATCCACCTGCAGCATGTGCACCAGCAGGTTCACCACAGACTTGTTCAGGTAATCAGGAATGGGAAAGACGCCAGCTGAAAACATAAAGAATAGTCAGGTATGGGAAATATGCAATAATCAGGCAAGTTGCAATATGATAACATCATAAAGAATAATCAGATTTGAAGAAGATACCACATCGGAGTCTTAGTCAGGATTAAGAAACTGGGTGCCCAAAATTGGCTATTGTAAAATTTTGGGGCTTCCAAATTTTCAAGGGGGACCACAATATACTCAGAATTCGGCCATAAACATGTATAAGTTTATCAAAATAAGCCATAATATCCTTATACAATGTCATGGGAATTACATGGAGATGAAACATTTAAGTATATGCTTGAGATTGACATTTTAAGAAATTTCTAACAAAAAACCTTGGGTGTCCTGAGGGGTGCCTTTTAAGGGTTTGGGTGTCCTAAAGACGTCCAGACGGGGCTAATACTATGTACCATATCATATCCCATACTAGTGATGATAAGCAGAGCTGTGCACCGGCTCAGTTGAGTCCTTGGGAAAGAGTTGGTTACTGATAAGAGCTAATTTGCATAACAATAGTGTTCAACTAGTGTTATTTATATCTCTCCATACAGACTAAGAGTTTTTTTTCCAAGCAGCACAAATTTGATACCTCTAGTAGAATGTCTCGAAAAATATGATGCTGGCATAAAACAAAATAACCCCTCAAATATTTCCACTCACCTTTGATCTTTCTGAACAGCGTTGGAACATGCTCATCATCAAATGGTAACTGCAATAGAACGAAACGATTCATCAAACATTTATCACCAATAAACAGTTATATCATGCTGACACCTTTTCTACGTTTTAATATGTATTGACAGCAGTCAGATTGGGAAGTGAGATTCAATTTATCTAGTTTGTCACGTCAGACACACATGTTCTATGTAGGAGTGTCATATTAATGACAAGTATCGATCGATCGAAATATTTTTTCCAATTAATCGAGAAAAAAATATTATGTCAATCGAATCGAATTAATCGAAACACATTTTTTCAGCCTTTTACGCAATTTTTAGCCAACACTATTAAGAATTTTGAAGAGAAACTCAAGTATCTAATCAGAAAGTGTTGAGAAAACCTTCATTGTCTTTGCATTGTGGGAAACTTAGGATCCTAGCCACAAAAATAGTGTGGAACATGTGAAAATATTCTATTACTGCAGTTCTTCACAATCGAATCGAAATAATCGGAATTGAAAAATAAAATGTCAATGATCGAATCGAAAAAAAATGGATGTCAATGACAGTCCTAGTTCTATGACACCTTGGCCTTATATTTAGTGGTGTAGGAAAATCAGATGTGATTGTAAATGTTAAGGCTGTTAATGTTCAACTTACTATCATATTATGTGCAGATATCATAATCCTTCAGCCTTAGAGAATGTACCGTAATTTCGCGTGTATAAGACGCACCCATATATAAGACGCACCCCTTGTTCAGGCCTTTGAAATGATGTATAGACCTTAGCTTTGTGTATAGTGCGCACCCCCTTTTCGGATATATTGTTCAAAATTAACTACTCTTGATTAAAGCTAGAAAGCCAGTAAAACGCACTTCATTATGAGTGAAATGTGACATCAATGCGACATCAGTGCTTATCACTCTTGTCTGTGCGTAATACCCATTGTCCTAGGGGTGATTTTGATTGTAATCAATGCATTCCGACTGGGAGTGGTTTCGTAAATGCCGTGGCAGACATCGGTGGGCACAATCCTGGCAGCATTATGATTGTAATTAGGCGATCCCCGAGTGGCCTGGGGACTCGATGTAAAACACCCTAGATTCCTAGCTTCGTGTATAAGACGCACCCCCACTTTGAGTGTGATAATTTGTGTAAAAAAGTGCGTCTTATACACCCGAAATTACGGTATATACAAGTGCAGACACCTACCGTGCCACATAGAAGGGCATATAAAATGACTCCACAACTCCAAATATCAACTTCTGGTCCAGCATACAACCTGGAAAACACAACAGTGGCCTTTATCAAACATCAGTATCATATATGTATGCGGAATGTTAAGAAAGATTTATAGAACCTTTAAAGTGCTCCGCGTATTTGACCGAACAAAACTGCCACCAGATGGCGTTAGTAGCTCACTCTCTGGTGCGGTCTTTCTCACAGAAACCAATCTATACTCGCGCTAGTATACTCATCTATTCTTCCAATGAATTTACAATGCACTGCCTGACACACGACCATCATCCAGCACATGAAAACGACACCAATGTCCACAGGATGCCAACTGAACACTTTTCAATATAAGATGCAATCGAGTTTGAGGTAAATCCAGTTAATGTTTGTTAAACCATATGCTTAATTACGATTGTTACCACAGTTTATTCGATGTTAAGAATTCTTGACTTTGAAGTCTTTGACTAAATTGTGTGTCCAACTTACCTGCCAGTAATAACCTCGGGTGCAGCATAATTAGGGGATCCACAACTAGTCCTGAGAAACTCTCCATCTGTCATCATGTTAGACAGGCCTGCAAGAGTGGGCAGATAGAGTTATAGGTATTGGTATGTTCGACCCAGAGAACATTGCAGAGCAGAGGGAAACTGGAGGTTAACTGAATAACCGGCTAATTGAAGTGTTTATCATCATAAAGGCAATTGAACCCCAAGTAAATTGATGTTTTGTATTGAAAAATATAAGTAGTGATTGTAGCAGAAACTTGAAATCACTGAACTGTTGATTTTACCAAGAATCTGCCATGAAACTTATATACAATTTGAAGAAATTAATCCTACATCTACAAATATATATTAAATTTCTTTGAGAATAGTCCCAAGTAGATAAATAAATCTGCACATGTTCAAACATTTTCTTAAGTCTAGATAGGTCGAACCACCAGGAGAATCTGTGGAACTGCACCTAGCTATCCTCATTCTTAAATCTAAATAAAGTAAAAATTCATGAAGTCTTGTACTGACCCTTATTCAAGTCCATGTTCATAGATTTATACAAAGATTCTAATTGTATCTCCAGTTGGTATGAGGACTCACCAAAATCAGCGATCTTTACATGAAGGTTCTTATCAAGCAGAAGATTTTCTGGCTTGAGATCTCGATGTACGATCATGTGCCTGTGGCAGTAGTCCACACCAGAGATGATCTGCTGGAAGAATCGTCTAGCCTCGTGTTCCTTCAACTGCAATGGAAGAATAAAAGTACACTCAAACCTGCAAAGACAGAACATCAACTGGTTACCTTAAAGCTGGGCTGGCCAAGTATAATCAGGGGACCTTAAGATCACAGAACACACACAGTACCAGCAGGTCAGAATAGTTCAAAGTGAGATACCAGACAGCCCCCCCCCCCCCCCCGGCTGGTCAGAAGAGTTGGAAGTAATATATGAGACAGGCATCCAAGGTGACACATGCATTGCACAGTCTCTTATCCAACTGAGCAACACTAAGCTAGAGCCATATGGGTGAGAGTGGATCAAAGTATTATAGAGAAGAGACTGGCTAGTGCTAAGACCCATACAAAAACCCAAAATTATACAGTTTGGCTACTAAATTGTTTTGCTTGATTTGAGGTTCAGTTTGGTATTCCATGTGACAAGGTGGAGCAGAATATCATAAGATTGTCAAACATAAACAATCTGGTACTGAATTTTGGCCAATATTTCCTATTCCAACTTGGCATGAAGCAGATGTGGACAAAACTACAATTTGGGCTCACCATGGTTAAGCCTACATAAAAGAGAAGTGGACCTACCTTTCCGTGTGCCACAATATACTCGAAAAGCTCTCCCCCAGAGACATATTCCATAACCATGAAAATATCAGTCGGCGTACTGATCACCTGGTACCTACAAATGAAAACCAAAATCAACTCATTTCTCTCATGGGATTACAACAAATAGGCATAGTGCTAGTCAAGGCAACTGAGTGCCGTCCAAATGCTAAATATAATAACATAATAATAAAACTGCAAAGCACATCAAAGCCATTACATTATGCGATCCCTTCTACTCTATTCAAATTCTTTCATTCGTTCATTTATTAAGTTATTTTAGAATACAAGGCGGCTATGAACAGTTATGATATTGCCATCAACATGAACAACTTAACAAACTTACTGTGAGCAAATTATATTGTATTCAGACAAGAATTATAAATGACTATTCAAAGGCAACTTGAATGAAGACTTGAAATCCTGATTGTGCCATATGGCATGGGTACTCAGGGTCTTAGCCAGGAATAAGAAACTGGGTACCTAAAATTGGCCGTTGTTAAATTTTGGGGCGTCCAAATGTTTAAGGGGGACCACAATAAACTCAGATTTCAACCATAAACATGTATATATTTATCAAAGTAATGCATAATATCCTTATGTAAGGTCATGGCACTCATGGGAATTATATGATGATGAAAAAATTCAATGATATGCTTGAGATTGACATTTTAAGAAATTCCTCTCAAAAGAATTTGGGTATCCTGAGGGGTGCTTTTTAATGGTTTGGGTGTCCAAAAAGACACCCAGACGCCCTGCTGGCTAAGACCATGTGGGTACTTACAGTTTGATGATGTGTGGATGCCTGAAGAGCTTGAGATTCTGGATCTCACGTCGGATCTTTCCCACCACATCTAGATTCTTGATCCTCTGTCTGTTCAGAATCTTCACTGCCACTTTGTGCCCTGTCAGTTGGTGGCAGCCAACTGAAAAAGACAATCACGAATAGAGTTTAGATCTACATTTATAAGTTCACTTTGTACCTTGTCAGGAAAGGATTGTAGATCTACAATATGTAGTTCATTTTGGGGCCTGTCAGCTGGTGGCAGCCATATAGAAAAGACAATCAAGAATAGAGTGTCAGTCTACTCTAGATCTACATTTATGAGTTCACTTTGTACCTTGTCAGGAAAGGATTGTAGATATATAATATGTAGTTCATTTTGGGGCCTGTCAGCTGGTGGCAGCCATATAGAAAAGACAATCAAGAATAGAGTGTCAGTCTACTCTAGATCTACATTTATGAGTTCACTTTGTACCTTGTCAGGAAAGGATTGTAGATCTATAATATGTAGTTCATTTTGAGGCCTGTCGGCTGGTGGCGGCCAATTAGAAAAGACAATCAAGAATATATAGTGTAGATCTATATTTTGTAGTTTATTTTGTGTCCTGTCAGGAATAGAGTGTAGATCTATAGTCTGTAGTTCACTTTGTACCCTGTCAGGAATAGAGTGTAGATCTATAGTTTGTAGTTCACTTTGTACCCTGTCAGGAACAGAGTGTAGATCTATAGTCTGTAGTTCACTTTGTACCCTGTCAGGAATAGAGTGTATAGTCCGGCACAGAAAGCTGGATTTTGGGCTGAACCTTTTTTTTTCATATATAGTTTTTTTTTCAATTGATTCTAGGAGCCAAGGGTACCCACTTTAAGAATCTGCCGGGTGCCGGGCTGGTACCCTTGGGCAATTTAAGATATTGACCCATCTTTGCCACCCCTCATGGTACACAAAATGGACAAATTGGGCTTTCTCCGGTTTTGGCTGCTCCAGATATTGAAATCTAAGAGACCTACACGCCCATTAAGTTACATAGGCTCAATTTAGATAGCAAATAGACAAATGTTTGTATTTGAACATTCATAGGTACCCGTATTGCCGAGAACAGGGGTCAGAAAGTAGGTCATTTAGCTAAAATATACAGGTTTTCGCCTTTATTTTGCTAATATTTGAACAGCGTTAAATCACAATAAAAGAGTCCATCACTATTCTTAGTCTAAATATGACTTATTCAGGTAGCAAATAAATTGAAATTTGTAGTTGGCCAACGTTAGGTGACCGCTATGCTGAGAACAGGGGTCAAAAAGTAGGTCACTTAGCTAAATTGTGCGATTTTCGCCTGCATTTTGCTCTTTTTTAAACAGCGTTACATTGCCTTATATATACGTTTCACTTTTCTTCTTCTAGATCTGACTTATTTAGGTAGCATATAAATTAATACTCGCAGTTGGACAACTGTAGGTAGCCGCATTGCTGTGAACAGAGGTCAGAAAGTAGGTCACTTAGCTAAAATGTACAATTTTCGCATGCATTTTGCTTTTTCTTAAACATCAACATATATAATACTTTCAATAATATAGTTCTAAATATTGCTCATTTGGTAGCAAATAGATTGATAATTGGAGTTTTTCAACTGTAGGTGCCTGCACTGATGGGACCAGGGGTCAGAAAATAGGTCACTTAGCTAAAATGTACGATTTTAGAGTTTTACACTAATTTGAACAGCATTACATCAACATAAAAGAGACCATTTAAAGTGCCAACATTTTATTCCTGCAATAAATGCGTGTGCAGACCAAGCATAATACTCAACCGCACGCCCGGTTACTACACAGTTTCATGGGCACGTACAGTACAGACATTTAATTACTGCACCAGACAACCTGACGTCCGCCAATGCAGTACACCAATGACCAATAAAGCTTGCGAAGCGACTTTCAGTAAAGGGGTTCATCCATGCGTCCATGCCCAGGAAACTGGATTGCAATCAGGCACGCAGTCTGGTATTGTGCCCGGGATGCCGACGCAGTTAGCACAGGAATCAAATATCGGCATTGTATGCACGGATGACGTCACAGCCGAATGTAGATTTTATTTGCAAGCTATATTGGTCATTAATTGATATTATCCATGGGTGTGTGTACGACCAGGCACTGGCAGACGTCCGGCCAACTGGTGCAGGAATTAAATTTCTGGTCTGTAGTTCTAGATGTGACTTATTCATTCAACAAATGAATTTATATTTTTAGAAGGACACCATTAGTTTCCAAAATGTATAGATCATAACCATACACATCAAGCATAGACACATCACACACATACAGTACAGTGCTAACATTTAATTCCAGCACTTTATGTGTGGTAGCCCGAGCATAATGGTAATACACAACTGCACGTCTGATTACCACCCATTAATGTAATTGGCTTATTTGGTATGGCATGTTATCCATACATGTAGGTGTCTGTACAACCAGGCACTAGGAGACATCCAGTCGACTGGTGCAGGAATTCAATGTCTGTAATGTACATGTAGCTGTCCCTTTCGGCATATTTCACACAAGCTGAAGATTACTTTTCATGAACCCTATTTGGGCTTGTGAGAAAGTTACTACTGACTTGAGGTTATTTATTGTTCTCCACCATTTACGACAGACCAGTCACAGCATTTCTTCTGTATGGTGGGAAAGGTGACAAGAAACATAACCCCAAATCCTGATCCCTGGTTCCTAGTCAGAGTCTTATGATATATAAGGAACTGTCTATATCCATCCTAGTAAGGGGAATTCCTCATTTATGCATGACATCGGCTTGGGTAGGGCCGATATGGCAATTTAATACGCTACGGCCTTCAGGCCTATGACAAATATCATACCGCCCTCTGCAATGGTCAAAGGGGCTATATTATAGCATATTCCCATAGTAATTTGACGACATTGTTTTCCCACACAATGCAACTAGTGCAAAGACGGAGTGTTATCTAAAAAAGAGTAAAACGCAGTCAAAAGTCATACGTTTTAACTAAGTGCCCTTTTTTCTGACCCCTATTCCCAGCAGTACAGGTACCAACAATTGTATAACTACAATTTTCAATTTATTTGCTACCCAAATAAGGGCATAGGTAGCACTAAATACGAGATTTCTGTAGAACTTATTTGCTAGACACGGTGCTATTGCAAATTGACCACAAAGCATTGAACCTAACATTGCATCAAAAGCACATCGGGTGCACAGTTTAGTTCAATATTGTTGAAATACGGAGAAGGTAGCAATTGGAACCTATGGGGTTAGTCGGTGGGTTCTCCGGGTACTCGTTTCCCTAATTTTATCAACTGTCAAGTCACACTGAATTCTTAAGTTGAAAGAATTAAAGTGACAGTAAAAGAAATTTCAAATACAAAACCATACCTAAATGTGGCCAATATCGTGTAGGCGTTGATATCTCACCATGATAGGGTAATATTTATTAAAACCGATATCGAGCACATGATTCAGTAAAGCAAACCAGTTTCCTGGACATGGACACATGGATGAACTCCTTATTGAACGTAGCTTCGCTTCGCAAGCTATGTTGGTCATTGATGTACATGTACTGCATTGGCGGACGTCAGGTTGTCTGGTGCAGGAACTAAATGTCTGTACTGTACGTGCCCATGTAACTGGGTAGTAACCGAGCGTGCGGTCGAGTATTATGCTTGGTCTGCACACATATTTATTGCAGGAATAAAATGTTGGCACTGTAGATGGTCTCTCATATGTTGATGTAATGCTGTTCAAATTAGAGTAAAACTCTAAAATCGTACATTTTGGCTAAGTGACCTATTTTCTGACCCCTAGTCCCATCAGTGCAGGTACCTACAGTTAAAAAACTGCAATTATCAATATATTTGCTACCAAATGAGTAATATTTAGAACTAGATTATTGAAAGTATTATATAAGTTGATGTTTAAGAAAAATCAAAATGCATGCGAAAATTGTACATTTTAGCTAAGTGACCTACTTTCTGACCTCTGTTCACAGCAATGCGGCTACCCACAGTTGTCCAACTGCAAGTATTAATTTATATGCTACCTAAATAAGTAAGATCTAGAAGAAGAATAGTGAAAGATATATATAAGGCAATGTAACGCTGTTTATAAAAGAGCAAAATGCAGGCGAAAATCGTACATCTTAGCTAAGTGACCTACTTTTTGACCCCTGTTCTCAGCATAGCGGTCACCTAACGTTGGCCAACTACAAATTTCAATTTACTTGCCACCTGAATAAGTCATATTTAGACTAAGAATAGTGATGGACTCTTTTATTGTGATTTAATGCTGTTCAAATATTAGCAAAAGAAAGGCAAAAACCTGTATATTTTAGCTAAATGACCTACTTTCTGACCCCTGTTCTCGGCAATAAGGGTACCTATGAATGTTCAAATACAAACATATGTCTATTTGCTATCTAAATTGAGCCTATGTAACTTTATGGGTCTGTAGGTCTCTTAGATTTCAATATCTGGAGCAGCCAAAACCGGAGAAAGCCCAATTTGTCCATTTTGTGTACCATGGGGGGTGGCAAAGATGGGTCAATATCTCAAATTGCCCAAGGGTGCCAGCCCGGCACCCGGCAGATTCTTAAAGTGGGTACCATTGGCTCCTAGAATCAATTGAAAAAAAAACTATATATGAAAAAAAAAGGTTCAGCCCAAAATCCAGCTTTCTGTGCCGGACTAGTAGATCTATAGTCTGTAGTTCACTTTGTACCCTGTCAGGAAAAGAGTGTAGATCTATAGTCTGTAGTTCACTTTGTACCCTGTCAGGAATAGAGTGTAGATCTATAGTTTGTAGTTCACTTTGTACCCTGTCAGGAATAGAGTGTAGATCTATAGTCTGTAGTTCACTTTGTACCCTGTCAGGAATAGAGTGTAGATCTATAGTCTGTAGTTCACTTTGTACCCTGTCAGGAAAAGAGTGTAGATCTATAGTCTGTAGTTCACTTTGTACCCTGTCTGGAATAGAGTGTAGATCTATAGTCTGTAGTTCATTTTGTACCCTGTCTGGAATAGAGTGTAGATCTATAGTCGGTAGTTCATTTTGTACCCTGTCTGGAATAGAGTGTAGATCTATAGTTTGTAGTTCATTTTTTACCCTGTCTGGAATAGAGTGTAGATCTATAGTTTGTAGTTCATTGAGAGGCATGATCCAATAATTTAGTTCATACATGTATTTTTGAGGTCAAAGAACATGCATATAAACAAATCTATTGTCAGAGCATATGCTTGAACAGTAAAATCATCAAAGATAATTGCCTTAAATTGCACAGTACTCATCTTTCGTTAACTTGCAGCTTTACTCAAAAAAAAATCATACAATGTTAATTTTCATACAATGGAGCATGAGGAAAAAGATTTCTTCCCACTTGAACATGTGCTTATTCCAGACCAATCATTATGAGAGCTGGCCTAGATATATATGGCAGCCCCTACCCATGTACTGTTAACATTACAAACATCATTAGTGGACATGCTTCTGCTCAGCATGTAGGTGTAACATACACGTGTGACGTGTGCATAGTTGACCTGGTGACCTTGGGGCCATGACCCATTTACCTACTTTGCCATTCATTATTCACCTGAATATGAATAGATCTATAGATAGGTAGCTAAATAATATTTACTTCCAGTTGGTAATAATTTTTACATAGTAAACAAATGTGCCACCATCTTCTCTTGAAAAGACATAAGGCAAACTGGCAAAGCTTTCCATAACTAGCTCAATGGAGTGAACATATGTACTGCAATTAGACCTAGAAAAAAAGTTTGTTTCCTGTAAAGGTCCGGGAAAAAAATAGGGTAGGCAGTTCGGTAAAAAAAAAATTATATTTTTTTCTCGGTCAAACATGTGTGTTTTATACGTTTTACATTGATTGGGAGTTGGGAGGGCGATAAAAATCTTTAACCCATTGGCACTCAGAGTGGCCAAAACAGGCCTGACTATTTTGTTGATATTTTTCTCACAAAAGCGTGTTTATCAAAAATATTTGAAGGAGAAATGTTTATCAGAATATTACCAACAACTCTCCTTCAAATATTTTGTGAGAATTTACTTTATTTCCAAGTTATTTTCAAAAGTGTGAAAATAGCAGACGATACTTTCCTGGGGAACTCTGAGTGTGAATGGGTTAAGGTAGGGATTTTTTTTTAATATAAACTTGTTAGGGGAAGGTTACAGGAAACAAACAACTTTTTTTGTAGGCCTTACCAGTTTAGTGGGATATTTGTGATTATATTGTGTCAGATGTTTACATTATATCAAAGCCTACGCCCTTTTCCTCATAATCAGATCAACTTCACTATAAGGGCCAATTTTATCAAATATTTGTGATCTGTCTTAAGTCGAACCTGGTCACAATTTTGGGACTGGTTAACTTAAGACCAGTGTAGGGGCGATTTAACTTCTAGCAAGAACTGGTCTAAATATTCATAAACTACATATATGTATATGGGTTGCTTTTGATATGACACTTAGGATATTAATAGCCGTTTCATGATAATTCTGTTACTATCGTATCTTTGTTTAGAAAAAATATATAAATGTCAATTCATTTACACTACAGATGGATGGCAAGTCTGATTATGCTGCATACAGGAATTTTGGGTCATTTTATGCAAAAAACAAACAAAAAACATGTTTTTTTTTAGATTCGTTTCTAGAACATTTATAGTTTCCACGGCAGAAACTCAAAACTCATTTGAAATGTGTTGAATAAGATGCTTATGGCATTATGGTGACTCTCTCCGACCCCCTGACGTGAGTGCATGATATTGGGGCAGAAAACGGCAAAATTTAATTATTTTTGTAATTTCCCACAACTTGAATATAATTCAGTGGACAATTATGAATTAACAACTGAATAGTTTTGGTTTAGAAAAGTACCCCATGAAGGTATAGACAAAGAGAAAGTGAGTCATGTTTTCCTCGAATATTTTCATGACATGCTATGTTTAAAGGCATTTTACAGAAAAAATGGCATTAAACAAGTGATTTTAGGAATTTGCTTCTAGAAAGTGCAATTTTCAATTTAGAAACTCAAAACTTCCCACAAATGATCTCACAATCATGTTTATGATTTAAAAACGTTTTGTGTTAAGTATGAAATGTACCTAACCCCTGCTGTGAGTGATTTGGCATAAAAAAACTATTATAAGTAGTTGGATTTTTGTAATTTCTCATATCCGAACAAATTAAGGTATCTTATATCTAACACCAAGATTCTGGCCTGATATTGTTGTTACAGAGAATTAATCAAGAGTAGGCAGATAAGGGAAATAAGTTATGTTTTCCCACATATGACATGCTAAATTTGAGGTATTTTTCTGAAAAATCATTAAGTGACAAAAGCATGCGATTTTAGGAATTTGCATCTGGGAAATGCAGCTTCCAACGTAGATGTATAAAACTTGCCACACACGTTTACATTGATGCCTTTGGTTGTAGGATGTGTTGTGGCAGTCGAGGTTTAATGTGCCCCCTACAGTGAGTGATTTTTGGGTTATATTGTTTACAATTATGTGATTTTTGTATTTTCCCTGGCTTAAACTTTCAACGTGGATTTGTTTCTAGTTCTATTCAAGAGAATAGGTCAGGAGTAGGAATAGGAATTCAAAATTGGTACAGCAATACTTCTTTGTATTCCTGTGATTGTAGAGTGATATGCTGTGTTATTTCAAGTTTCATGTGATGGTCTAATGAATTAGCCTCCTTGCTGGTATTTTTCAAGAAAAACACTGTATCTGCAATAAATGTAGGGGGTGAAAAATCAAATCTGGACAGAAACGTCGAGCCAACGATACGTTTATTTTAAATGAACTAGTGATGCCTGTCTGCATAAAATAGCATCAGTTTAAACTTTATGGTAGAGACTAGAGATGCAGTTGGTCAATCATTTTATAGTAAACAATTACATCATAATTGGTCATATGTCACTGTGTAATGTGTGTATATCTTTGACTAGGATTGCACATTGTCCATCTTTCTAGAGTTAAGAGTTGCCTCTACACATTTTCCACACTGATCAATAAGTATCGAAAGTGACATAAGTCATTTTGGAATGGAATTAAGATGACGAAAAGTAAACAACGTTCCAGCCCACTTGTTATTTTGGATCAAAACCACAGGATGTCATGGTTGAGGTTTCTGTCAGAAATAGCATAATCCAAAGTAACGCCTTCTCAGTTCCAAGCTATGTTATCTCTTTTTACAGAAAGTCATACTTACTCTTCACTTTTCCAAAAGTGCCAACTCCGAGTGTTTCCCCCAGAATATAGTGACCTATTTTAATCTGCGGTAGTGCGCCTTTCTCCGCCATCTTGCAATGTTTACGTTCACCTTGAGAATCCTTGACCTAATCAATATTCGCGATTCCTCGTTTATCCTTAAACAACAGCTCTTCCGACTGAGATAATGCTCATGCAATAACACGTTCCTGTATGCGAAGCGAGAGACAGTTCGTTAAAGAAGGTGCATTTCTAGACATAGCAATAAAACGTATACATTATGTCTAAATTTATGCTCGGATATGCACGTTCGCTTTTCCGGGATCAACATGTATCATGTGATTATGTAACTTGCCATACGACTGGTTTGTTTTGTGGGCGCTGTCCTACTTTCCACCAATCAGAGCCTTCGTTACAAAGTAAACTAGGAGCACATGTGACTGTAAGCGGAAACAGTGCAACTTCACCTCTCATCACCTCGCGCACTCTTTGCTATAATACACCTTAGTAATGTTTAGTAGCAAAGAGTACTTAGATAAAAGGACTGGTCCGCATGGCGTTGGTCGTTTCAGTTACTTGCAATCGTTGGTGACCGAGTTTCAAGACGTTGACAGTGAAGGTATCAACTAATTTCCCCAAAAATGCCACATGCTTCGGCCTTCGCCTTCGCCGGCAGGTTTCTAATCCTGGCAGGGGGACGGTTACGAATTATTGTGGGGGGGGGGGGGGGGGGGGGGGTAAGATTTTTACAAGGGGAACGGGTCAAGATGGCCACCTATCATTATGGCTTAGATAAAAAAGGGAATATTGAACAGCATGTCAACCTAAATATAGGCTAGCCTCAACTAATAGCCCAAAAGTTGTGCTCTGTGCATGCTCAGGTGAAGCTGGTGCACAAGTTTCTCTGTAATGTAAATGATACGAGAGCTCTGATTGGTCCTTGTTCCCTCGTGACCTCACCCTGATGCCATATCAGAAACCAATATCGTGTCCAGTAATTGCTCTCTCGGTACATATCCATTCTTTTCTTCGTCTAAGATGATGGCCCTTTTTCCTTGGTCGAGATGGCCACCATCCCTTGGTCAGGATGGCTACCTCCACAAAATATATGATATAAGGCAAGTTATTGATAAAAAGATTGTCAAACCTACTTGAATTCAGTCACTTAAGCGTCAGGTATTTGTATCCATATACGGTAGTGATCCAGTGATTGGTGGTATTGCTACCTGATAATTACTTTAATTAGTCCTATAAGAATCCAATGATTAATTTATAGTGGCGTAGGTCACCACCATTGTGAATCCTGACATGAAGTGTCAGGTTCATAGCCTCATAGGAGTCGTACAAAGCAAAAAAACAACGAGCACTAGCTGCCATGACTTGTCTGATATAAAATAACAAGGAGGCTAACAAGATCATGGTCAAAACATAAACACCCTTCATATACCTACCCTCCGCTCGAAACTCTCAGGGAAACACACACTGTTTGAATCATGTGCGTTCCTTGACCTCATAGAAAGAATCTATCTGATAGAAATTTCGCTGTTCCACATCTTTAGCCCCCAAAATGCTCCTCATCCAAACGTGACAACCAAAACAGGTGTGGAACGTCACATGACGTGTGTAGCACACACAAAGTCTGATTCTTGAGCACCACAAATGTCAATCCACCAGATACACAACCGACAGGTCTCCCTGAACAATCTGGCTGCGACGACTAGCCCAAAAGTTTCATTCTGCACATGTTGGTGCGCAACTTTCTCTGTAATGTAAACGGTATGAGATCCCTCGTAGGACTTTTTCTCCTAGTGATGTCATACTGGGATAGCCAGGTCTTCACTATAGCGCATATGGTAATTGGTCTCTCGCTACCTATCCATTGTTTCATTCATCTAATGTAGCACACACAAAGTTTGATCCTTAACACAGCAAATTTTGATACAAGATATGTAAAAATAAATGGCACAGGATGGCACTACCATATAAGAGGTTTACTTTCAAAATCTTTCTTGCCAGTCCGACAGACTGGCTGCTTCCAGATTCTGCTGGTCCTGCCACCTTTTTGTCAGTCTTGCCACATAATGACCCCTGATGGCCCCAAGAAGAGAGTGTGGAGTACTTGAACCCCTGCCAGTCCCGGGGAAGGCCTAGTATTAGGATCTGTCCTTCCCAGGCATATGTACATTCACCAGTCTGTACTGACAGACAGACAGGAGCATAAACCTCTGCCATATTATCAATACTAAAAGACTAGGATATCATGCAATAGACAATAATTGGGGTTCATATGAAACCTGTAGGCTGTATCAGAATTAGTACATAGGTGAAATACCTATATCTCAGTTTTCGTCACTCTCCAAGATTGTTACTAGTTTCTGTAAAATAAGGAGTATGAATGTACTTGTCTTAGTTTTTTAAAGTAGCCAATTCATTCAAAAGATGAGTGTCTTACTTGTTCTTTTTTCCAGAGGCCAAGGAGCAAGTTCTTGCAAATTTGGCCAACTTTGCCTATGACCCAATCAATTATGACTACCTTCGGCAACTCAACGTCATAGATCTTTTTCTCGGTGAGTATATTTTGTATCTTATGCATTTCAACCTATGGCTACCATTTGTCCCACATAAAAATATCCTTAATTACCAGTTGTTCAGATCAATTCTTGAGGTGATTGTTCTAATAGCCCCTGCCTCTCACTTTTCATGGTTCATTATAAAAGGTCATGGGACCTAGATTGAGACTGGTATGAATAGGGATGTCATCGATAGTCGATAAATCAACATTTTCACTTTGTCAATTAAATCGAATCGAAAAAATCAATATTCTCTACCCTAATAGGCATATGATTATTAATAAAAAATACACTCTTCCCAGATATTTTCCTGTTAAACTGACGCAAAGTGAAACTCTGACTAAATATTGAAGTATTCTCTATGGCTTTTGTAAGAGAAATTGGAAGAAATGGTGTACTTTACTCAGGCATATGGCCAAGACACAGATTATCGAAGCGAATCGATATATCAGAGAGTATAGCAATTCATCAAATCGAAAAAAAGGGATATCAATGACATCCCTATAAATAATTGTGCCTACGAGCATGTTACGGCGTATCAAATCGAACCGAAAGTATATCGATTAATCGAATCGATAAAATTTCATGTCAATGACATCACTAGGATATTTGGTACCAGAAAATGGTGAGCCTTCCTGCCTTTCCAGATAAGAAGCTATGGGCCATTGACAAAGATCATGTAAATATGATCTACAGCCCATGGCCAGATGAAAGCCATAAGATACCCATAAACCTAATGAATTCTATCTCTCTTAGAGAAACTGATTATACTATGTGTAACCTTGTTCCGTTTTGAGGAAATCGCTAAAATGTGGTGCCCCATTCATTACTGCTTCATTTCTCATGGTTATACTTGATGCCTTTCTTTTTATAGACTGCCTGCAGGAAACTAATGACAAGATCATGGAATATGCCATGGGTGGAATATGTAATTTATGCCTAGGTAAGTCAATATGCCATGGGTGGAATATGTATTTTATGCCTAGGTAAGTCAATATGCCATGGGTGGAATATGTAATTTATGCCTAGGCAAGGTCTTAGCCAGGATTTCAAAACTGCCTGTCCAAAATAGCAATTTCAAAATTTCTGCCCGTCCAGATTTAGCTACTAATCTACTTCAAATCCTTCTACCAGCTACAATTAATAGTCTAGTGTGTAAAAAAGGGCAATTTACACTTCTGTTATGTCCTAGAAGCTGGTTTGTTAGGAAAATATTTGGTTATTACACCCCAAAAGTCAAAATTGAAAAATCTTCATAGAAATTTTTGCCTGTCCAAACAGGAGGTTTTAAGGAAACTACCTGTCCAAAAGACAGGTAGGACGGGTCCTAGCTAAGTCCCTGTCAGCCTAGGTAAGTCAATATGCCATGGGTGGAATATTTAATTCATGCCTAGGTAAGTCAATATGCCATGGGTCGAATGTGTATTTTATGCCTAGGTAAGTCAATATGCCATGGGTGGAATATGTATTGTATGCTTAGGTAAGTAAATGTGCCATGGTTGGAATATGTAATTTATGCCTAGGTAAGTCAATATGCCATGGGTGGAATATGTAATTTATGCCTAGGTAAGTCAATATGCCATGGGTGGAATATGTAATTTATGCCTAGGTAAATCAACATCCTTGTATTGCCCTGTAGTATGGTGTCACATGATCCGGAGTCAGTGTCATTTTCAAGATCCTCGTATTGCCCTGTAGTTAGGAGTCACATGATGATCCGTGGTCAATGTCAATTTCAAGATCCTCGTATTGCCCTGTAGTATGGTGTCACATGATCCGTAGTCAATGTCATTTTCAAGATTCTCGTATTGCCCTGTAGTTAGGTGTCACATGATCCGTAGTCAATGTCAATTTCAAAATCCTCGTATTGCCCTGCAGTTAGGTGTCACATGATCCAGGGTCAATGTCATTTTCTAGAATTTCATATTGCCCTGTAGTATGGTGTCACATGATCCATAGTCAATGTCATTTTCAAGATCCTCGTATTGCCCTGTAGTTAGGTGTCACATGATCCGTAGTCAATGTCAATTTCAAGATCCTCGTATTGCCCTGCAGTTAGGTGTCACATGATCCAGGGTCAATGTCATTTTCTAGAATCTCGTATTGCCCTGTAGTTTGGTGTCACACGATCCGTAGTCAATGTCAATTTCAAGATCCTCGTATTGCCCTGTAGTATGGTGTCACATGATCCAGGGTCAATGTCATTTTCTAGAATCTCGTATTGCCCTGTAGTTTGGTGTCATACGATCCGTAGTCAATGTCAATTTCAAGATCCTCGTATTGCCCTGTAGTTTGGTGTCACATGATCCTGAGTCAATGTAAATTTTAAGATCCTTGTATTGCCCTGCAGTTTATATCAGATGATCCAGTCTTGTTAAGAACCTCATATTGCCCTATATTGTATTTTCACATGATCCAAAGTCTTGTCAGCTCTGGAAAACAGTCTAGGTTCAGAACCACAAGGCACTAGAAACTAGACCCATATTATTGTCAGATTCTGTAAAAAAAATCATTTTATCATTTTAGATATTGAAAACAAAGATTATATCTTGAAGAACAATGGAGTCACTTTGACTATAGGCTGTCTATCATGGTAAGTTCATTCATGTCTTTTTCCAGATCTATCACTTCTAAAAGGTTACCAAACATAATCCAAAGTGGACAGTTTGTAAAAATAGTGGGGCTGCGTTTACACAGTCCTGGAAGACCCATATTTGATTTTTAGTATCCTTGATTCACCTGCATCACTAACCTCTGTAGTAACTGTATGTCCAGTCACTCAGTAGTAGTGCAGCCTCTGTGAAATGTTACCAAACTTACAATAAATTTACCATAGGTGGTAACAGAACTTCAAAAATACAACTTTATAATAGCAATGCAATACAGTATTATCAAAAATCATTCATTAAACTATTCAGAAATCTTGTTTAAGTATGTATTTCAATACTGGCGTATGTATTTCAATACTAGCCACAAAATCACTTTATTTTTTACCTCCCTCCCTCCCTGTTTGCCTACTTTGATTTCTTTGTGTAAAAACAAAGAAAAAGAAAATCCACTTTATTTTAATTACCTCCGTCCCGACCCTGTAAAATTGTTCTGGGAAGTATCCGGGAACCAATAAACCAAGTAACTGTCACCAAACTTATGTAGTAACTTTATTTCCAGTCACTCAGTAGTAGTAACTTGCAGCCGGTGTGAAATGTTACATCACTGCATCACTAACTTAATATGCAGCTGTTTAAACTTAAAATCACTAACAAGATTGGGAACTTATTTATTCACAAGTTGAAAATCACATTTATTGTTATTGGCAAATTCAATAGGGAAAGATGTTTCTTTCATGTCAATCTCTTATTTCTCTCTCTTTTTCAGCTCTAATATAGAAACAGTACTGTCTGCAATCACCACACTTATGTATCTGGTGACTCCAACTTCAAAACCTGGTATGTGTATTTTACTCTTATATGTATGATTCCATTGTTTTCTTTGAGGTGATTTGTATATTAGTATCATTTAGCGCCAATTCAAGTATTCTGTCCCTATTCTGATACTGTTGTGGCTCCTACCATAATACTTGTACCTGCATGTTAGAACCTTCACCAACACATGCTAGCAGACATGTTTACAAACCCTCACCCATGTTTCCCTAACCCTACTTCTCTGATACTGTTGTGGCTCCTGTCATAATACTTGTACCCATATGTTAGTACCTTCACCAACACATGCTAGCTGACATGTTTACAAACCCTCACCCATGTTTCCCTAACCCCACTTCTCTGATACTGTTGTGGCTTCTATCTATCATAATACTTGTACCTGTATGTTAGTACCTTCACCAACACATTTAAATATGCTAGCTGACATAAACAAACCCTCACCATGTTTCTAATTAATGTCCTGTCATAAGAATGCCATCGTTCTTCAATTAGTTGTTAAAGATGCCCCTATAAAGACAACCTTGCACTTTGCATTCATGTGTCCACCCTTGTATGCGTGTATGCTACTCTGTACCTTATCAGATTGATATTATTATTTGTTTGTTTTCTTCCAGATATAACAACAATGCCAGTGATTGATTGCATGTTAAGGTTCTCCAAGTCCAGCAACCAAAGGCTCGCCAATCTTTCCAATGTATTTCTCCAGGTTTGTTTGAAATGTATAATTTCTGAACTTCTGCCTAATCAGAAAGATGGCCCTGTGGTCTGATATATCTGGAGGTGATCGATTTGCTGCTGATATCAAGGGGAAAATAGTTCATGAAAAGAAAGGGGACAATTTAGATATCTGATAATATTTTCATATTTTAATGTGATCAGTTGTATTGAGACTTAGTTAAAAGCCCCATCCAAAAAGACATACGTAATAGCAGCATAATCATATAACAAGGTGTATCTCCAGATTTATGGGTGTTATCAGGTAGAGAATATCATAGCCAACTGTCCTTTTGTCAATCCATATTCCATTTCTTCAACTGTCCTTTTGTCAATCCATGTTCCATTTCTTTTCAATATTTACAACTTTTCACTCACACGACATAATCATATAACATACACAGGCGATGGTAGCTGCAGGTTCAGAGTAACCTAAGGGATATCAGTGTCATAAATAAGTAACTTTCAGATTCTGCTAAGTATTTTTACAGGCCTTAGCATTGAACATCTTAGTGAGATATCTTATGTGTGGAGGCAAGGGAACCACATTGAGAGTTGTGGTCATACCTTGCTGATCAGTTGTACAAAGACACACCTTGACAATCACTAGTCTCAGTCAAGACAAAGACATGGCGACTGCATACTATATATGGTTTGAATAGGGTTCTTGTGATATAAGCAACGAAGAACCATAGTACACTTGGTGTGAAGATACTGTTTGCCTATGTATCTAGATAAATTATCTAAAAGGAGAATTTGTTTTATTTTCAGGACTACTGTCATGAAGCCCAGGTCCAGGCTGTTCTCCAAGCCTCATGCAACAAGGGACTGCTGTCATGAAGCCCAGGTCTAGGCTGTACTTCAAGCCTCATGCAACACAGGACTACTGTCATGAAGCCCACTTGTACAGCCTTGTGCAACACAGGACTACAATCATGAAGCCCACTTGTACAGCTTTGTGCAACACAGGACTACAATCATGAAGCCCACTTGTATGTACAGCCTTGTGCAACACAGGACTACTGTCATGAAGCCCACTTGTACAGCCTTGTGCAACACAGGACTACAATCATGAAGCCCAGGTCCAGGCTGTTCTCCAAGCCTCATGCAACAAGGGACTACTGTCATGAAGCCCACTTGTACAGCCTTGTGCAACACAGGACTACTGTCATGAAGCCCACTTGTACAGCTTTGTGCAACACAGGACTACAATCATGAAGCCCAGGTCCAGGCTGTTCTCCAAGCCTCATGCAACACAGGACTACTGTCATGAAGCCCACTTGTACAGCCTTGTGCAACACAGGACTACAATCATGAAGCCCAGGTCCAGGCTGTTCTCCAAGCCTCATGCAACAAGGGACTACTGTCATGAAGCCCACTTGTACAGCCTTGTGCAACACAGGACTGCTGTCATGAAGCCCAGGTCCAGGCTGTACTTCAAGCCTCATGCAACACAGGACTACTGTCATGAAGCCCATGTCCAGGCTGTACTCCATGCCTCATGCAACAAAGGACTACTGTCATGAAGCCCAGATCCAGGCTGTACTCCAAGCCTCATGCAACACAGGACTACTGTCATGAAGCCCAGGTTCAGGCTGTACTTCAAGCCTTGTGCAACACTGGACTACTGTCATGAAGCACAGGTCCAAGCTGTACTTCAAGCCTTGTGCAACACAGGACTGCTGTCATGAAGCCCTGGTCCAGGCTGTACTTCAAGCCTCTTGCAACACAGGACTACTGTCATGAAGCCCACTTGTACAGCATTGTGCAACAAGGGACAACTGTCATGAAGCCCAGATCCAGGCTGTACTCCAAGCCTCATGCAACACAGGACTACTGTCATGAAGCCCAGGTTCAGGCTGTACTTCAAGCCTCTTGCAACAAAGAACTACTGTCATGAAGCCCACTTGTACAGCCTTGTGCAACAAGGTTCTGCTGTCATGAAGCCCACTTCCAGGCTGTACTTCAAGCCTCATGCAACACATGACTACTGTCATGAAGCCCACTTCAAGGCTGTACTCCAAGCCTCTTGCCACAAGGGACTGCTGTCATGAAGCCCTGGTCCAGTCTGTACTTCAGGACTACTGTCATTAAGCCAAGGTCCAGCCAAGGTACTTCAAGCCTTGTGCAACAGGGGACTACTCCCGGGGAACCCTGCTCGCCTTATAAAAGAATGGGGATGTGTGGATCTGTCTATGGATACCCTGCATCTAAAATACCCCTCTGTCCTCCTTGGATCTGAAGGCTCTGCTCTTTCTCTCCCTCTTCTTCTTTCACCTAGAATAATTATGCTTTGTCATTGTTCTTCAACAATGACAATATCTTATGGCACTAAATGACTTTTGTGTGTAGATGTGCCTTAAAACACACTCACGACGTTCCATTACTTACTCGGGTAAGCGCGGGGTAAGCGCCAGATCGTTCCAGGTAGCGATAACGTCACCGGTGGCGCTTACTCGGGCCTGGCCCAACTAACCAACCCCCTGAGTCGGTTGCTTGGGTAAGCATCCCACAATGCAACGCGCAAACATGGACGCCATGGCAAGCCTTCGTTTACTGAAAATTGTTTTGTTTGTGAAAATAAACTAAAAGATGATCATTATTTACAGGAAAATGCTGGAAATTAATTTGTATTTGATGCTTTCGTAAGCACCTTTAAAAATAAGCAAATCGTTCACCTTTGTTTCCAGCATTTAGGAATACTCTTTTAATTTTACAGTGTGCCCTGGCTTTATATTTCGCTAATGTTTATTATGACATGTGATAGATTTAGACTTAAGGTCTTACGATACTCTATACCGGTGACACCTATCGGGTATTGGACAAACTAAAATAATTTATTACAATTTACCTGACATCACTGGAAAAATTGAAAAGAAATTGAATTTTATTGAATATGTACCAATTCTTATTATACCTGCCTATTATAAATAGAATCCTATGAGTTTTTTGTTTTTGGCTCGGGTGATTTCCATATTCATTGAATTCGCTGTTTTGACACGTTTTCAGGAATGATGTGTGATAATTCATGTGTAGAAAATGGGGTTCCCTTGCTCAACAATATCTTATATAAGGATGGGCATATACGGTAACAATTGAGTGACTCTTTTCCAACATTCATGCAGGGTGACTAACATCAACTTCAAATAAGTTCAAAGATTATCTTTAAAGTGTAACTCCACCTTCAAAATTAAAAAAGATATGTTGTAGAGCTCAATCTCACCTTTCATAGGATACCTTGGTTACAATTGTACTCAGCAGATAAACAGATAATACCATTTAAAGGTAACTTTATGGTGGCTGCCATGTTTGCTCAGAGGGAACCTAATTAGTGATGTTAATTAGATGCTTGTGATGTCATGCTGTGACTTCCTGTAATACCACAGGAGGGAGTGAGGGAGCTTAGGGGCTAGCTCTAGTGGCCAGGGTCTGACACTTAGATTTCAGGCATGGGGCCCGAAAAGGTCTTCTGACAAATATTATTGGTCAATAATAGGATTTCTGGTTGTTATACATACTATTTTGGGCCCCTAGTTTGAAAAATTTTGGAGCCCACAGCAAAATCTAGGGGCATATGCCCCTGGGAAAGTTGAACCCTAAGACTGTGGACAGCTCATACCCTGAGCACAAAGATGGTGAATTGTCAAGCTTTCAGTTAGGATGCAACAATGATTCTCCAAATAAGCGCATGTACCAGTGAAAACGTGATCAATATACGGTCTGAACCGGCAAAAATATGATCAATATATGGTCTGTGATAGCCCCACATTTAAAGGCAAGGAACATTTAGATTAAGTGGGGGAAGTTCGAAATGCCAGAAAATGATGTACACTGACTTCCCCTTCCAACTATTTTCAGAAAAAAGGGGGTGTTAGGTAATCGGAAGAATACACATATAATACTAGTTTTCTGTCATACAATAACAAAATTTAAAATGTGTTATATTTGCTGTATTTCTCTTTAAATTGTAGTTTATAAGCAATATATAGCTTTTATGAATAAGAACTAAAACATCATCACAATATAATTGGAAGATGGTTTATTGGCTTATCTGGTTTCACAATTGTACTTCATACACTTGTGTTTTCCTAAAAGTAACTAGTCTGACTGCAACTTGAAATAATTTTGCCCAGAGGAAGTTTATTGCAGGTAACCTCCTGGGTAAAGCATGGGACTAGAGCAGACGCAATTCCTTTGAGATTAATGTGTATTGCAGTCAATTCCTGAGCAGCTGACACAGCCTGACAATACAAACACAGCTTACTAATTGTAAACTTCCTTTCATCACAAGATAACAGTGTCAGGACATTGTAAGAGTACTAAATGCCAGGCTTTGGACATCACAAAAACAATTGCAAAAATGCCTCCAAATGCCCAAAATGCTCCTTGGATGACCATGGAGATACTCCTTGTGATCATCCCATAAAATGTGTCAACTGTTCTGGTGATCATCCCGCATACAGTAGAACCTGCTCTAAATGGATTTTTGAGAAGGAGGTTCAATCTGTTAAATGTAAACAGCAAGTGCCTTTTCCAGAAGCTAGGAAAATAGTTCAAAATAAATCCAGCACTGAAAAGAAATCCTATGCTCGGGCAGCAACAGTTGATAAACCTCAGTTCTCATCCATCCAGACACAAACTGACATTACTTGGCCAATCAATGCAACAGACTTTTCACTTCTTCCTTCACCAGAAAAAAACATCACTCCAACTCCATCTCATGCAACAATGTCAACACAAACAGTAAATGAACCATCACAACAACCTACAAATATCATTGACCCTACCACTGCAAAAGCAAAAATCCCTCCAAAGCCATCACAAAATACTAAATCTTCCACACGCAAACCCATCACTACCCCTCAGGGTGGCAGTCAGGAGCCTAGGAGAAGTTCCTTAGGCTCCAAACCATCCAAAGGTTCATCTGATCCTCTCTCTCAAATCTGCAGAGAGAGGTCATTTGAAACAATGGACTATGATGATGTACCAAAGCCACACCAACCAAAGGCGAGAGTACAACTCATACCATCAAAATGACACTTTTATTGATTTTAATCCACATATCTTTCTTTTCTCCTTTTTCTCACCATGGCTAGTGGCTTTATTATTCAGGGGAACTGTCGAGGACTTGCAGCAAATCGGCAGGAACTTGAACTATTAGCTCAAAAATATAATGCTCCTGTCATTTGTCTCCAAGAAACAAATCTCAAAGGTGATGAAATGACTTTAAAAGGATATGTCGCATATCACAAATCTGGGACAATAGATGATATGGACAGGGCACATGGTGGTGTCTCTATATTTGTCAAAAGTAATTTACCTCAGAGTCTTGTAGATGTGAACTCACCTTTGCAAACAATTGTTGTGAAGGTGACTCTCCACACTACAATTACCTTCATCTCCGTGACCTTGCAAACATAGAAGACCAATTACCTAAGCCATTTGTGATTGTTGGGTATTTTAATTTTCACAATTACTTGTGGGGAGGGAATAAAAATGACGCCAAGGGTAAGGTTATGGAGAGATTCATGACTAAAAGTAATATCTGCCTCTTTAATGACGACACCCCAACTTATCTGCATCCAGCAACTGGTTCTTTTACATCTATAGATCTCACCATGTGCTCTCCTTCACTTTTCATGGATTTTACATGGAGGGTGGAGGAAGATCTTCATGGAAGTGACCATTTCCCTATCATCTTAGAAAGCCAATATCATCCTCCAGACAACAGACCACCAAAGTGGCAGTTTCACAAAGCTGATTGGAATCTTTTTAAAGACCTGTGTTTGGAGGACTTTCATCAAGACGATCTTGATGGAGGTCTCCAGCTGGAAACATTTATTGACAAGCTTTGTGAAATTGCCAACGAAACAATCCCAAAATCAAATCCCAACGCCAAGAAGCCACAGAAGCCATGGTTTTCTGACGAGTGTAAGGAAGCTATATTAGAACGAAAGAGATCTCTTAGAGTTTTTAAAAGATCTCCAACAAATACAAATTTACAAGAATATTGTATAAAAAGAGCTAAAGCAAGACAGGTCATTCGTGCCAACAAAAAGAATAGTTGGCGCGAATATGTGTCTAAACTTAATGCCAGAACGTCTATGAAGAAATGCTGGGACATGGTCCGTAAAATTAAGGGCAAGGGGGGCGGTCCATCCGTAAAACATATTGAAAAGAATGGCCAAAAAATAACGCAACCAAGGGATATTGCCAATACCATTGGGGAGGCAATATCATTCAATTTATCCTCTGCACATTATTCTCCTAAATTCCAACGTATTAAAAATAGACAAGAGAGACACCCCCTTATATTCCAATCTGACAATACCGAATCATATAATCATATAATCAACCCTTTTCAATAGATGAGCTCAGGACTGCACTTGGCAAAGCCCATGACACAGCTCCTGTCCCTGACCAAATACATTATCAGATTTTGAAGCATCTTCCTGAAGCTTCTCTCCAGTGCCTTTTAAAGGTTTTTAATAATATTTGGGAAATTGGAAAGTTTCCCCCTTCCTGGAGAGAAGCCACCATCATACCCATTGCCAAACCAGGCAAAGACTCCAAAGATCCAAATAATTACCGCCCAATAGCTTTGACCAGTTGTGTATGTAAAACCATGGAACATATGATCAATGATCGTCTTGTTTGGTATCTTGAATCTTCTTCACTCATTACGGAAGCCCAAAGTGGCTTCCGGAAAACACGCAGCACAATGGATCATCTTGTGCGCTTTGAAACTTTTGTGACAGAGGGATTTTTAAAAGGAGAACATGTGGTGTTTATCTTTTTCAATCTTGAAAAGTCATATGACACCACTTGGAAATATGGCATTATGAAAAATTTACATGATATGGACCTTAGGGGACGTTTACCCCTTTTTATCCAAAACTTCTTATCAGAAAGGAAATTTCGCGTCAGAGTAGGGACATCCCTCTCTGACTTTTATGACCAAGAAATGGGAGTTCCTCAGGGTAGCATTTTATCTGTCACCCTTTTTATTGTAAAAATCAACAGCATCACCAGCTGTATAAGAAATGGTGTTGACAAGTCTCTATTTGTGGATGACTTTGGTGTCTCATATCGATCAAAACACATGCACGCTATAGAAAGGCAGCTCCAACTTCATTTAAATAGAATTGAAGATTGGGCTGATAATAATGGTTTTAAATTCTCCCAATCAAAGACTGTCTGTGTCCATTTTTGTCGAAGGAGGGGTCTTCATCCAGATCCCTACTTAGTACTTTATGATAACCCCATTCCTCTAAAGAAGGAAACAAAGTTCCTTGGCATTTTACTTGATTCAAAATTGACATTTGTCCCTCATATCAAGGGCCTGAAGAAAAAGTGTATCAAGGCTTTGAATTTTTTGTGTGTTGTTTCCAGTACCGACTGGGGTGGGGATCGTATAGTTCTTTTACGACTGCATAGGGCCCTTGTTCGTTCGAAGCTAGACTATGGATGTTTTATTTATGGGGCAGCATGTGAATCTTATATCTCTTTGCTGGATCCTATTCAAAACCAGGGTTTGAGGCTTTCTCTTGGAGCCTTTAGAACCTCTCCTGCACATAGTCTTTGTGTTGAGGCGAATGAGCTCCCTCTTCGCTTCAGAAGAGAAAAGCTTGCTCTCCAATTTGCAACTAAAATAGCTGCCAACCCAAATAACCCTGTTTACGAAACTATTTTTAACCCTTGATATGTGGACCTTTTTGCTAGAAAACCAAGATTCATGTCAACTTTTGGTATTCGTATTAAGGAATCATTGGAAGAATTGGATTTTGATCCTGACATCGCAAAGTTTAAATTTCCTGAAACTCCTCCATGGACATATCCAACTGCTATGGTCAACCTCACTCTTTCGTATGCCAAGAAGGATCACACGGATCCTTCGAAGTACATAAGTTTGCATAATGAGGTGAAGGATGTCTTTCGAGACTATGATTTCATCTACACTGATGGCTCTGTTTCAGATGACAAGGCTGCAGCAGCAGCAGTCACTGATAATTATTCTTCCATTGAACGTCTTCCAGACAAGTCTTCTATATTCTCTGCAGAGTTACACGCTCTGTACCTTACTCTTGATAGGGTGGAGACGACAGATGATGATGAAAGAAATTTTATCTTTTTTTCCGATTCAAAGTCTGCTCTTCAAGCAATTTCGGGCCAAGACTGGACACATCCTCTTGTCCTCTACATACTGGAACGCCTCAATTGGCTAGTACAGTACCAAGTCATGTTGGCATCATAGGTAATGAAAAGGCAGACACTGCCGCCAAAGCTGGTCTTTCGAAAAGAGTCACAAATGTTCCCATTCCTTATGGTGATTTTAAAAACACATCAATTTCCTTTTAAAACGCAAATGGCAGTCTCAGTGGGATGAGATAGCAAACAACAAACTACATGAGATTTATCCTCAGCTGGGTCTTTGGCCTGGAGGTTCTAGAATCATTAGGCGTGAGGAGAGTGTTTTGGCAAGAGTTCGAATTGGTCACACTCATTTGACTCACTGCTTCCTTTTGAAAGGGGAAGATCCTCCCCAATGTACAGTGTGTGATTGTCAATTGACTGTCAAGCATATTTTATTTGAGTGTGTTGATTTTATAGAATCCAGAAATAGACATTTTAGTGTAAATAGCTTCAAGGAACTCTTTGAAAAGGTTCCTCCAGACAGCATTTTATCTTATTTACATGAGATTGGTCTGTTTTACCGATTGTAAAACCTTTTAAGAATTTATAGTTTCTTTTGAAACAACCTGTTATACGGAAATTATATTTTGAAGTTGTTCATTGTTTTGTGATCATTGTTATTCATCTATAGCTTTGTTATTGTTTTCAACAATAACAAAGGACCATTGTTTTACACAATTTTTATGGCTTTATGGCACTAAATGGCCTTCGTGCGCCGATGTGCCTTTAAGCAATCATTCATTCATTCATTCATTACCGATTGTAAAACCTTTTAAGAATTTATAGTTTCTTTTGAAACAACCTGTTATACGGATATTATATTTTGAAGTTATTCATTGTTTTGTGATCTTTTTTATTCATCTATTGCTTTGTTATTGTTTTCAACAATAACAAAGGACCATTGTTTTGCACAAATTCTATGACACTAAATGACCTTTGTGTGCCAATTTGCCTTTAAGTATTCATTCATTCATTCATTCAATCATCAAAATAATGTATTTGAACATGGAGTGAGTTTGTCAGTAACGGGTGTTAGGCCTGGAATACTGAGACTCAATAGCATGTGAAGATGAATGAAAGTATACATTAGGATGTGCGATTGCTCGGAAATTATATTTTGAAGTTCATTGTTTTGTGATCATTCTTATTCATCTATTGCTTTGTTATTGTTTTCAACAATAACAAATGACCATTGTTTTGCACAAATTTTATAGCACTAAAAGGCCTTTGGGTGCCGATGTGCCTTTAAGCAATCATTCATTCATTCCAACAATGGCAATAAACTGTGATTATATAGGCGATACAAGCTCAGATAGACATCTGTTATTCTCACATGCGCACATTACCTAATGCATGATTTAATTTTTTTTTACTTACCATGATGCTCATTGTGGCCTTATTGGCTGTTCCTGGCGGATACCCATGTATGTCCCTGAGATGGCGAGGAAGGCGCGTGATGTTTTTCCCGCAGTCTGGGCAAGGTAGTGACTTTCTACGGTGGCCTGCGCTGTCAATCTTGTAAAGACCCACCTGTGCTTCCGCGTAGTTATGTGTCTGACGCAGGTGCCTAAACACATTCACAATTCTCACATCACAATCTGGGCACTGAGGAAAGTTTCCTTTGGTCGGCTTTTGTTTTTTTCTGCCACCCCTGCTGCTTGCCATGTTTCCCCTCATGCTTGCCCTCTTCTTCTGTGTCCTCGAACGTTTCCCTCTCTCCTCTGCTTGTTTGGCTTCAGCTGGCACCTCTGACTTGCCCTTGGGTTTTCAGTAAGCTACGCTTGTAGCTCCTTTGCCTGTGTGTCCCGCTCACGATCGGAATCACTGTCCATACACACAGAGGCCGGGGGACTGTACTCATCCTCAGAGAACAGATGGCAGCATACCATGTATTCTTTTTTTATGTGCCCAAAATAGTAATAAATAAAAAGCAAAACAAGGTTCACAACTCACCTGTCTTCTTACTTCTTTTCAATGATGGTCCTGTCTCGAACAGTGCTCAGCAGCTATTTGTTTTGCAAACACCCCCTCCAGAAATCTGTCCTGCACTTCTGTGAATCTAGTGCTACGGAACTTCTGAAATGACACAGAAAAAAGTGTGACATCAAATCATTTGTATCTGACAGCTTTGCATATTTTGTAAAGTTACTCTCCTTCCCAAAGTTTTCTTTAATAACTATTCTAATTTAGTTATTATATTCACTTATTTATATGGTCAGAGCTATATTCAGCAAAATATTTGAAGAAGAAATGCCACCAACTCTCCTTGACCTATTTTGTAAGTTAACCCTTATATCCATACTTATACAATACAACAATCCCTGCTGGAAATAAGGCTTTTTTAATACCCATATCAAAAACCACAAAAAGGTTGGTGCCTTGACTACTACTGTAAAACCCTTTATAAACACGCCCCTTTTTATTCACGCAACTGCCGTGTGAATGCGATTGCGGCCATTTATTTACACGCATCAACTGTATCACCACTAGATAGGGCATTGTTATGCTATTTTGAACGTATATCAGCGCCAGTTATATACGCGTTATCATCACCTAGCGCGAAATGCGTGAAATTAAAAGGAGCGCGATAATAATGGGTTTTACAGTATTTGGTGACTTGACTACCTCAAACATTTAAGCTACCGTTCAAGAGGTAGTTAAGGCATCAAAATGGTGCTTTAACTACCAGCGAATGCATTTAAGGCACCGCAAAATGCAGTTAAGGCACATAGTCAAGCCGTGGAGAATTCATTTGCGCCTGCTGGACTTAGTCGTTTCGTGCCTTTTTCTTGGAGGCTTTATTCGAGGCTGTCTTGGAGGCTTCATTTGAGGCTGCCTTGGAGACTTCATTAGAGGCTGCCTTGGAGACTTCATTCGTGGCTGCTGGGGACATCATTCGAGGCTGTCTTGCGTTCTTCTACCACCGCTGGGCCCTCTAAGTTTTCTTATGCCCAGATGGCTTGGATTCTGCATTGATTCTTTCTAGCACCACTGCTAACCTTCGCCAGCATTGGGTGGGTACAGGGCGATTCTCTCTGAGGTTGTTCTGGAAAAAAAAGTAAAGATTTCAGATCTATAGACGTGTTTAGCATTTGGAGGTTTGAGAACAGAGAAAATAACAAACAGGCTGCCAATGTGTCCAAGGTAAATGATGCTGTTGGCACCAACAATGACAATAAACTGTGATTATATAGGCGATACAAGCTCAGATAGACATCTGTTATTCTCACATGCGCACAATACCGAATGCATGATTTGAATTTATTTTTTTACGTTCCCTAATGTACACCGTGGCCTTATTGGCTGTTCCTGGCGGATACCCATGTATGTCCCTGAGATGGCGGGAAAGGTGCGTGATGTACTTCCCGCAGTCTGGGCAAGGTAGTGACTTTCTACGGTGGCCTGCGCTGTCACTCTTGTAAAGACCCACCTGTGCCTCCGTGTAGTTATGTGCCTTACACAGGTGCCTAAACACATTCGCAATTCTCATATCACACTCTGGGCACTGAGGAAAGTTACTTTGGTCGGTTCTTGTTTTTTTCTGCCGCCCCTGCTGCTTGCCATGTTTACCCCTCATGCTTGCCCTCTTCTTCGGTGTCCTCGAACGTTTCCCTTTCTCCTCTGCTTGTTTGGGTTAGGGTTAGGGCTAGGGTTGGGTTAGGTATAAGGGATCATTACTATAACTTGTTTTGAACAGAAATTCTGAAAAATACACATATCTTTTTTATTTTTTGACCAATCCTCATAAGTGAGGTATTATTTTGTTGGAAATTTAATTCTGCACATTTTTTTCTCTATAAAATATTCCAGGTCAAGGTCACATCAATGTCAAATTTTCATTTCAGTGTCTCTTTTTGGCATTACTACTTCATTTGTGACATTTCTACCTTACATGGGTCATTTCTACTTATTTCGACTAGGGATATTTTTACTTATTTGGTAACATTTCATGTTTGCCTCTGTAGGAGAGTTGTTGGCTAGGTATCGATCAACATTTCCTTTTGAAATATTATCCTGATGATAGATCTAACTTTAGAAATAATTAGATATAATAAGTACAATAGAGTAATTATGAAAATATCTTTGGGAATTAGGATAAATGTACAGAGAAGAGTTATTGGATAGGTACTGATCAACATTTAGTATTCTAATATTTTATCAGAATATAGCTCTAACCATATAGATAACTGGATATAATAAGTAAATCAAAGATTGGATATAATAAGTAAAATTAGGACTGGGATAAGCATCCAATTTTGGGATGCTTTTCCTATTCCATTATTTTTCTGATTACCAATTCCTATTCCGATTCCGATTGCGTAATTAAATATTTTATTATTTTCGTTGCAGGGGATGAACAAATAGCATAGGCACATACCTGAGCTGTTTGCTTGCTTTGTTAATGATCTTTATGTTTTTGAAAATAAAATGTGAACAAAGAAACAAAAATAAATGAAAGCCCTGAGTCAAAAATGAAATGCTTTTTATTTTTTATTAAAAATAAGCATTGAAAATCCCCCCCCCCCCCACCCCCAAATAGTTGTGCTACTCATTTTATCTATATTAAGCAGTGTCCCTGTCTCCCAATGTTGCAGTCAGGACGGCATAGGGCAGTAAAATGGACTGCCCGCATCATGTGATCATTCTGGTACCCTGACCATTTTCATGTGTTAGTGGCAAACGCTCACAAGATCATTTCCCACTACTTTCATGTGCCAAGGCACATGTTTTTTACATGCCAGATCACCCCCACGGCAATCTGGTACATCAAATTGAGCTAAATAGTGCAAAAGTCAGAAAAAAACACCCTGGAATTCTTGGGTAAGCTATTGGTGAGTTCTGGGGGTGTTTTTTTCTATACACAGTTAGGAATCAAGTCCAGAACTCGACTCATTGTACTTATTGTTCAGTGATAGTTTCTGATATTTATAAATAAATGGCAAGATTCTTGTCACAACAGATTTACACACAACATTTGCATCAAGGGAGTAGCAGAGAAGAAAACAGATGTTAGGTGCTTATACAAGGAATACAAATAATTTATTTCATATCTACAAGGTATACAACATTACGTCTTCTATTGCTCTTGTTGCAAAGGAAAAGATATGAAGTTACAGAACATAGACCATACCACAGACAATCTACTCTCTGGAAAAGATAGACTTTAGGGTTATGGGTTAGGTTAGGGTTAGGGTCATCTTACCCCACGCTACCTAAAATCTTACCCCACTCTACCTTGAGGAAGTGTGGGGTAAGATCTTACCCAACGCTACTTACCCCACGCTACCTCAGCTTACCCCACGCTACCGTCACCGCCAAAAGTTTTAGCTGGGCTTATGACCTTGATGGAACTTTATAGAGGTCACCTAGGAGACACCAAATATCATCTTGAAGTTTCAGAATATTGTTCCTAGTTGCCATGGTAACTTGTTGAAATTCGGGGTTAGGGTTAATTTTCAGGTAGCGTGGGGTAAGATTTCAGGTAGCGTGGGGTAAGCTTCTGATTTCTACCACGTTTAGCAGGAATGGAAGGACCAAACTTGGTGTGGGGGGTGAGTTTTACATGCTGAGTCCAAATCTGTCATCCTTGACACTCACAAGGGCACGGTTTTTGAGTTATGGGGTCATATGTCTCCAATTATGGTAAAAACATGAAAATCATTTGCTTTTTGGGCAGATTTTTTTTAACTTAGCTTATAATTACATTCTGTTTGTGCTAACTTGTTCAGAATAGAGAGACGTAACAGGAAACACATTCATTTGTGAAATCAGAAACAAAATGGCTGACTTATGGCCTGAAAACTCAAAATTGACCTCAATCGTGGATAAACATGATAATCATTTGCTTTTTTGGCAGAATTTTTTTGTTTTAACTTATTATTACATTCTGTTTGTGCTAGCTTGCTCTGATAACTGACGTAACAGGAAACACCTTCATTTTTGATATTTGAACTTTATTTGCAATGGAAATAATGTCACAAGGTCATTTAAAGGTGAAACATGCCATTTTTTGACTACTGACTTTATATTTTGAAAACCATACAACATTTTTCCTAATAAAAATATATAAGAAAGTTGTTAAGAATAATATTTCCTTCAATTTGGTACCAAGATATTGAAAATCAAAAACAAAATGGCCGACTCATGGCCTGAAAACCTTCAGAATATAGCATTTTTTAACTTTTGACTTTATAATTCATAAACCATCGATCTTCCTTAATAGAAATACATTAGAAAGTTGTTAAGAATAATATTTCCTTCAATTTGGTACCACGATATCAAAAAATCAAAACAAGATGGCCGACTTATGGCCTGAAAACCTTCAAAATATCGCATTTTTAAACTTGACTTTATAATTCAAAAACCAGCAATCTTCCTTAATAGAAATATATTAGAAAGTTGTTACGAATAATATTCCCTTCAATTTGGTACCAAGATTTTGAAAATCAAAAACAAAATGGCCGACTTATGGCCTGAAAACCTTCAGAATATCGCATTGTTTTACTTTTGACTTTATAATTCATAAACCATCGATCTTCCTTTATAGAAATTTATTAGAAAGTTGTTAAGAATAATACTTCCTTCAATTTGGTACCAAGATATCAAAAACAAAATGGCCAACTTATGGCCTGAAAACCTTCAAAATATCGCATTTTTTTACTTTTGACTTTATAATTCAAAAACCATCGATCTTCCCTAATAGAAATATATTAGAAAGTTGTTACGAATAATATTCCCTTCAATTTGGTACCAAGAAATTGAAAATCAAAAACAAAATCGCCGACTTAAGGCCTGAAAACTGTTAGAAAGTTGTCCATTTCCCTTCAAATCCAACTTCTAAGTTTCTTGAATTTTTCCTGAAGCCCCCTAATGATATAGGCCCTATAACATTATCAATAACTCTTCCTTAGGACATGTTCTAAAGGAATTTGGGTCCATTTAAGGCATAACTACTCTCATTTTATCTTATTTACATGAGATTGGTCTGTTTTACCGATTGTAAAACCTTTTAAGAATTTAGTTTCTTTTGAAACAACCTGTTATACGGAAATTATATTTTGAAGTTGTTTCGTGATCATTTTTATTCATCTATTGCTTTGTTATTGTTTTCAACCATTGTTTTGCACAAATGTTATGGCACTAAATGGCCTTTGTGTGCCAATGTGCCTTTAAGCAATCATTCATTCATTCATTTTACAAACTTCTAATTTTTTTCCTGAGGCCCCCTTATGATATAGGCCCTATTAAGTTATGAATAACTCTTCCTTAGGACATTTTCTAAAGGAATTTGGGTCCATTTAAGGCATAACTTCTCTCATTCTCTAGTTATGAGGGGTCAAAGTAAGCCTAATTCTAGGTATTTCAGTCGCGACATCAATAAGTCAATGGCCTTGACAGGGTTAGGGTTAGCTTGACAACTTTGCCCTTGCATAACTTCACCCCCTTGATGCCTAGGCTTAAGCCAAAACTTCAAAGAACTCTTCCTCAGAACCTAGGGTTAAGATAAGATTAGACAATAAAATATGACAAGATAAAAAGATAACATTGTACATGTATATATATATATATATATATATATATATATATATATATATATATATATATATATATATATATATATGTATATATATATATATATCAATAAATGGTATGTGCTTCTATACAGTGCTCATCTGTTATGTGGCATCAGCGATAGATGTCTCATTTTGACATCTATCCTCAGGACACAGGACGAGGACCCTGCCACATGTGTGCCCTGCACCATACCAACAAAAAGATAATGATAAATCATAAACCTAAGATAAGTTCTCATGCAGTACACAATATAATGCAAGAATAAACTAAGGGCATGCTGGAACACATGGTGACCAAAACCAAAAGCAACCCAAACATGTGTCCAAATAGGTGTTAATAACTTTTTGATACTGAAACTAATCCTTTCATTTTTCAGATTTAGATAGGTGCATGGTTGCCATTCAGATCAGAATCAAGAGTTTTTCATGACACATTGCACTCTTCAACCAATAGTAATGTTGAACAGAACTATTGGCTCAAAAGTGCAAGGCATCCTGGAAAACTTTAATGTGATTGGCAGCTATTCACTTTCTAATTCTGGAAAAAATAATATCAAAGAAGTTATTAACACTTGTTTGGGTTGCAGAATTTCTTGGTTTGGATCACCCTGTACATATATGAACTTAAAACTATGTGCTGAACTATTAAATTATATCCAACTTTATACTATATCTAATTATACATGTAAAGATGAATAAAAGTATAGATTGGTATGTGCGATTGCTTGGAAATTATATTTTGAAGTTGTTCATTGTTTTGTGATCATTTTTATTCATCTATCGCTTTGTTATTGTTTTCAACAATAACAAAGGACCATTGTTTTACACAATTTTTATGGCACTAAATGGCCTTTGTGCGCCGATGTGCCTTTAAGAAATCATTCATTCATTCATTCATTCTAATTATACTATATCATGCACTTAAATAGTAAGGATAATTATATTGTAAAATTCTATTATTATATAAAGCATGCATTCAAAAAAGTTTAAAATGTACATGCTAAGAAAGAACTAAGGCAAATCATAAACGGGTATGGTGGGAAGAAAGAGATAAGATAAAATAAGAAGTACATCAGTAAATGATTGAATGAGCAATTTACTAAGTGGAATGTGTAAACATAAGTGCCTACCTGGCGTAATCAGAACCATTGCTCTAGGGTAAGCCAGCTCTACCCTTTCACTGCAATCAAATAAGAAGTATACCTGATGAAAAGAACCAAGGAATGAATGTTTTCATTTAAAAAAAAAAAAAATTTCATCACTTTATTTTTTTTGATTTGTTTTAATGATGTTCCTTAGGCGGTCATAGACCCTTTTGGTCAGCTAGGCTGTCGCCTCCCCGAAAAGGGCCCTCATGCTGTCGGTCCTGAAGCCGGCCAGAACGTTACGCATTATGACCGCCTCTCTCTCGATGCATGCGTGGTACACCGTATGTAGAACTTCCTCCTCCTCTGTGAACTTGGATCTGCGTTTGGGTTGGGAGGGCATCTAAGAATGAAATAAGATATGGTATGAGAATGCTGTGCAACCTGTAATGAACCTGGAACATAAGAAAACATAGAAAGTACTTGTACCTGTTCTAATAACATTGGCCTTTGCTCAGGCAGGGGTGGCAAGGCAGCCAGGTCTTGCATGACCGCAGATAGATCAACCTCTTCCTCCTGTGTTGGGGCCACTCCCTTCTCTTCTGATGATAGCTCCACAGCATTCTGAAGATTAAAGATAAAATGCATTAATTTTCCTTAAAGTGTAAAGGACCCTGCAAGAAAATTTAAGATCATTTCCATCATTTTGGGGATGTCCTGAAAATGAAGACAAAATGCATTAATTTTCCTTAAAGTATAAAGAACCCTGCAAGAAAATTTAAGATCATTTCCATCATTTTGGGGATGTCCTAAAAATGAAGACAAACTAAATATGTATGTGTTGTACCTTAATTAGCATCTCATGGTGTGTGGTGGCCACCTCAAATGAAGTCCCCGCCCGATCGTCTATCAGGTAGTAACGCTCCTGGGTTTTCTTCGAGTGATTCAAGTGGATTCGGAGGGGATCCAGAAGATCTCTGTTCGTGGCATAGGCCTGTTAGAAATAAAGTAAATCATTAGATATGCATAGTATTATGATGATAGGTCTGTTAGAAATAAAGTAAATCATTAGATATGCATAGTATTATGATGAGCACCACTCATATCACTTATAGGAAATTGTTCTCACCAGAGTGGTTAGGGCCTTTAGCACTTGCGTGGGCGACAATGTTGTTGAACTGTCCCCCATCTTCCATGCTGCGGCCACCGCCTTGGCCACTGTCGATGATGTCATCTGACCGCCAAGCCCTGACGGGAAGATGAATGAGGATGAGGTTAGGAGAGGCCTGACCTCGTCAAGGTACCACAGGAATATCTCTGACAGATCGCCCACGAGGCAAACCTCCTGGGGACCTGCCGCTGCCCGCTTGTGGTCGGTGACCTACAAAGGAAAAAGTGTCTAGTATTTCATGTCTCAGAATTGATCCATGTTTAAGGAGTACACTACAAAAGTATTCACTTACAGCTATGGACATTCTATCGCCCTTGGTCTGGCGCCGCTCCACCTCCTGAAGGTCATGTTTCTCAGGGCACCTGATCTGGTTCCATTAATTATACATATCCGGAGCATGATATAATTGCGCACCACGATTGCCTCGCCCTTCTGAAGTACTCCTTGAAGTCTGTACTGAGTGATCCTCTGGTGAAGATCACTCCCAAAGAACTTAGCAATCGTCTCCTCATCAAAGATGTGATCTGAAATAAATGGAACTTAAATCATTACTAGGAAAAAGCCTACTGCACCTAAAATACAAAGAAAATAGTATAGTACATTCCCTACCATCTGAAAAGGAAAATTATGGAAAGGAGAATTAGTTTTTCAGATAAACACACCTCTGTCGCTGACATGGACGGCCCATTCCTGGATGAGAGACTCCTGCCTGAATCTGATGTATATCCCAAAGATCTCCTCCAACCTCATGGCTGCAAACATGGGGATAATCTCCCTGGCTTTTAGGCAGCGAACAAAGTGCTGGAGGGCATGACAATAGGCCTTGATGGTCGATGCCTTTCGGAGGCTGTCCTCCTGAAGGTGACGAATGATTACGTCCATGGTGATAGTCTTGATATCTGTGAACGGCAGAGGGGCTGTTCCCACCATCCAAACGTACTTCGTCGCTTTCTCAGCCCCGCGCTGGGTAGCCTCGTACTCAGCGAAGACTTAAATGGCTGTAATGGAAAAATGTTTTTAAGAATTGTGCATTTCGAATGACAAGTCACCCTGCAAAAAAGTTCAGATTATTTTGTGTACCTTCTCTGATTGTCATAGATGGTGTGGCATCTCTCTGGGGATAGCCGTGCCCATATGTGGTTGGAGGTAGTGCGCTCGCCCTCAGTGTGTGGTCCTGAAAATTGAAAAGTAGTTATTTGCATGCTTTGCCAATTCCACAACTATGATACATATATCTTTACAATTTCCTGCAACAATAAACATAAGAATAATCATTAAAAGGTGCTGCTTGTAGTTACCTCAGGGGTGGAGGATGTGCTTGGTTTGGCATCTCTTTGGGGATAGCTGTGCCCATATGTGGTTTGTTTGGCATCTCTCTGGGGATAGCCGTGCCCATATGTGGTTTGTTTGGCATCTCTGTGGGGATTGTCGTGCCCAGATGTGGATGGTGAGCTATCTGCATGATTTTCTAAGGAGAAGGTAAGGAAAATGATTAGTTCTTCATGTGAATACTGTACACTGCCTTAATATTCCGTGCTTAAATAGTACGGATCTCTTAAAATCAAAAAAGTCTGGTGTTTAAATAGTCCGGATTCGATCCCCTCATGCAGCGACATCTTCCGATCATAACGTAAACTAATTTTTGTCAAGTGAACCGTCGCGGCGGCGACGTGACCACGCTCAAACTTGTCTGCATTTGATCATTAGATTACATCAGGGAGCTTCCATACGATAGAAGCTCTCTGATTGCGGTCAAAATGTTCAAGCTGCCTGCCACATCAGGTGAGAACAACTCACCTAGTTGCCATTAGAAACCAGGTAAGACAAAGGAATTAATGTCACAAACATTCATGATGGCTTCATATTCAGGAAGCACTCAAACAAAGGGATGGGTTAAAATGGCCAAAAAGAGCTGAAATATTTCATTTAATTATATTAGCAAAGTTAAAGGGTTAAAAAAAGGCATTAGAAAGATGATTTGATTATTAGAGAGTTAATTCTGCATTTATGACGCCTCTGAAGGTGATAGTGGCGCATCCTATTGACTGACAGTGAAACTAACAGACAAAGGGACGAGCGTAGCTCCCCTTCTATTTTTTTACATTACTTTTTGTCCGTTTTTAAACATTCCGGATTCTTCCAAACGAAAAAATCTGGAATGTTTTTACACACGGACTATTAAGGCAGTGTACAGTATATATCATTGAACATAGGCACCACTTGGAACAAGGAATTATCAGTTCATGTTATAAGCAAGAAACAATAAATCTTTGCGACTTATACTCATTTTAGAGTATCTGGACCCGCCATGTGTCGAAGATAAGGCCTGTTCTTCCCTGCGCGAGAGGTGGTGCGCCTTTTGGAGGTGCTTCGTTGGGTGGAGGATCATGGCTCCACACCCGCTGAGAGGGCACTCACGCTTGCGGAGACCCCCTGCTCGGAACCAGTTCTCACTGGTCTCCCTCCTAATGGCCTTTGCAGTTTTCTGGTGCACCTGCCTCAGGTGCCTGGAAAGGTTAACCACCTCTGCACCACAGGTGGCGCAGGTGAACCTGCGTCGCGGTTCAGCTGCATGGCTCTTCCTCTTTTTTTGGGTCTTCAAATAAGAATATATCATGATTATGTACATTGTAAATTCATAACCTGTACGTCCTTTAAATGATCTGAAAGACAAAAAAAATTAACATAGTGTGTTATGACATTTAAATGATCTGAAAGACACACATTTAACATAGATATGGTGCCTACTATCTGAAAAGTAATTATTATTATTTAATCTGAAAAGAATGAAAGACATACATACAGTTTAAGATTGAAACATTTTTTATTTATGTAAAGGAAACTTACCCTCTGCAGCTGAAAGAGATGCCTTCTATTGGCCTGGGCAGTTCTTGTTAGCCCAGGCTTAAACTCGTCGCCTGAGTCCTCTGACTCTGAGGACTGAGATTCCCTGGCAAGCGACTCAGACATTGCCTTGAAAGCTCTGATCTCAGGATCCTGTGAGAAGTCCTCATCAGAGGAGGAGGAGTCTGAGGAGGGAGAAGACATTGCCTGAAAATTGAAAAGTAGTTATTTGCATGCATTGCCAATTCCACAACTATGATACATATATCTTTATAATTTCCTGCAACAATAAACATAAGAATAATCATTAAAAGGTGCTGCTTATAGTTACCTCAGGGGTGGTGGCTCTTATATAATTAATAATGGCATTTGAAAGAAGACTTAGGAGAAATCAGTTTGTCCCTGGAAAATACAATAGCAAAGCATATGATGGTCAACACCTAGAGGTAAAGAAAAACATGAAAAAAAAGCATTCCTGAAAGCAAAGAAAATGATATAAACACATCAGGCAAAGTAGGAGCTATGCTGAGGGGAGTACCTCAAGCCTCATGCAACACAGGACTACTGTCATGAAGCCCTGGTCCAGGCTGTACCTCAAACCTCATGAAACACAGGACTACTGTCATGAAGCCCAGGTCAAGGCTGTACATCAAGCCTTGTGCAACAAGGGACTACTGTCATGAAGCCCAGGTTCAGGCTGTACTTCAAGCCTCATGCAACACAGGACTACTGTCATGAAGCGCAGGTCCAGGCTGTACTCCACGCCTCATGCAACACAGGACTACTGTCATGAAGCCCAGGTCCACTGCCAGGCTGTACCTCAAGCCTCATGTAACAAGGGACTACTGTCATGAAGCACAGGTCCAGGCTGTACTTCAAGCCTCATGCAACACAGGACTACTGTCATGAAGCCCAGGTCCACTGCCAGGCTGTACCTCAAGCCTCATGAAACACAGGACTACTGTCATGACGCCCAGGTCCAGGCTGTACTCAAAGCCTCATGCAACAAGGGACTACTGTCATGAAGCCCAGGTCCAGGCTGTACTTCAAGCATCATGAAACACAGGACTACTGTCATGAAGCCCAGGTCCAGGCTGTACTTCAAGCCTCATGCAGCACAGGACTGCTGTCATGAAGCCCAGGTCCAGGCTGTACTCCACTCCTCATGCAACAAGGGACTGCTGTCATGAAGCCCAGGTCCAGGCTGTACTCCAAGCCTCTTGCAACAAGGGACTACTGTCATGAAGCCCACTTCCAGGCTGTACTTCAAGGCTCTTGCAACAAGGGACTACTGTTATGAAGCCCACTTCCAGGCTGTACTTCAAGCCTCTTGCAACAAGGGACAACTGTCATGAAGCCCAGATCCAGGCTGTACTTCAAGCCTCATGCAACAAAGGACTACTGTCATGAAGCCCAGGTCCACTGCCAGGCTGTACCTCAAGCCTCATGAAACACAGGACTACTGTCATGAAGCCCAGGTCCAGGCTGTACTCCAAGCCTCATGCAACAAAGGACTACTGTCATGAAGCCCAGGTCCAGGCTGTACTTCAAGCCTCATGCAACAAAGGACTGCTGTCATGAAGCCCAGGTCCACTGCCAGGCTGTACCTCAAGCCTCATGCAACAAAGGACTACTGTCATGATGCCCAGGTCCAGGCTGTACTTCAAGTCTCATGAAACAAAGGACTACTGTCATGAAGCCCAGGTCCAGGCTGTACTTCAAGCCTCATGCAACACAGGACTGCTGTCATGAAGCCCAGGTCCAGGCTGTACTCCACTCCTCTTGCAACAAGGGACTGCTGTCATGAAGCCCAGGTCCACTGCCAGGCTGTACCTCAAGCCTCATGCAACAAAGGACTGCTGTCATGAAGCCCAGGTCCAGGCTGTACTTCAAGCCTCTTGCAACAATTAGGGACTACTGTCATGAAGCCCTGGTCCAGGCTGTACCTCAAGCCTCATGCAACACAGGACTACTGTCATGAAGCCCTGGTCCAGGCTGTACCTCAAGCCTCATGCAACACAGGACTACTGTCATGAAGCCCAGGTCCAGGCTGTACTCCAAGCCTCATGCAACAAGGGACTGCTGTCATGAAGCCCTGGTCCAGGCTGTACTTCAAGCCTCATGCAACACAGGACTACTGTCATGAAGCCCTTGTCCAGGCTCTACATCAAGCCTTGTGCAACAAAGGACTACTGTCATGAAGCCCAGGTCCAGGCTGTACATCAAGCCTTGTGCAACAAGGGACTACTGTCATGAAGCCCAGGTCCAGGCTGTACATCAAGCCTTGTGCAACAAGGGACTACTGTCATGAAGCCCAGGTCCAGGCTGTACATCAAGCCTTGTGCAACAAGGGACTACTGTCATGAAGCCCTTGTCCAGGCTCTACATCAAGCTTTGTGCAACAAGGGACTACTGTCATGAAGCCCAGGTCCAGGCTGTACATCAAGCCTTGTGCAACAAGGGACTACTGTCATGAAGCCCAGGTCCAGGCTGTACATCAAGCCTTGTGCAACAAGGGACTACTGTCATGAAGCGCAGGTCCAGGCTGTACATCAAGCCTTGTGCAACAAGGGACTACTGTCATGAAGCCCAGGTCCAGGCTGTACATCAAGCCTTGTGCAACAAGGGACTACTGTCATGAAGCCCAGGTCCAGGCTGTACATCAAGCCTTGTGCAACAAGGGACTACTGTCATGAAGCCCAGGTCCAGGCTGTACATCAAGCCTTGTGCAACAAGGGACTACTGTCATGAAGCGCAGGTCCAGGCTGTACATCAAGCCTTGTGCAACAAGGGACTACTGTCATGAAGCCCAGGTTCAGGCTGTACTCCACGCCTCATGCAACAAGGGACTGCTGTCATATACATTATTGAGGGTTTATGTGTAGGTGACGCCACCATTCGAAAGTGCACTTTTGCCAAGCAAGGGTATAGTCCAGGCAAACTAGCGTTTTTCAAAAAACTAATTGCAACAGATTTTTTTTTGCCACAATGCATTTCTCTGAGGTCCGAAGACCAACATACTAAAAGTCCAGAAAAATCCCGGCACGGGAAATATGCTAATTTGCATAAATCCAATATGGCCGCCAAAAAATGAGAAATGGCCATATGTATGTGACCGAATCATGGTTTTAAGTCATGTAAAAACCTATACTAGGGTTTTCAGGTACAAGGATTCATTTGGGATACCTTTCATAATTATTTTCATATTAACTCATTTACATAAATCCAATATGGCCGCCAATAAATGAGAAATGGCTATATCTTAACAACCAATTCTCATATTTGAGTCAGGAAAATTTCTATCCGAGTTCTTTAGGTGCTAAAGGTCATTTAACATGTATTTTAACATAGTCGCTCATTCGGAAATTTGCATATAATCTCAGCGTGGGGAAATGCTTATTTGCATAAATCCAATATGGCGGCCAACCAATGAGAAATGGCTATATCTTCGTAACCAAATCTTAGTTTCAAAAAATGGAAAAAACTTTATCAAGGTTTTCAGGTGCAAGGATTCATTTGAAATACCTTTCAAAACAATTATCTTGTCAGTTCATTTGCATAAATCCAATATGGCCACTTATAACTGAAAAATGGCTGTATCTCAGCAACACAATCTCATTTTTTTAACCACAAACATAATTTGTATCCTGAGGTCTTATAGGTGCTAAAACTCATTTGAAATGTCTTTCAACATAATTATTTTGTTGGACATTTGCATAATCTCATCATAGGAAAATGGTAATTTGCATAAATCCAACATTACATGGCATTCTATACATATTAGAAATGGCCATATTTCTGACCCAACTGAAATTTTCGTCACAGGGTATATGTCATGTGAGCATACTTACTGTTGACCAGTGATCTGAGCATGTATATTGAAACCCCCTACCAATTTGTACCTGCCAGGAGAAGGTGGTATTTAACACAACGCAAGCTAGTGAGTAAAGGGGAGGGGGTTCTGTTAAGGGTAAACACAAACTGTTGACCAGTGATCTGGACATATATATTGAAACCTCTACCATTTCTAGCTATCAGGAGAAGGTGGCAAGCACTAGGCATATTGGTGATTGAAAGGGAGGGGATTCTGTTACCTTCTGTAAGGGTAAACACATACTGTTGACCAGTGATCTGGATATGTATATTAAAATCCCTATTAAAACCCTTACCCATTTCCAGCTACCAGGAGAAGATGGCAACCATGAGGCATGATAGTGATTAAAAGGCGGTTGGGGGTGGGTTCTGTAAGGGTAAACACTTATAGAAAAACAACTGGATATGTTTTTTAAAACCCCTACCCATTAGGGGGGGGGGGGGGCACAGGGTCTGACCTGAAAATTTTCAGACAGGCACAGATTTGGCTCCCAGGATTTAAATTTAGGAGCAAATACACCCTTACCATTTATGCATGCAGTGAGCTGGTAAAAGTGTGCCAAAAGTAAAGTGTCTAGGCTAGGGGGGTCTTGGGCATAACTAGCCTAGATTTCTAGGCTGTCATATGTATTTTTCTATGTTTTTTTGTTCCCAAGCCCCAAATAGTCTAGGTGCCACAGTGGTCAATTTAGTTTACATCTATCTCACCAGGGGAATAGATGACCCAGTTTGAGTATGACTAAAACTTTTAGAGATCCGAGGATCAGGTGGGGCCATCTATCTACCATACCAGGAACTACACCACACTGCTTGGTCAGCACAGAAGGGGATGTCAACTTTTTAGGGACTAGGAACCTAGTCTAGGGCATATGGTAAAATAAGGAGAGATAAAAAACATAAAAAACATTCTCAAAGTGCTCCAGTTGGGATTTGATGTCTATTCACAGAGTTTGCTCCTATACATTCAACATCTGTTGGCAAAATCACATGCTCCAGGGGCAAATGCCCCTAAACAATCATCAAGTGTGTGCAAGGGTAAACACTGAATAAGCCTCAACCAATACATGTCTGTAATGCTTAAAAAAGGCTGCCCATTGCAGTGATATCTCTCTGACAACAAAATCTTTCAAAAGCTGATTGAAGGAGAGATGTTATTGTAAAATCAACAACTATCCTTTAAATATAATGGGAAATCATGCTTTATCCCTAAGTCATTTTCGAAATTATCACAGAATCAGAGTATGTTTATTCAGAGGAACCCTTGGCATTACAGGGTTATATGGAGTTTGTACCGGTCCTGTTATCTTGGGAACGATTATAAAATGTGAGTGTGGTCCTGTCATCTGGGGAATGATTGAGAAATGAAAGTGCGGTCCTTTTATCTGGGGAATGACCATGAAATGAAGACATGGTCCTGTCATCTGGGGAATGACTGAGAAATGAGGGAAATAGATTATATCAAATACATCTGCAATACGCTAATATACAAATATGCCATGCCAGTGGGGGTAACATGATGGAATGTTACCCCGAGGGAGGATGGTTTTCCCGAGGGCGGAGCCCAAGGGAAAACCATCCTCCCGAGGGGAAACATTCCATCATGTTACCCCCACTGGCATGGCATATTTGTTTTATTATACTGAACAAACCCCATTTGTAATTTAAACAAAGCAAGGTCACAGATGACTGGTGATTCACACGTTCCCCGCTAGGTGTCGCTAGTGGCAACGGGCAACATGAAGCCCTCACTGATGGCATCAGGCAACATGATGATTGTTCACTGTTAAGTCAGCCAATCACGGCTTACGATCTTCAAGTGAGGTATAATAACATTAAATGTACCCTGTGTCAACAGTAGATGTTTACCCTTACAGGACCCCCCCCCCCCCCTTAAATCACTATCAGGCCTTGGGTTTACCACCTTCTGGCAGGTACAAATTGGTAGGGATTTCAATAAAAATGTTCAGATCACTGGTCAACAATACACTCGCAAAACCGTGATATAGAGTTTCAATTACCAAAAAAATTGTTGTTGAGCATCAGAAATATTGTCATTTCTTATATGTATAGGATACCAAGTTGGATTTACGCAAATTAACATTTTCCCATGCTGAGAATGCTGGGAAATTATCCAAATGTCCAAAGAAATAATTGTGTTGAAAGACATTTTAAATGAGTTTTAGCACCTATAAGACCTCTGGATATAAACTTTTTTTTCGACTCGAAGATTAGACTTGGTTGCTGAGATAGTCATTTCTCATTTATTCTACTGTCAACCATATTGCATTAATAGGCAACTGAGCTTATAACACTAATGAAAGGTATTTCAAATGAATTATTATTGTACTAGTATGGATTTTCTCTCGACAAACCCTCATTTGTTATAGAGATATAACCATTTCACATCTGTTGGTGGCCGTCTCGGATTTATGCAAATACATTTTCTCATGCTGAGATTACGCAAATCTCAAAGAAAAAATTGTGCTGAAAGACATTTTAAATGAGCTTAAGCACCTAAAGACCTTAGAATACAAATATCTCATGACTTAAATGTGGTTGCTGAGATACAGCCATATCTCATTCAGTGACAGCCATATTGGTTTTATGCAAATGAGCTTATAAGATAAATGCGTTGAAAGGTATTTCAAATGAGTCCTCGCACCTGAAAACCCTAGTATAGGTTTTTTTTTCGTAACTTAGATCCATGATTCGGTTACAGAGATATAGCCATTTCTCATTTGTTGGCCGCCATATTGGATTTATGCAAATTAGCATTTCCCCATGCTGAGATTATATGCAAATTTCTGAATGAGTGACTATGTTGAAAGACGTGTTAAATGACCTTTAGCACCTAAAGAACTCATGATAGAAATTTTCCTGACTCAAAAATGAGAATTGGTTGTTAAGATATAGCCATTTCTCATTTATTGGCGGCCATATTGGATTTATGTAAATGAGTTAATATGAAAATAATTATGAAAGGTATCCCAAAAGAATACTTGTACCTGGAAACCCTAGTATAGGTTTTTACATGACTTAAAACCATGATTTGGTCACAGAGATATGGCCATTTCTCATTTTTTGGCGGCCATATTGGATTATGCAAATTAGCATATTTCCCGTGCCGGGATTTTTCTGCACTTTTAGTATGTTGGTCTAGGGACCTCAGAGAAATGCATTGTGGCAAAAAAAATTCTGTTGCAATTAGTTTTTTGAAATGTCCATTTTTGGGCTAGATTGCCTGGACTAGTAACGGGCTAAGCACCTGCAAGTATAGATTGGTGTGTGGGCCTATGGGCAAAGCACCTCAATCTTAACAGGGCTACGTGGATATGGGGGCGAAGCACCTCGGTTTTAACTAGGGTGAGTTGACCTAAGAGCAAAGCACCTAAGCTTAAACAGGGGTAGGTGGATCTGGGGGCAAAGCACCTCAGTGTATACATGGGTGGGTGGATCTACGGGCAAAGCACCTCAGTCTAAACAGGGGTAGGTGTATCTGGAGCGAAACACCTCAGTGTATACATAGGTGTGTGGACCTATGGGCAGCAAAGCACCTCAGTTTAAACAGTGGTAGGTGGATCTAGGGGCAAAGCACCTCAGAGTATAGATTGGTCTGTGGACCTACAAGCAAAGCGTCACAGTCTAAACAGGGGTAGATGGATCTGGGGGCGAATTACCTCTGAGTATTGATTGGTGTGTGGGCCTAAGGGCAAAGCACCTCAGTCTAAACAGGGGTAGGTGGATCTTGGGGCGAAGCACCTAAGTGTATACATGGGTATGTGGACCTACAGGCAAAGCACCTCAGTCTAAACAGGGCTAGGTGGATCTGGGGGCAAGCATCTCCGAGTATAGATTGGTTTGTGGACCTTCAGGCGAAGCACCTCAGTCTAAACAGGGCTAGGTGGATCTGGGGGCAAGCATCTCCGAGTATAGATTGGTTTGTGGACCTTCAGGCGAAGCACCTCAGTCTAAGCAGGGGTAGGTGGATCTTGGGGTGAAGCACCTCAGTGTATACATGGGTGGGTGAACCTACGGGCGAAGCACCTCAGTCTTAACAGGGATAGGTGGATCAGGGGACGAAGCACCTCAGTGTATACATGGGTGGGTGGACCTACGGGCAAAGCACCTCAGTCTAAACAGGGCTAGGTGGATTGGGGGACGAAACACCTCAGTGTATACATGGGTGGGTGGACCTACGGGCGAAGCACCTCAGTCTAAACAGGGGTAGGTGGATCTGGGGGCAAAGCACATCCGAGTATATATTGGTGTTTGGGCCTACAGGCAAAGCATCTCAGTCTATACGGGGTAGGTGGATCTTGGGGCAAAGGACCTCCAAGTATAGATTGGTGTGAGGGCCTACGGGCAAGGCACTTCAGTCTAAACAGGGGTAGGTGGATCTGGGGGCGAAGCACCTAAGTGTATACATGGGTGGGTGGACCTATGCAGTCATTCCAGCTTAAAGGTATCAATTACGGATTTTGGCATGGCCCCCCAGGACTGCCTAAATTTAGTTAAATGTTGGATTGTTTGGTATCGTTGTGTTAGGCTGAAGGCTGTGCTTAACCTTCCGACCCTTTCAGAGCTGGACGCTGTAGTAAACTAACATAAAAGTTAGGTATTCGCGTCTCAAAATATCACATAACATCTTCACTTCACTATCGAAAAGGAAAGAAATGACAAAACCCCATAAAATAGCCTCTTGACATATCTGAACACACCAAGGTTGGTGCGTATGAGAACTTACAAACGTGCTATAGCACCATTACCAAGTCACCAGTATTTTTCATTCTTATATTATTAATGCTTCATTGAGGTCAACTCAAGTACCTTCAGCTATGAAATCAGCTGTGGTCACCCCTCGTATACACTGAGATGTTAAAAAACTGCCACCCTGTTAGCAAACTTCCTTTTGTCTCAAAGGTTTTAAAGAGTTTGGTTGTTCAGCGACTGGCAAGTTACTTGACAGATAACAATCTACATAAATAGCTTCAGTCTGCATACACACCAAGTCAAAGCACAGCGTCAGCACATGTGAAGGTACAGAATAACATCTTTACAAGCATTGACCGGCATGGAATTGTTATACTGATTCTGTTGGAACTAAGTGCAGCATTTGATACCATTGACCATGATGTGCTGATTTCAAGGATGGAAAGCACTCAGGGTATAACAGGTTGATAGACACACAACGGTTAATTGCAATACTTCCCAGCAAACACAAAACATTTGTGCTACGTCTACAAAATATTTTACCCAATATCTGTGAAATATCACTGAAAATGTTTATTAATATTAAAACATTTGGCCTGAAAAATTTTACCATAACATTTCTTATAATATTTGAGTCATTATTTTTAAGACATTTTGAAATACATTTACACAATATTGCAAAAAATATTCATCAAATGCTTCTGAAAAATATTTAGGGCACTCCAATTGAATTACTTGTCTTACAAGTTTTTTTGGAGAAAAAAATCCTGTCAGACTTTTATGTCTTTGGTGTCAAGATTACGGACGAGAGTGCTTTAGAAATTTTCTCTCAGACTCAAAACAGTGCAAGTTTTAAAAATATTCATTTTAAGGACCAAGTATTTTGAATGAAATACGCTATAAACTTTCAAATAATGCATTGTGATTCATGAATACCAACTGTAGTCATAATCATAAGTCATAGAAGTTAACCCATCTTAACATCAAAAAGCCTTATTCCAGATGGTTTACGATACGAACAGCCAGTGGGGCTAGCAAAGGTTTCATGGAACAGCCCTCTCCTAGGTTTTTGGGACTTTTACCAGCCCAGGCTAGTGCTAGTGTTAAGCCCTGACTCGTCGACATCATCATAATTAGATAGAGAAAACATATATAAACACCAGTTTATTGTATAAACGTATATATTTTTAATCTATCACTACCATATTATAGAAAACAAAATAGCTTACCCAGTTGTATTCTAAGTTTCAACTACAGAGAACTAATAGCAAAGCATACTACCTACTATGATGTCGACCCCTAATACTGACAAATTTAATAGCACAAAAACCTCAAAATTACACACATTTCTAAAAGGAATTGCCACTGTTGACTGGGAAATATATAATAAACCATACTCGTGTCAATAAAATCAATTTCAACCAGAGTGGCACAGGCCTTAGTGTGAGCCTCGGGGTGGCGATACCTACTGTTATTCACCTTACAAACAACCAATCAGCAACTAGCCTGTCATCTGATCAGTTGAGGGAGGGCCGCTCACCAAGGGAGGGGGTCAGCCTCTTCAACTAGAAACCTCCAAATCCTCTCTAAAACCCTTTTTATTCCAGTAATTCAGGTACTTAGTGAATTATCAAATATTCAAACCATTCTACCATATTGGCAAATCATATCCTTATTCAAAATTAACCCCAAAAGTTTTATAAGGGAGCATACGATCAATTTAGAATGTAGACATTGAAGACCGTTACTAAACAGGGATTTAGGCAGCTTTCTGAAATCGCCATACTTTGCATTTCTGAAACAACCTCTTTCACTCAATATTGATCCTATGAAGCTTAAATGTTACTACATGATTAAAAACAGTCTCAGGCACGTAGGGATTTTTCATTTTTTGCTCTATATTACTTAATCGAACTTCAGTGAAGCGAAATTCTACAAAAGGATATTGACCATGACTTTAACCTGCTATAAATTCCTTTCGGAACAAAGATTCAATACAGATTGAAAATCATTACGGGCTCGCTAATCTTTTCTATGAAATATATTAACATTAAATGTGTCACACATTTATTGAAGCCGGGAGGTTATATGTAATAACATATGTATTAGAAGTCCATATCTCTGTCTTTTGGAGATGTCACGAAATAAGTTTATAAGAATTTTTGACCTTTCCAGAATCTTACAGCTTTCGTGATATATATAGTTTATTGGGGTTTTATTGTATATAGAGCAAAGTATTGGTCAATTTCTACATGAAAGTCTCACTTAAAAAACGAAGGTCCCGAGCCCCCTTAAGTATTTTTTACATACATCAATTAATTCATTCAGGCTGACTTCTAAATATTCATTGCAAACAATGGTTACTTAATAAATAAAAAAGACCTTTGAGGTATATGTTTCTTTACCTTCTTCACAACCTTCTATTGTATTAGTGAAAGCTTTACCTTTAACAGTATGCCATGGAGCGAGTAAATAGTTCTGTAACACAGACTTTTATTTTGCGCGCAATAGCTTTGCTGGCAGAACTTAAGTTTAGAATTAAGTTTTTCGTTTCTATTTTATATGTCAAGGCTGAGCCGAGAGCCGTCTGTTGTTAATGACGGCACCATATTTACTTTGGCTATAGTGTGTTAGCTGGGCTCAATGTGGAATAAGGCATATCCCTCAGCGTCAAAAAACCTGCCAATATCCCAACATCGGTAGATTTCTTTACAGTTGTTTAGGTTTGATGTTGAAAGATATTTAAAAAGGCAATATACACTGACCAACGAAGATGCCAGAGTGCATGTTCAATGTGATTTCACTATTAACGGTTAGCTGTTTATTTTGAACTCTGCACTTGCGTTTATTAACTCCAAAAACTTTGGAAAATATGTTTACATCATCACCATAACATACAATTGATTTTCTGTTGAAACATGGGTCTATTACTTCAGTCATAGATGGAGTGCTCACCAGGAGTTATCGAGTAGTTTAAATAGCAAAAGAAGAACAATTTATCCAGTAGACGTTGCTTAATATACTTATGCCACTCGGTGGTACATGCTTAGAGCAATTAGAGTAAATAAGGGTCTCGTTATCTGCACTGAAAGCAAAATGTCCACCCATCTTTTGTCTTGGACGGACAGCCAATAAATATACAGTATTACTACAATTGAAAGCAAAATGTCCATCCGAAAGATGAATTTAGAATATTAACGTAAATGCAATAATCAAAACCAAATGTTTCAACTGCTCGGGTATTTGTTATTTATTTGTTTATATAAATGCACCTTACAGTCAATAAGCATATAGCACATTCCATTCTTTTCGACTATTGCTCGTAATTTTATTGCTCTGTAATAAACACCAGGGCAGGAAAAATCAATCACAAACAGCATTGGTTTTGGTAAAATTGTGGACAATCACCTTAATCGAACCTCACCATGATAGTGAGAAGTCTCATAATCGTTATGGTATCCATGAAAGATTTGAAATATCTATTTTTCTATTTCTCGGTTGAGCTGTATATTGATTAACTTAAATTCAACACAGAAATATATTTACAGAATGTACATTACATACACGCATATGCATGCCTAGAAAATAGAGCCTTTTTCAGATGTGTACAAGCATCAATTATTTCATTGAAGTTGACCCCCAATTATTTATTGGGAACAATACCTGCTTTCTAACAAACATACAGTGTACGTGTCTTTGACCTTCCCCATGACCTCATATTGTAATAGTGAAAGCGACTACTTAAAAGTGTGTCATAAAACAGAAGGTAGTTATGTAATCCATAATTTTGTATTTTGCTGACAGTACGTTTGCTGGCAGAAATGAAGAAACAACTACAGAGAAGGCTATTAGTTAAACAAACAGCATATGTTGCCATAACTAAATGAAAGAGAACCCATAGTTCTACCTTTGAGTTACTGGTAGTATTTAGTACTTTCTTATCGATAATATCATAGAACAACAGGAAAGAATGCATTACAATAGCGGCGTCTGGTGTCTCTATAGTTTCCGGAATACGTAGTAGTAGTATAATGTGGTATTACGCATCATTGAATTTATTTTCGTACAACAATGTGTTTATATAACTGATTGTGCCCATTGTATTTGGCGTATTACATGCAGGGTGTATATGCGGCGTGGCGACACATTTTAAGTAATTTAGTAATTTAAAGTAATTTACATGTAGATATTGATACTGAGTCAATGCTTGCTTGGTGTGTTGGCCGCTGGGTCGCCTCTCATATTGTAATTATGTACTTCAAGTGTTAATAACGTTTCTTGGTTCGATAGCCAGCCTGCCTGTCATTGATTCAGTAGTAACTGTTTTGTTTGCAGCACCCTAGTGGTTCTCGCTCACTGTTTGCTAGTGCGGCATTTAAGTCCACTCATGTGTGGCGTATGGTAATGCATTCTTTCCTGTTGTTCTATGATATTATCAATAAGAAAGTACTTAATAGCTCAAAGGTAGGGCTATGGGTTCTCTTTCATTAAACACATGGCCTACATCCATTTTGGGAAAGCTGACTCAAAATCTGATTGGTAAAAAACAAAAGACTACACATCCAAATGTGTGTGATATGATATCAGTCACAATTGCATTGAATGTGAACTTTAAGTCACTCTGTAGTCTGATGTTAGAACATGCGAATAATGCAAACATAAGTTGCATGTGTGTTACATACTAAATAAAATCAAAAAAGAAAACACCTGCATATATGGCGTCCGTTGATCTTTTTTCTGCTTTTATTTCTTAAATATCACCTGTGTACAATACGTATTTTGTTGATATGTCAGGCGAGACATGTACTTGGCGATGTGGGTAAGTATTCATATTCAATAAGTTGATATGTAGACCTGCATTTCTAAACCAAAGTTCTGCCAGCAGAACTATTGCACGTAAAAAAAAGTCTGTATTACAGAACTATTTACTCGCTCCATGGCATACTGTTTAAGGTAAAGCTTTCACTAGTTCAATAGAAGGTCGTGAAAAAGGTAAAGAAACATACACCTCAAAGGTCTTTTTTATGTATAAAGTAACCATTGTTCGCAATGAATATTTAGCAGCCAGCCTGAATGAATTAATTGATGTATGAAAAAAAAAACTTAAGGGGGCTCGGGACCTTCGTTTTTTAAGTGACTTCCATGTAGAAATTGACCAATACTTTGCTCTATATTCAATAAAAAACCCAATAAACTATATATTTCATAAAAGCTGTGAGATTCTGGAAGGGTCAAATATTCTTATAAACGTATTTTGTGACATCTCCGAAAGACAGAGATGTGCATTTCTAATACATATGTTATTACATATAACCTCCCGGCTTCAATAAATGTGTGACACATTTAATGTTAATATATTTCATAGAAAACATTAGCGAGCTCGTAATGATTTTCAATCTGCATTGAAGCTTTGTTCTGAAAGGAATTTATAGCATGTTAAAGTCATGGTCAATATCCTTTTATAGAATTTCACTTCACTGAAGTTCGATTAAGAGCAAAAAATGAAAAAATATCAATATTAAATACATATTGAATGAAAGAGGTTGTTTCAAAAATGCATAGTATGGTGATTTTAGAAAGCTGTCTAAATCCCTGTTTAGTATCGCTCTTCAATGTCCACATAAATTGATTGTATGCTAACTTATAAAACTTTTGGGGTTAATTTTGAATAGGGATATGATTTCCTAATATAGTAGAATGGTTTGAATACTAACGAGATTGGTTAAGATTTCTCTTACTTCACTTACATTTCAATAAAGTTAAAAAGCTAAACTGAATGAAACAAATTTTACAGTTAACAAAAATCAATGAAGAAATATACTAATTGGCTTTGCAGTTGCATCAGAATAGTGCCGGCGGCCAACATTTACATTGCGTGGTGATTAAGTCTCTAAGTGACGAAATCTCCAGCTTCCAGAGAAGGGCAAAGCCATATGGAGCCCCTCACCCCATGTTTATTATAAAGCGGGGATCCCGCGTTCACGATTTCTGAACAAGACTGCAACGTGACTGCCTTGTTGTAATGAAACAAGTAGCAGTCGTGTTACAGCAGAGATAGGGTATTGAAGTCCCTGGTTACAGTCATGTTCAGTCATTAGCTATCAGTCATTTCAGTTTTTCTAGTCATATTTCCAACACGACAGTTTTAAAATATTCAAAACTGTCGTGATTTTAAAGTCTGGGCGTGATGGTCGTGTTGCAATCTTTCATGCTTATTTGTTGTCGTGTTACAGTTATTTTAGACGTGATGGAGGCTTCATTTTAAACTTAAACATATTGGAAAACAAATGACTCCCTAGATAGAGATAGCTAGATAGATAGATGGATGGATGGATGGATAGATAGATTGAACAGATGACTCCTTTGGAATAAGATCCTCCATGATGCAACCAGTTGGAATATCAGGGAGGGGTGTTGGTCGTTTATCAACTGTGTTCCCTTTAGTAATAACCTCGCACAGATCAATTCTTTTCTGTTTGTCTGAGCGGATGACTAAATCTTCTCCGAGTGTTTATTGAGCAGACTGTACTCATCATTCTGGCAGGACAGCGGACAGGACCAATAACTACATTCAAACAAAATAGGATCCCTGGAGATATTTTTTTCATGATGCACCCCGCTGAAATGGCAGGCAGAGTATTGATTGCTTACCTACAAATGTTGCCTTGTGTGATCACCGAGGTGCAGATCCGTTCGTCTCTGCTTGTCTAAACGAATGATGTAAGTCCTCACTGAGGTTGTTTACTCAACAGACTGCACTCATCATTCTGGCAGGTAGGTCGGATTTCTCTTATGTCTCTAAATACTGTAGCAAACAAGCAGATTAATCCAACCTTTATTTCAATCAGGTTTACAAGACATTAGTAATAGTGCTTAGACCTTATACTGTTTACCTCCATCTGCTTTCGAGGTTAGTAATCATATTTCGAGTATGGCACTTAACCCCAAAGAGATAAGTATTACACAGTTATGTCGCTTCCGTAGTTATAACGAAAGTGTCTTTCTTACTATAGAAATGAATTGATCCAATTCCATTTCCGATAAACCATGTTAAACTCCTTTTCCATACAAGCAATAAGTTTGTGTGTATACAACTTTACATTTAAGCAATATACGATGACCATTAGTTTATATTCCATTGTTAATTGATATCTTACATCATGTTGTTTGGTTCATTGAATTCCACTTTCTAGACTCTATACACCTCCCGCCAAAACACCATGAATGAAGTCATTATATGCCGTGTTCTGTAACATATAGTATGGACAATACCACACTAGACCCGTTATGATTTTACAAATAGAATTTAAGAAGTACCGTGGGTAATTCATCCATGCGTTTAATCATATATTCATTTGAATCACACGTGCTCAATAATATCTGTGCTGAATCATTCCTATATCAAACTGCAATCAAATACAGATGAAGCTATATTTTGGTTTAAGATTCATGAATGTATGTATGTGCGTGTGTGTGATTGTGAGCGCATGTGAATATATTTGACTCTTAAGAGTATCATATTTTAACCTGCGGGGGAGATTTTGATTTTGTTTTTTGAAAATCAAAATCAATTATCAGGCTTATTCGGGCTTGACTACCTCTTTTTTATTTACTTCGTGGCGTTCCACAGGATTTCTATTTTTCTTCAACTATTAAAATCTGCGATGAGAACAATATATGGACCCATCGCCATATACAATGTCACAATACCTGCACAAGTTCATCATCCAGAAGCGTATATTTACTGTTTAACCAAATTCATATGCAATATTTCAAACATAAACTGTATATATGTTAGATATATTCGACCTTCAGGTTCTCTTATCCTGCCTTTATAAGGTACCATACCTTTTACCTCATCATGTAAGAAGGGTGCCAGTGACTTGAGGTTGGTGGTTTTTGCCAGGTACTCCGGTTTCCTCCACTACTTACAACTGGCTAGTCATGAATTAGCCACAATAACTACTACTACAGATAATGATAATGACAATGATGATAAAAATAATACTAACAATAATAATAATAATAATAATAATAATAATAATAATAATAATAATAATAATTACCCTCGATATTAAAAACACATTTTCATGAGAAGTCAGTGGTTCCTGCTGACTCTTCTCCAGTCATTTTAGTTATGCTTGAAATGAGATAAAGAACCAGCTCTTAACGTTTCCCAACAAAAGTATTACATTAGAACAGTTATCAACAATTTAATAGATAGATAAAAATATTATACCACTAACTAACTTCAAATGTGTTTTTCTATCGTGGCATACGCAAGGTAATAATTTTCGAAAATGTGACCCAATCACGGTCGACAAATGACAAATGCGGAACTGTGGTCTATTAATATCCATGAGCGGCGATAAAGCACACCTACCTACATTCGCCCTTGCAGCAACTTTGCAGAAAAGAATTACGAAAAATGAAAATTCTGAATTTTGATCTCAGCAAGATCCTTAGCGGCAGCGCAGGCACGGTCTACCAACTGCAAGATCGCATGAGCATGCGATACCTTCACTGCCGTAACCCCGAGAATACTCGTAGCATTAAGAAATTACGAACAAATATGTAAATTTAACTAAATGACCAAAGTTCGTAGAGAATAACTAGGACGACTGCAAATGACATGCGCTTCAGCCGGAATAACATCCCATGCATCTATCAATTTCATATCTGTTAGCCGAGCTTTCTGAACTATTGGTACATAGGTTAGGTAGCACTTAGTGTGTGGTCGCAGGGATATATGTGTGCTCTAATATTTTTTTCATTAAAATAAATGCCAAACGAAAAAAAAGGAGGATTTCTCTGATTCTTGCACCTGTTACAACTGCCTAAACACGCCCTAGCCGCAATTTCGCAGGAAAACTGACAAAACATGAAAGTTTCTAATTCTGGTCTCAACAGGCAGGGTCTACCAACTGCAAGGTCGCAGTTCGTGTAGAATGCAATACCTTCGCTACCCTACCCCTCGAGAATACTCGTAGCATTATGAAATTACAAACAAATATGTAAATATTACTGAATGACCAAAGTTCGTTGAACTAGGACGAGTGCAAATGACATGCGATACAGCTGGTTTAATATCTTATTTATCAATTTCATATCTGTTAGCCAAGTTTTCTGAACTATTGATACATTTGTATTGTAGCCCTAAGTGTGTGGTCGCAGAGATATATGTGTGCTCTGATATTTCTTTTCCATTAAAAGAATTGCCAAACGAAAAATAAGGGGTGAGAAGATAGAACTAGAATTAATCATGAGTGATGTTGCAATCAGATATCTAGGTGCTCTGATCTTTTTTGCCAATTTGAAAAATATCATGGTTACTGTCTGCAGGGCGGGTACTTTCTAGTTAATTACAAATTTATAGATCAATAGTTGTTGTAATAATCAAAAGCTCACTATTGTCCACGATTATGCATATCCTACTGTCCCTTACTTCTCCAAGTAATGATACCTTTACTGAAATAGATCAACATTTCACGAGTTTTCTGTGGGATAGCAAAGCACCAAATACCAACAGAATATCCTTGAAGCCAGGACAGAAGATGGTTGTTTAAGATACCTGAATTTGAAAAAGATCAATTTGGTTCTGAAGGTTTCCTTGATCAACAGAATCTATAAGAATTCTGAGGGTTTGTGCTTTTTCCCGGAACACTACAGAATGATAAAATTATTCATGTATGGTCCGGAATATGCCAAGAAACTAGCCATTGAAATTTATAATTTCTTTTGGGAGGATTTCGTACTAAGCATTGGTTCCTTATACTCAAGATGCAGTGAATTAACCACATACGAATCCCTTTTAGAACCACTATGGTATAGCACATGATTATCTTTACAATTTAATAATCTTTGGCTTTACAAGGGCTTAGAATAATTAATGATATACTAAATCCTGTTGGTGAGCTGATGTCAAGAATGGAAAGTACTACACAAGTACAATGTAAAAATGCAAAATGCAATTTTTTGGAATATGAACCCGTATGTTTTAGAATACAACATTTAGGTATTCTCCACAGAAAAACCTTAATCAGGACTGGTCCTGGGCTTCCTTTGATTCTTGTCTAATTGTCAATACGCAACAGAATTGAACATAGGCCCAATGTTTTGATAAACACACACAATTGCTGGCCGAGTAAATTCAACGAAGACATTTATTAGGATACAGTCAGACACTTTCAAAAGATATCAGAAGACAACAGAGAACGCCCTTTCAAGATATATTTATTATAAACTCATCTCATTCACAACAGAATAATGACTGATAACAGACTGTCCAAAATGCAAATTTAGTCTATCCCAAATTGTTACCTCCGTGGCCAGCTTGAAACAATAACACATCCTGCCAGGACGTATTTCACTTATGGAGAATTATTGAAGAATGGATGCGACCCAAACTGAGTAACTTCTCGAAATTTTCAGAAATTGAGAAATGTTTGGAATGTCTCCTTCTCTTGGGAATATGGTTTCAGCAGCCACGGGGGAAACGGCGTTGTGAAATGTCAGTTAAACGTTACGAAATGGCTTATAATTCAAATGCAATATGAAGAATATTGTACTAACATTGCGATGTCTATAAATAGATATGAAGAAAAGTGGCAACTAGTTAGTATTAGAAGAGGTATAACACAATAACCATCCTGTACTCATTACGCAACCGCGAGATGAAAGCTATCGACCTATTCTGATGTACAATGGCCAACTGTTTGAACCTTTTTTTAGGCTTGTAAAAATAGAAAAACTGTTTGAACCTGTTATGTTTATGTTTGTGACAATAAAACATCTATAGTCATTGGTATAAAGAATTTAAAAAAAGGCTTTTGCCAATGTAGAAAAGTGTGGTCGATAAAGTTAAGATATATATGCTATGCCAGGTAGTTCATCAAGGTGTTGCTATTACAACTAGGTGCCGGAAAGGTCAATATATTCACTGCTGACAATGGTGCAAATGCAGGGAAAACCTAAGGTATGCTTTGTCAAAAAGCTGTATAACGTTATTGCTCGAACAGAGGGTGAGATTTTGACTAGTCCCTTGCCTTGAATCTTTAATATAAAAATACATAGAATTATGGAACACCATCAAAGTTCCATCCAAGCCATCAAAAGACATGAGTGTATTACAACCAATAATGCAAGAACTAACCAATAATCTAGCAATTGACCTATCGTGTAATAAAGTTTATCAACGATAATGAAATAACTAAATATTTAACCGATTGTGTAATAAACACCTCAACCAAACTGGGATATCTATGGGTAACCATTGGTGAATGAACTTTTACTGATAATCAATAACTTCAAAATTCAACAGTATCTTACTGACTTCGTGGGGTTTTGGTGCCTAACATACAGAATAAGTAATTGCCTCTCTTTTAATGCCTGGGTTTGATTCATATGCACTAAAATCACACACAGTCAGTAGAATAATGTTAAGATATAAAGTTATTACGCTATTCTGTTAAATATTACATTATTGGTTGATTTTTCTAAAATTGGTATATCAGATGATGGCTGAATATGTGTTTGAAACATTTCCTAAAACATATCAAAATTTCCACATTACCTCCGATCTATTTTTGATATACTCTATCAGACCGACAGATCCCACTTAGTCAGTATACTATTACGTGAAGGCCTCAGTTTGAAGGCCTCAGTTTCATTCATTAGAACTTCAATTCAAACATCCCTATCGTGTAATCTTGATCGATTGATATGTTGTAAAAAATGGGTTCATACATAGAATTAGCTGTAATCTAGATAACTTATTCTAGAAAAAGAATCCTCTGATTATGTAACAACTGATGAACTAACTTATACTGATAACATTTGTTAACTCAAGTAATGATGTATCAAATATCAAACCCGTCACCAATTGTTTTTGCTGCAAATGCGAAGCTATAGTTATTTTCCTTTTGAGCTAATGGTATGGTTAAGGTGATGCTCTCTGTATGATGAAGCACCCATTCTAATTGAAAAGATCACTTGAAACGGTTATTTTCATTTTCATTTTGACACTTAAGTATTTGAAAATGAAACAACTTAAAAATGTGCACAAAGGTAATTTTCCATTGGATCTGCTAAAGTTTTTTGAAAATCAAAACTTTTGAAAATTACTAATTTATATTCATATATTTGCCACTTGGTGTTTAATTTGATTGCAGACGATCTTGTTCATATATACCATAAAGTGATAACAATACTCATATATTTTCAAAAATGTTCGTGTTACATTTTAGGCATAAGCCGTCTACATGATATAGTATGGGAATATGATTACGGAAAAATGAATCGTGACGATTGAATTACAACAATAAATGAAAATTGAAAATGAAAATAGGAAAATGAACTTAGAGTCATGTCTTGTATTGGAATATACATAGGTATATACTAATTAATCTAATACAGTTGGTCACTTTCTTGAAAGAATGAAAGTTCTTATTCAATGTAGAAAGATGCACCTCATCAGGTATTATACAGTTTGTGTAACTTTACTAATTTATCTTCCTTTACATTTTAGTGATCGAACATAGAATGGAACTAGTTTTGGCGACTTGGTTCTTCTCCTGGATCTCACGTGAGTCAGCCTTATATAATCACTAAATGTAATGCTTACGTTTCTAACATATCGGCGGCAGAGTGGTAATTTGGCAAACTGATTTAAGATAAAACGATTAGCTTGTTTGTAATCGAAATGGTAAGTTAACACCATTCTCCACGCGGAAAGAACTTGTTTTTGTATCAACTAGGTTATCAACGCTTCAAATTACACTAGCATGATGAAACGATCATGTGCAGTAATTGCAGTAACGTCAAATCCCTTTCCGATTTGTAAACCAAGTTCCCATCTATGGCGACCCCTGATAAGTCAATAACAGGTTGTTTTGACCATAGCTTACATCAGTAGGAACGTCGATGTGCATAAGCCTGCAGGTATGTACTGTAATTGTTATGTTATAGAGAAACAACTCGGAACTGTTGATTATTAAAGTTGATCAATGGGCGCCGCAGGGACGATTTGATTAAATTTGATAATCAACAGTTCCGAGGTGTTCCTAAGATGATTTCACACGTCCTCCTTCACGCAATATCATTATATTATACATTTTAATTGTGGTTAAAACAACTAAATGTATATCTTGTTTCCAAACAACCCTATCAGTACTCCTACTGGCGTCCATGGGATGTGATCTAGCACCCCTGCTGCCGGGGCCAGCGGTATCATTGGACCTGATTGCCCTGAAATCATATTAGGCCATCCTATGTTCAGTTGCGTGAAGACCTGAATAACCCCAACATTCAATGTCATCCAAGAATAGCTAAATTGACGTCCGATGTTAGAATACTTCAAACTATCATATTATTGGCCGAATACCCCTTCAGAATCATGAGACATTCCAAAAATGAAGTGATTTGATAAAACACTGGCATTCAATAGCTCAAGGCATGTGATTATGAATTCCCTCGTGAGTTAGGACTGCAGACACTAGTGGAGGTTGTTACTACTACGCTCATGGATTACATGCTAAGGAGTATACCACACATTGCTTTACATCACGGGCGGATCCAGGATTTCAGGTTAGGGGGTGGGGCGTTGATTTAGATGGACGAGGTCCGCGATTGCCATAGCACATCGCCACACTTGGGGGGCCTGGATATTGGTTTTGTAGATGTTCACTTCAGAAGGGCATTTGAAGAGCAAATATGTATATAAAGTGATAATGAAACTTATGTATATGTAGCATACATAAGTTGATATAAGCATATCCCCAGGGAATCCGCCTATGTACATCGCCACCGCATTCCCGTATATTCTTAACTAGGATAATATTGTCCAAATACTTTTTTGGGTTAAATGTTGCTCTGTAACTACGCTTGACCTGGAAAGCTAGTCAAAGGACATGCAAAAGGTTGTTGTGTTGAGTTCCAATAAATAAGCTGATTCTCTAAAAAATAACCATCACTTATTAATGATGAAATTTTCCAATTGTGGTTCAGTTTCTGATAAATTAAAAGTGTGTCAAAATCATGAGAAAACGCATTTTGGCATATGCATGCTTTAACTAAATGTTGAACACTTGGTCGAAACGTTATTTCGTCTGCCATGTTTAGGATACGTTCTACGTAAGCAGTTGTTATTGGAGAAGGAAACCGAAGTAACACCACCCTAAGTGGGTGGCAACTTTCACACATGCCTCAAGCCAAATTGCAACGTGATTGTGGTACAGGACAGTGAACAGTCACACAGAGGCAACGCAATGAATGTAGGGTAGAATTGGTGGCTTCGTGTGCCTGTTAGTTTCAGTGTTATCAAATGGTGATTAACGAGGGTTAATCTGTAATACTAACAGAAACGTTTCTGTTAGTATTTCTGTCTACCTCCACAAAGAGGTTGCAGTAATATATTGCGAATGATAACTAATTCACTGGGTGACTCATATAAATGATAAATGAATGATTTTTGCAGGCACCAACACACACACATATATATATATATATATATATATATATATATATATATATATATATATATATATATATATATATATATATATATATATATATATATATATGTATATATATATGAATTTATATATATATATATATATATACATATATATATATATATATATATATATATATATATATACATATATATATATATATATATATATATATATATATATATATATATATATATATATATATATATATATATATATACATATATATATATATATATATATATATATATATATATATATATATATATATACTGTATATATATATGTATATATACATATATATATATATACATATATATATATATATATATATATATATATATATATATATATATATATATATATATATATATATATATATATATATATATATATATATATATATATATATATATTTTCAATTTTAAAACTTACCCACATTACATTTTGCCGGATCCTCATCATTCGCAGCCTCGCTCATATGAGAATACTATGGCCGGAAAGTGAAAAATGCTGCAGGAAAGTTTGAGTTTCATTTTTTGTAAAAGCTGGTATATACTTGCCCAACCATCAATCTAAAAAACTCCCTGTTATCTTATACTCAATATCTGGATGGGCAGGAAACCAACATATCTTACAAAATCATATCAAGTATTCACATTTCAAATACAGCCTTAAGCCGACAATCCATTCTTGTGATATAGGCCAAACAAGATATTTCAGGAATGCAGCCTCATTCTAAAATAAATTCATTGAACGGGCTGATTTATGAAAGAAGGGTACATCCACATCATATAAAGTATTGCCAGGTCAAATATATCTGCTATCCTACAAGTTGTTTTCAAAGTATAGGTAAAACGAGATTTTTGCCGAAAGCAGTCTCATTATGAAATTAGTAGGTCAAGACTCATAAAAGTGAAATGCACATCTCGTCATGTGAAATATTTGTCTGTTAAATCTTGTTACAACCAGACGTTCTGTTTTGAAGATATTGCTTGCACAAAAAAGTGTGATATTCTCCATTTGAGAAGGTCAGAGTGAGGAAAAGAATTTGCTGGTCATCTATCGAAATTCTGTTCATAACCTATATGCAAATAAAAATTTCAGGACAAAAATCCAGGTGAAGATTGCAAGGTTAAAGAATGTTTGTGAAGCGATTGTGAAGAACATGTGTAGCACTATGGATTTAGAAGGAAAGGTCCATATTTGGCAGGGAAAAGATTTTCTTTTAATTGATTCATCCTCCATATTAGCTGATTCGCTATGATAGATCGTTCCACTATTTGCCAAAGTCTTAATCATCTCTAATTGAAATGGTTGATTACAATTGAGATATCAACCAGTAATGCTGTGTATTACTCTGAGATGAAGGGTTCTGTATGCAGGGTGTCCCAATACAACATTGTCTGGAGGTAAGGTACTCAGGAAGTCCATTAATTCCTCAGACCATTCAATAGCTGTGTTGTTATGTGTACGACCTGGAATACCACTGACAACATGACATACTCTTCCATTTTTGTCAACTACATACTGCACATTCATTAAGTGACATGATTTTCCATGGCGGGCACAAAGATATGCATCAAAGCATGGTCTGGACGTTGAATTATAATGATTGCTCCATCTATGTACAAGATCACACATTGAAGTTGTCCATAAGCGTATATTACGGGAGTACACAAATCGTGAATGCAGCAGACAGGATCATGTTGTCACCACCATTGGCGAAATGTTAATACCAAATGTAATAGCAAAGCGTTATGTAAAATCTCAGCTTTACATTCCTGGATACCATTTCAAACCTTATTTCTTTGGTCTCTAGCACTGATCTCTAGATCGTTAGAGCAGACCTGGCAGCATGTGCTCTGTTATTGGTAAGCATATAAAAGTAACAGAAAACTGTAACACGAACACATGTCCTAACACAAATTTTTCGAGCAGTATTACATCAATGTTACACTTGAAGATCAGTCTTAATGAAACAGTGTTAAGGTGGGAAGTCTGTTATTCAAACATTATTTTATTGTAAGAAAGTGTTTAATTAACACTGTGCCCATCTGAGAGGGTATTAACAGCCATGATAACTCGGCTATAACACTAACACTAACAGGTGACACAATAATAATTGAAAATGATAAGTACGTACATTTGATTTCAGTCGGAAATAGCGTCTACAGCCCTCTACTCCCAGTATGCTCTTCTAACACCCTGCCCTTGGGTCTGAGGGAGGTGGAGTCCGGCACAGAGGCGGAGTGTAGCGCCAGGGGGAGCTGTTATACAAATACGACATGCACTGGTTGTCAACACTGCTTTAAGGTGAACCCACGTAAGTATGAAACAATACACTCCACGGAAGAACTACAGCATACTAGTATATGTATGCATGCATGCATGGGTGGGTGGCACTTCGATATTTGGACTTGCTCTATTTGTCCACGCCAGGAATCCCACCTTGTGTCCCACCTTGTGTCTCATGTCTCATGAGTACCCAGAATTTCATAAAGACAAACTGACGCTATCAAAGTGTTTGATGACATAAAATACAAAAGAGGCCAGGTTCAAATACAGCATTAATTTTACTTATGGCTGTACTGCTTTGTCATTTATGCTTACTAATTACAAATAGCGGTCATCCTGTACTTAACGACCTCGATTCTGGTAAGTACCAGAATATTTTCAGAGAATTTTGTAATTCTGGTACGTATCAGACTTATAGATCCAGACAATACTGGTACGTACGTACCAGAATTATTGTTCCCGTCTCAAACCCATTCGGTAAATTCGGGAAGATTAAGCACACGTTAACATTACCCTTTATACAGTAGATGTCTTGAGCGTTTCTGTTATTAGAAGTTCCTACATGCTGCATAGTTACTGTCCTGGCACAGGAACTTGCTCCAGCTCAGAACTACTTCAATAGTCTACTATATAGTAGACCTATCCAGTAGGTAAAAGCCCTAGATATTACCTGAAACATCTCAAGACCCTCCAGTATGCGCAGACCTTTGGGGGAACACCATATCTACTGCATGATAGACTATCAAAGTATGACTGGGCCGGAGCAAGTTCCTGTGGTCCTGGCAGAATTCACCAGCGTGCTTAGATCAGTCACACGGCCGAAGCCGGGTCGAAGGCAATTCTGATAGGCATCAGAATTGTACCAACAAATCAGCTGCAAACTAGTGATTGGAGCGGATTAGATTTGTCTATCAGACAATTTTGGTACATAACAGAATGCACAATTATGGCATACACAAGAAATTTGCTTTATGCGTTGGCCAGTTCTGATATTAATATATATATATATATATATATATATATATATATATATATATATATATATATATATATATATATATATATATATATATATTTATGCATATATATATATATATATATATATATATATATATATATATATATATATATATATATATATATATATATATATATATATATATACCAAGAAGACTAACGGTTACTTGTGTTGTTGCCTTTTCAGTGTTGCACGATGGCGTTATACCGCTCAGCCCAGCAAATGCATCTCAGAATTCCCTCTTGGATGTGTTCTTTCCTGCATTGGCTTTGGATGGCGTATTTGACACAAAAGCGCGGATCCATTCTTCGCTTTGCGCGTGCACACACACAGCTGTTTTTGGTTCCAACCCATGGTGGGCTGTAGATATGGGGATCAAGTATAAGGTTGATCAGGTCTGTCTTCTAAACAGAGGAGATGAGTTTGGTAAGTATAAAATTAACGTCATCTGGCATGGATAGCTTCTGCGTCAGTTAGGCTTAGCCAGTGCCAAAACGTAGCGTACAGTTTCTTGTATACCTTTCAGAGGCATGTTCAGGCACCCAGGGGGGGGGGGGGGGGCACTCAGGTACAGAGGGGGGCCGCACCCGCGTTACGTATTTCTTTTTTTAAGACCTCCGCATGTCCGCGATTTTGTAAAAGAAGGGTACTTTTTTGTACCCAGGTACGAAGTATGGGGGTCAAAATCCCCTTACAATCCACGAAATATACGCGGCTCTGACGCCGAGTGGCTGGGCTTCCGAGTTTGCTGCCGCCACTTGCTGCCGCTAAACACGCAGAGGATTATAGAATCTGAAGTTAAAATACGTGTTCCCGTTCATCCAATGTCAGTGTTTTGATTAAAGAAGGGGTGTTTATTTAGTGGAAAAAATCAGCGTTTTATTAAAATAAGGGTGATTTTTTGGCCAGAAATCAGTGCTTTAGGGGTATCTTTTAATTTTGATAACGAGCGTATGCACCCCCTTAAATACCCAAGTGCCCCCCCCCCCCCCTCCGGGGTTCAGGCATTCGACAAGCTGACAGTTGCATATAAAGCTTAACATCCATTTAAATTCATTTAAAATGTACCTCACAATAAGATTTCCATGAAACTGTTCTAGGTTATCTTTGTCAGATCTCCTTGGAAATCCAAAATAAAAAATGGGGGTCACTAGTCATTCCGTCGATATAGGTGGCGCCAAAGTGGCGCTGAATTTGCAAATTTCACGTCTAACATTGAAAGTCCATTTAAAGAATACCCCGCGATAAGAATTTCATCAAACCTTGCACAGGCTTTCATTGTCAGGTCCCCTTTGAATATCTAACATAAAAAGGGGGGGGGGGGGGCGGGGGAACAACAGCCATGCCGTCCATATAGCTGGTGCCAAAGTGGCAAACAATGTAATTCGCAAACAGAAGTGCCATTTTATATCGACGGCAGGACTGGGACAGGTTCACGTTTTCAGTTGTGATCTTGCCCATTTCCTGAACATAAGTTAGATACTAATATGTGCAATATGTTCCAATTTACTGCGTTCCTTATTTCTTGGTAACTTATTAGATTTATCCTGAATTGATTCCAACATAGGCGAACGGCTGAATGACTTTAGAGTCCAGCTCTCTAACAGTGGACCGGAGCCTCCAAGTGATGCCGCTATGTGTCACCACTACACAGGGACTGCCCCCAGCAGAGCTTGGACCTGTGTACAATGCTCCTCCCAGGCCAAACAGACTCCCTACCAATGGCTCTCTGTATTCATTCCGGGCTCAACAGTGCTCACCCTCTGTGAAGTGATTGCATACCGAGGTATTACTTTATCAGACATATACAAATACAGTATTTTATGTGTATGCTTATTTCTGTGTGATGCACCGTCAGGCAGTTCACGCCTTTTTTATTACAGGGTGACTCACTTTATTACGCCAGCCTCTTGTTTGCTTGATGCTGGACCTTTCATATGTACTTGCAAGGTCTCCTTATCAAACAACAAAAGCAATAAGAGTGTAATATGACGCTGGCATGGCCAGGAAGCGAGCGAAGCTTTGGATGATCATTTATTTTTTACTTCTGACCAAAATACAGCATTGATTGACCGTAAATTAATGGCATACAAAACATTACGATTTTAAACTGTCTTAAAATTTATATTTCGCAGCTGATTTTGACGAGAATGCAATGGCCAGTAGAATGAATTCTGGCGGTTCTATCGATCTAAACCGCATTACAATTGACCCACGGACAGGCGAGAAATTCAGTTTTAACTTGGATATAGTAGCGGCCACGGCGTGGTATGGCCAGGAAGCGAGCCGAGAATTGAGCCACGGACGGGCGAGAAATTCAGTTTTTACGTGGATATAAATGTAGTAGCGGCCACTTTCATTCATATTTCGCAACTGATTTTGACGAGAATTCAATGGCCAGTACAATGAATTCTGGCGGTTCTATCGATCTGAACCGCAATGGCCAGTAGAATGAATTCAGGCGGTTCTAAACTGCATTAGAATTAAGCCACGGAGGGGCGAGAAATTAAGTTTTAACGTGGATATACATGTAGAAGCGGCCACTTTCATTCACGCACGTGCATTCATGCATTTCATCCAATGGGATGAAATGTAAGTGTTTGGTATTGTTGTACTGCACATTACGTCATTGTCGACCAATGAAATCGGTCGTTACTTAACCTACTAAAGATTCCTCCAGAACGGAAGTCGTCCGCACGTTGCCTCGCACGTTGGACGATATTGTTGTCCCGCACGTGGGACGGTGACAACTTTCTGGGTCCGTGTATGTATTTCATATTTCCATTTCATATAGTGACGTCATATACACTCATATACACACGCTCAATTGACGGATTGCGAGGCTTCGCGAAAGGCCTACGGCCTTTCGAGCTTCGCTCGCTAATATGACGCTGGCATGGCCAGGAACCGAGCGAAGCTTTGGATGATCATTTTTTTTTTTACTTCTGACCAAAATACAGCATTGATTGACCGTGAATTAATGGCATACAAAACATTACGATTTTAAACTGTCTTAAAATTTATATTTCTGATTTTGACGAGAATGCAATGGCCAGTAGAATGGATTCTGGCGGTTCTATCGATCTAAACCGCATTAAAATTGACCCACGGACAGGCGAGAAATTCAGTTTTAACTTGGATATAGTAGCGGCCACGGCGTGGTATGGCCAGGAAGCGAGCCGAGAATTGAGCCAAGGACGGGCGAGAAATTCAGTTTTAACGTGGATATACATGTAGTAGCGGCCACTTTCATTCATATTTCGCAACTGATTTTGACGAGAATTCAATGGCCAGTAGAATGAATTCTGGCGGTTCTATCGATCTAAACCGCAATGGTCAGTAGAATGAATTCAGGCGGTTCTAAACTGCATTAGAATTGAATTGCATTCATATGATTTCGCAACTGATTTTGACGAGAATTCAATGGCCAGTACAATGAATTCTGGCGGTTCTATCGATCTAAACCGCAATGGTCAGTAGAATGAATTCAGGCGGTTCTAAACTGCATTAGAATTGAGCCACGGACGGGCGAGAAATTAAGTTTTAACGTGGATATACATGTAGAAGCGGCCACTTTCATTCACGCACGTGCATTCATGCATTTCATCCAATGGGATGAAATGTAAGTGTTTGGTATTGTTGTACTGCACATTACGTCATTGTCGACCAATGAAATCGGTCGTTACTTAACCTACTAAAGATTCCTCCAGAACGGAAGTCGTCCGCACGTTGCCTCGCACGTTGGACGATATTGTTGTCCCGCACGTGGGACGGTGACAACTTTCTGGGTCCGTGTATGTATTTCTTATAGTGATAGTGACGTCATATACACTCATATACACACACGCTCAATTGACGGATTGCGAGGCTTCGCGAAAGGCCTACGGCCTTTCGAGCTTCGCTCGCTAATATGACGCTGGCATGGCCAGGAAGCGAGCGAAGCTTTAGATGATCATTTTTTTTTTACTTCTGACCAAAATACAGCATTGATTGACCGTAAATTAATGGCATACAAAACATTACGATTTTAAACTGTCTTAAAATTTATATTTCGCAGCTGATTTTGACGAGAATGCAATGGCCAGTAGAATGAATTCTGGCGGTTCTATCGATCTAAACCGCATTAAAATTGACCCACGGACAGGCGAGAAATTCAGTTTTAACTTGGATATAGTAGCGGCCACGGCGTGGTATGGCCAGGAAGCGAGCCGAGAATTGAGCCACGGACGGGCGAGAAATTCAGTTTTAACGTGGATCATGATATACATGTAGTAGCGGCCACTTTCATTCATATTTCGCAACTGATTTTGACGGGAATTCAATGGCCAGTACAATGAATTCTGGCGGTTCTATCGATCTAAACCGCAATGGTCAGTAGAATGAATTCAGGCGGTTCTAAACTGCATTAGAATTGAATTGCATTCATATTTCGCCACTGATTCTGACGAGAATTCTGGCCGGTTCTATCGATCTAAACCGCAATGGCCAGTAGAATGAATTCAGGCGGTTCTAAACTGCATTAGAATTGAGCCACGGACGGGCGAGAAATTAAGTTTTAACGTGGATATACATGTAGAAGCGGCCACTTTCTTTCACGCACGTGAATTCATGCATTTCATCCAATGCGATGAAATGTAAGTGTTTGGTATTGTTGTACTGCACATTACGTCATTGTCGACCAATGATATCGGTCGTTACTTAACCTACTAAAGATTCCTCCACAACGGAAGTGGTCCGCACGTTGCCTCGCACGTTGGACGATATTGTTGTCCCGCACGTGGGACGGTGACAACTTTCTGGGTCCGTGTATGTATTTCTTATAGTGATAGTGACGTCATATACACTCATATACACACACGCTCAATTGACGGATTGCGAGGCTTCGCGAAAGGCCTACGGCCTTTCAAGCTTCGCTCGCTATTAGGATTCAGAATTGAATTATCACTTACATTGTCACTTCAACTGCACCTTTAAGTGTCAAAAGAATGAGTAATTGTTAAGGGGCTAAAATCACTGATAAATGACTAATATCATGTTATGATGGAAATAAATCAGAGCTGATGGGTGCTTGTTCTGTAACCCGTCATGGGTGGACGTCTAGAGGCTCATAGTTTGACATTGTCCTTTGTCGGCCATCCATGATGGGGTACACACGAAACATTGGCCAGCTATGATCTCTTCCTATTATCTTTTACTTCTGAGATGGGTTGCAAGACCTTTCACTTCTAACCACTGTTCACCCTGCCATGGTGGGTTGCAGAACCTTCACTTTAAACCAATGTTCTCCCTACCATGGTATTTTGCTCAAACGTTTGCTTTTGACCAGTGTTCACCTTACCATGGTATCTTGCTCAAACGTTTGCTTTTGACCAGTGTTCACCTTACCATGGTATTTTGCTCAAACGTTCGCTTTTGACCACTGTTCACCTACCATGATATTTTGCTCAAACGTTGTTTTGGCCAGTGTTCACCATAACCATGGTATTTTGCTCAAACGTTCGTTTTTGACCACTGTTCACCTACCATAATATGTTGCTCAAATGTTCTGTTTTGGCCAGTGTTCATTACCATGAGAGGTTATCATGGTATACCACAGTTTATTCCTATCATTTACGTGTTTCTAATCATGTTCCTCCTATTTATCCAGTTCCAGAGAGTGTCGTGAAGAGTACGTTTCTCACCGACAACAACGCTGCCATTTTGAATGACAACAGGAACGACACGTGCATCACGATCCCTTCACTCTCCCAGCAGCCAGGCATCATGAACATGCGCCTACAGCACCTTTATGGGGCGCCAGGTACTCATCACGTCAAACTACATGTCGTCAATTGGCAGTGTCAACCAAACATTATGTATGTTCCAGATAAAGTAACTTACCGCGAACAGGACAACTTTACTGGTTTATTCAATAAGTGTGCCTTTCGTTGGCAAGTTGCCAACACCGATGGCATATCAACATGTTTGTACCAATGTCCGTGTTCGTTTGCTGACTGTCGATTCATATTTCTCAGGACATTTGAGGTAGTAGAAGTTAACCATAATTGGCAACTGTGTGAAATCGAACATTGAGATGATAAGGTACCATTTTACATATATATGTATATTCTGATGTGATATAGGCACGGCAATAGGTATGTATGCAATCGACATATACAGTAAGCTTATTTATATAACATTATTCAAGTCAAATTCGATTTTTTGTCACAATTTTTAGATATTTTACTGATTTCTGGAGTGATATATGTAATAACCCTATTTCCAGAATGGTGGCAACATAAAAGAATGTTTAACAATAACTTTCCTTGTAGCTTATGAGTGCTTCTTTTCCTGTGTACAAAACCTGAGGTAATGTATGTTTCTATCTTCGGAAATAGTGGATTATATTCAGGTGTCATCTCTAATCCTTGCGTTTTTATAGTTCAATCTACGCGGTCATTAACCTATTTTATATGGTGTTCATTTAAAATATTAGCAGAAAATGATATTCAACTCATACGGTGAATGTTATTCTTAGGGATCTTACGCAATTTAAACTTTGTATGATAAATACCTGTCTGAGTGAAAGTTATTAATTTATATAGATTATACACACAACCCTATTTTCTATTGCCTGTATCACTTTAAAAAGTATCCACTAATGACATGGCACAAGCATAAAGGACAAGAAACTTTCTTGTCTTTTATTAGCCGCAATATCACGCATTTGGTTGTGTGTAATCAATACATCAAAAGTACACTTATTACCCTGACAGCGTTTCTGTAGAGCTCATTGAGAACAATGTGCTATCTTACATGTAAAGGCAACTGATCTGTAAGTAAAAAAAGGCGCCACAGATACATGGGTTTTACATGTGATATAGGTTTATTGTGAGATGTTTAGGTCAAACTACACACCTTCCTTATAATCAGACCAACTGTGATTCCCAACGCCACCATACAAATATTAGAAAGAGTCTACGAGTCGATATATATATATATATATATATATATATATATATATATATATATATATATATACTATATATATATATATATATATAATATATATATATATATATATATATATACATATATATATATATATATATATATATATAAAAATAGAGAGAGAGAAACAGTATCTCACCAAACATGATTGTTTCAGACACCTATTTTGGGTGTCAAATGATAATAGATTTGCTTGAAATTTGGCACATAGATAGCTACTTTGAGTATTGCAAAGGGAAGCGTATTTCATGTTTTTCAAGTTTGACTTTGTATTCTAGTATTTGAAAAGCACTTTTTCACTTTCAACCGAAGCTTTCTCTCATTACTTTTCCACTCTACACTTTGGAATTGTGTGTACCCATATGATGGTAGTAAGGTTTATGTATTAAGTATTTTATGCTTTAAGTATTTCTCATCAGAAGACTTTCTATGTTGTATTTCCGTTGCCAGTGTAATTCTATGTATATATGTGTACGAGCGTTGTATAATTTTGTGACATTTGAATTTAACACTTACAATATTACTTTGACACACACACACACACACACACACACATATATATATATATATATATATATATATATATATATATATATATATATATACATATATATATATAATATATAATATATATATATATATATATATATATATATATATATATTATACATATATATATATATATATACATATATATATATATATTATATGCATATAGTTCATTGTTTATATAGTTCACTGTGGTTATTGGCTCCAAGCGTGAGTTCGCAGGTTTGAGGTCTGCTGGATTCCCAAGCGGGTTGGCCTAGTCGTCTATAAAAATGTGCGGCGTTGTGGAGGACTGCCTATGGTCCTTCTGCAACTGAAAGACCCTTGGAACTATTTGTGAAGAGAAGGGAATTTCTTCCCGGTTCTGGGTTTCTATCTCGACGCGATATAACCTAAGCCGTTCCATTTAAAAGTGTGGGGGGGGGGGGGGGGGGGGGAGGGGGGGAGGAACGGAAGCTAATTAAAAATTCGGCACCCCCCCCTTCCAGCCCTAGTTTCAGAATTCGGGGGGGGGGCGGGTGAGGGGGGTAAAGCAATTCAGAATTCGCCCCCCCCCCCCGAGCCAAAAAAATCCTCTCTTCCCCCCCTAATACAGTGTCAAGATCGGTGTTAGCGTCAAGAAATGTCATCAGTATATATATACAATACA
>OZ012684.1:12500-62634 GCA_963942565.1 Maea johnstoni | reverse complement strand
CATTTCCTGAACATAAGTTAGATACTAATATGTGCAATATGTTCCAATTTACTGCGTTCCTTATTTCTTGGTAACTTATTAGATTTATCCTGAATTGATTCCAACATAGGCGAACGGCTGAATGACTTTAGAGTCCAGCTCTCTAACAGTGGACCGGAGCCTCCAAGTGATGCCGCTATGTGTCACCACTACACAGGGACTGCCCCCAGCAGAGCTTGGACCTGTGTACAATGCTCCTCCCAGGCCAAACAGACTCCCTACCAATGGCTTTCTGTATTCATTCCGGGCTCAACAGTGCTCACCCTCTGTGAAGTGATTGCATACCGAGGTATTACTTTATCAGACATATACAAATACAGTATTTTATGTGTATGCTTATTTCTGTGTGATGCACCGTCAGGCAGTTCACGCCTTTTTTATTTCAGGGTGACTCACTTTATTACGCCAGCCTCTTGTTTGCTTGATGCTGGACCTTTCATATGTACTTGCAAGGTCTCCTTATCAAACAACAAAAGCAATAAGAGTGTATTAGGATTCAGAATTGAATTATCACTTACATTGTCACTTCAACTGCACCTTTAAGTGTCAAAAGAATGAGTAATTGTTAAGGGGCTAAAATCACTGATAAATGACTAATATCATGTTATGATGGAAATAAATCAGAGCTGATGGGTGCTTGTTCTGTAACCCGTCATGGGTGGACGTCTAGAGGCTCATAGTTTGACATTGTCCTTTGTCGGCCATCCATGATGGGGTACACACGAAACATTGGCCAGCTATGATCTCTTCCTATTATCTTTTACTTCTGAGATGGGTTGCAAGACCTTTCACTTCTAACCACTGTTCACCCTGCCATGGTGGGTTGCAGAACCTTCACTTTAAACCAATGTTCTCCCTACCATGGTATTTTGCTCAAACGTTTGCTTTTGACCAGTGTTCACCTTACCATGGTATTTTGCTCAAACGTTCGCTTTTGACCACTGTTCACCTACCATGATATGTTGCTCAAATGTTCTGTTTTGGCCAGTGTTCATTACCATGAGAGGTTATCATGGTATACCACAGTTTATTCCTATCATTTACGTGTTTCTAATCATGTTCCTCCTATTTATCCAGTTCCAGAGAGTGTCGTGAAGAGTACGTTTCTCACCGACAACAACGCTGCCATTTTGAATGACAACAGGAACGACACGTGCATCACGATCCCTTCACTCTCCCAGCAGCCAGGCATCATGAACATGCGCCTACAGCACCTTTATGGGGCGCCAGGTACTCATCACGTCAAACTACATGTCGTCAATTGGCAGTGTCAACCAAACATTATGTATGTTCCAGATAAAGTAACTTACCGCGAACAGGACAACTTTACTGGTTTATTCAATAAGTGTGCCTTTCGTTGGCAAGTTGCCAACACCGATGGCATATCAACATGTTTGTACCAATGTCCGTGTTCGTTTGCTGACTGTCGATTCATATTTCTCAGGACATTTGAGGTAGTAGAAGTTAACCATAATTGGCAACTGTGTGAAATCGAACATTGAGATGATAAGGTACCATTTTACATATATATGTATATTCTGATGTGATATAGGCACGGCAATAGGTATGTATGCAATCGACATATACAGTAAGCTTATTCATATAACATTATTCAAGTCAAATTCGATTTTTTGTCACAATTTTTAGATATTTTACTGATTTCTGGAGTGATATATGTAATAACCCTATTTCCAGAATGGTGGCAACATAAAAGAATGTATAACAATAACTTTCCTTGTAGCTTATGAGTGCTTCTTTTCCTGTGTACAAAACCTGAGGTAATGTATGTTTCTATCTTCGTAAATAGTGGATTATATTCAGGTGTCATCTCTAATCCTTGCGTTTTTATAGTTCAATCTACGCGGTCATTAACCTATTTTTATATGGTGTTCCATTTAAAATATTAGCAGAAATGATATTCAAACTCTACGGTGAATGTTATTCTTAGGGATCTTACGCAATTTAAACTTTGTATGATAAATACCTGTCTGAGTGAAAGTTATTAATTTATATAGATTATACACACAACCCTATTTTCTATTGCCTGTATCACTTTAAAAAGTATCCACTAATGACATGGCACAAGCATAAAGGACAAGAAACTTTCTTGTCTTTTATTAGCCGCAATATCACGCATTTGGTTGTGTGTAATCAATACATTCAAAGTACACTTATTACCCTGACAGCGTTTCTGTAGAGCTCATTGAGAACAATGTGCTATCTTACATGTAAAGGCAACTGATCTGTAAGTAGAAAAAGGCGCCACAGATACATGGGTTTTACATGTGATATAGGTTTATTGTGAGATGTTTAGATAGGTCAAACTACACACCTTCCTTATAATCAGACCAACTGTGATTCTCAACGCCACCATACAAATATTAGAAAGAGTCTACGAGTCGATCCATATATATATATATATATATATATATATATATATATATATATATATATATATATATATATATATATATATATATATATATATAAAAATAGAGAGAGAGGAAGAGTATCTCACCAAACATGATTGTTTCAGACACCTATTTTGGGTATCAAATGATAATAGATTTGTTTGAAATTTGGCACATAGATAGCTACTTTGAGTATTGCAAAGGGAAGCGTATTTCATGTTTTTCAAGTTTGACTTTGTATTCTAGTATTTGAAAAGCACTTTTTTCACTTTCAACCGAAGCTTTCTCTCATTACTTTTCACTCTACACTTTGGAAATGTGTGTACCCATATGATGGTAGTAAGGTTTATGTATTAAGTATTTTATGCTTTAAGTATTTCTCATCAGAAGACTTTCTATGTTGTATTTCCGTTGCCAGTGTAATTCTATGTATATATGTGTACGAGCGTTGTATAATTTTGTGACATTTGAATTTAACACTTACAATATTACTTTGACACACACACACACACACACACATATATATATATATATATATATATATATATATATATATATATATATATATATATATATATATATATATATATATATACATATATATATATACATATATATATATATATATATATATATATATATATATATATATATATATATATATATATGCATATATATATATATATACGGTATATATATATATATATATATATATATATATATATATATATATATATATATATATATATATATATATATATATATATATATATATATATATATATACATATTAAAGTGTGAAAGTAAAATGTATACTTTTAGCTTGTGAAGTAAGGTATTATATCGCGGGAGCTCAAGATTTTTCATCCCTAACCTAGCGTTTTTAGCAGACGTAAATTGTATTTATAATTCAAATGTACCTTGCCTTGATCAAGCAAGTCTTATTTGAAGTAAAACATTGTAAAATATAAACTGTAGTCCTATCCAGGTGTGCGCAAGCAACTAAGTTTATGAAAGATTAAAGCTGAAACACCAAGAACACATGGATTTGATAACACGTTTTAGGAATGGGGCAAGAGTGCTAAACTAGGAGATGGGTTATTTAGAATGTGTCACCAGAATCACAACCTTAAATCAGTGAATGTGAGCCTCGATTGATATTAAGATGGCTAGGTAACTAGACACATCTTGTTTCTATTAGTCATTGCTCTCGGGCATGGCCTGAGATGACCGGTCTGGCTTTACCCTTAGTTATAATTTAACATATAGCCTAACCATCCCTCTGATTGTCCAGGCTAACCCCGAGAGAATCAAAACAACTTTCTTGGGACCATTATATTATATTACTCATAACCTACATTTTCGGATTATATGAGTCAAGGGTATTCTAGAAGGTGAAAATGAGAATGGATTGTGAATGAATGCAAATACTGTAGAGTGTATACTATATCGCATACACTGGACAGCAACCAGAGAAAAACATAATCTTATCATTTTGTATTATTATCTTCTGTAATAAATGTAGTCTTCAATACATTGTATATAAACCAGCCACATACAGTCAGTGAGTAACTTTTAGGAATTCTACACCGCTTAGAATGAGATATGTTTGCCCAGTCCTAGCTGATAACTGTCACAGTATTAGGTGTAATAATCATAGTCTTAACACTAACCAATGGTTATCATTAATCATATTTTACTTCGCATAAATGTTTGTGATGTTTCATTCTTACCCTTATAACAGGATAATTGTATCTATCTATAAAACACGTAGTGACTACTGAAATATTAGCATATCCATATGCTTTGTCTCTTTTTGTTAAATTGTGATCTTTATGCCTACATGATAATGTGTGACTATTTATACAGCATGTTCCTCTTTTATTGCTATATTACAATACTAATTATTGTTATAGTATTATCATCATTAATATTATTATTATTATCATTATTATTATTATCATTATTATTATTGTAATTATCATTATTATTATTATTATTAGTAGTAGTAGTAGTAGTCTCATTATTATATACATAAACGATATATATGCTATTTTCGTGTAGTAAATGTTGTTGCATTAAAAATGATATTCGTATCACATTTGATGTGTTAGTGTTTTATCATTTTAGACCTACAACGTATTTATGTATCATTGACTGTAATTGGTGGTTACAAAAGATTCATACAGATATATGATAATAGAAAACAAATAACAATACTACAAATTCTTGACATTTGATTTATAACCAAAGAGAGTCCATAGTAATCAATTATTAAGTAGCAAATATATACGAGGGATACACCCTAACAAAAACAAAGCTCAACTAAAGCTGATATCAAACTATGGCATGTCATGATGATATTAGAGAAACAAAAATATACTAGTATTGATATAAATCGAAACTGAGACTCTTAAAGCGTCTTATTTTTAAGTAATAGGGGGCTTTTCCTACCCCTATTTAACTGAAGCCACGTTCCTGGTCGTCCGGTCCCTGAATTCACCAGATTGGATGTGTTATGGTGTATGGATTAAGCAATACAGCAGCGTTTACTTAACATTTTCCTATAAGTTTTGAAAACTCGCTTTCCAGTTATGCACCATAGTGGAACTATTTGAATGAAACTGCAGTCGTTCATGATTTGAACCGTTAAGATGTAATATGTTTCACTGGGTTCTTGTATCGTCATTTTTCCTAGATCATGACATGTCGAGTTGAACTCATTATGCATGCTTTTTGTTAACTCTTCCTGGCTGATACTCAGTATGGTCATGTGATGCGTATTATCCTCGCATAACTCATCGCATAATTCACATGCTCTGGCTGCATAAATTTGCGTATTTATGGAAATCTTTATCACAGTCACCATATACTACAGCGTGTCAAACTGATAGCGACACTTAATACCGCGGTTATATACACTTTCTAGTGTTTTGTCAATCTTTTCTCTGGAAAGACATGCACTTAATTCTTTTTTCAATTTTGATACATTATCAACAATTTGTACCTCAGATGACGTAGCAGACTCGGTAGCTGCCGTCCAATTTACTAAACTAAAATGGTAGTAGAATTTTACTGGAAACGTAATTCTGAGGATTCAGTTTATGAAAATATACCGTTTTACCTTGATATTGTATCTTTAAATACTTATGGATGTTTCCAAATAAAAAAGAGTTGAATAAAAAACGATTCATTCACTTCCTTTTTCACTTTTAAAAGAACTGTTTGTGGTAACACTTCCCTTCTTTAAGTCATTTAAAGGATAGGAAAATGCCTTGAAACACGGATTTCAACCCATTTTTTGACGAATTTATAAAGGTGGCACCGAGCGAATTCACCCGGAACGTGAAAGTAGACTTTGGCTGTATGATTTAAAAGAAAGATTACTGAAAGTCGGCCCGCTTCCATTTTTCACTTGAAAATTTGTTGTTTTAGTGTTTTGCTAGATTACCAAAGACGATTGTTTCATCGTGTTTGTTCGATTGTTTATTAGCTCACATTTCCGACAGTTTACCAGTTTGTCGGCGACTATCGACATACAGCATTCACACTTGAATTAGCCCGTTCACATGCACTTTGAAAATATACCCAACCATAAATTACAAATAATCATAATTACATATAATTAAGGAATATTCCAAAATGAATCATGATTATTCATTATTCAGCCTTAGAAGAATATTTAGATTCGTTAAGAAATATTTATGATATATGTCGCGGAGGGGCAAAAGTTATGCATATAATATATTCTAGTAGATTGTGTCTATCCGCCTGAGTGATTGGTGACGTAATTCACGTGCGTATTTAGTTGTCCCGCATTGGCTAACGAGGTGTTAGTAGGCGTGGCCTCGCTTACTACAGCGCGATCCTAGCGGTGGGTCCATCGTTACTATGACCGGGAAAGTCCGGAATGCATCAGATAAAGCGTTCTCAATTTTGTTTTTGGTTACACCTAAATTCGCTGATAAATTAAACCATCCACCCAGACCATAATTTCTCAGTAGTAACAATAGATGCCTATTGAAAAGGTGTTGGTATATTTCAAACTGCGCATAACTGTAACTATTTCCGTGTATCAACCACAAATGAGTGGTATTTTATTTTTAAAAACTCGGACAAGATTTTAGTATACTCTCATACTTTTGCCAGGACTTGTTTGACACTCGCATTTGATGGCTGGTTCTCATTTTATTTGATATTTGCAAACCAATGCGGGGCATTTAATATAGTAGGTTCATAACGTATGCGCTATGTACACTCCTACATAGCGCAAGTACATTGTGTACATGTAGAAGGTGTCCAAATAGAATATGAGGGATCGGTATTTAGTGTATGAGTAGTATTTAACTCATGTCAGTGATTGATCTAATGAACATAGCAAGGCATTATGAGGTGAGGTCTTATGTGTATGTAATGGCCGGCCACACTGTACAGTTCCTGATTATGGAATGGACAATTGAAAAGAAGTAATGATAATTGTGATTGTTTGGCAACCTCATGGAAACCAAATGCATAGCAGAAAACTTAGTTCAACTGCGAAAAAAGTGATCGCTGGGACCAAGCAACAGTGGAAGAACTTAGGAACAATCTATTTTCAATATATAGGTATTAAAAACCAATTTTCCAACAGCTTTTGAAGTTTTGAAAATACAGACCCATTCAAGCCCATTACGGGTACGTAATTTGCCAATTTCAAGTAACCTATTACATGCCTGTGCGTTATCTTGCCTACGAAAAAAGGCACTTATTGAGCATTTAGCAGACCCGTACAGGCCTTTCACCTGTGTATATCTTGGTTACAACCTGACATTATACGAAGTACTAGTATTTGATTGAAAATAGTTTTTCATGTATGTTTTCAAAAACAATCTTCTTAATGAGATGTATTCAAAGTTGCTAGACCAAGTGCGCATTACCGACACGGGACCGCAAATGTATACCCCCTCTCCCAATTTTAATGAGTATTTATCCCCAATGCCTCTATTGTTAACATACCATCCCCCCCCCCCCCCTTTTCATTTGTTTGATAACCCACCCCCTTGCTTTTTATTTAACTAAAATCCGCCATGTTTAGTTTTCTTCTCAGTGACTTAGGAATGCGTTCCTGTCCTCCCACTTTCATCTGGAATGCCCCTTATGTATTCCAGTAGAAGCCCTCTATTGACAGAGAGTGGTACTAGATTATTAAGTGACAGGATAGTAAAACCAAATAGCCAATATAACAGAATGTCCCGTTTACAGGGTAGCAAAATCTCTTTATTATCTTAGATGTCAGAATAATCTAGAAGGAAAGAATTGGTTTCTTATGTCACTTTCAAAAGCTACAGCCTTCCAGAACGCCTCACATGTACATATAGTGACCAGGCCAATCCGCTAATAGGGCTCCAGCAGACTGGAACCTGCTACCTCACGCTTGTCACCACGACAACCTAGAGGAACTCTTTCAGGGATCTTGCTATGAATACAAAGATATGTGCATACAACAATTGACATTAAAAGGATCGCAACAACGTCATTACGAAATTGACCTTTTTGAAAAGAAAACTTAAGGCAACGTAATACGGTCGAAAATAAGCGGTAGTAATTACCATTCTTAATGGTGTACCCTTACTTCAACATTTTGAACAAATTGCCTATAGTAATATAGATGAAGGGCGTCACAGATTTGTTTATGAAAAGGTAAAGTTTAAAACTACATCCTTATTGAGTGAACAAGAAAATATGTTTACCCTAATGAAAATAATCGATATTCACCTTACACAGAAGTAATTTTTGCCTCATTGTTGGGGGAATAGAAAAGTTCATATTGGATGGGTAGAAATTGTATCTCAGCAGCCTCTCGTCAATCAATTTTGGGAATATATTTATGAGTTGTTCCTCTTTATGCAAGATAACTGATGTCACAAAATGAACATTCCATTAAGTAACATAATAACAATATTCATAGTTATGGTTATTATCCTAAGATATCTAGAATTTTGGGGTAATGAGTAAAGATGATTTCATCCACTCTCCTCCTCCCAACATTTAACCTGTAAGTCACCTATGATAGCAAGTGATTTGTGAGAAATTTAAAATAAATGAGTTCAAGAAATACCTGCTGTAGTTGTAAACTATAATGAATAATGGGAGATGGGCAGGTGATGTTTTTGAAAAAGAACTGCCTGGCGTGAGCCGAAGGAAAGAGTTGTAATATTATGAATAACTTCAAGAGGATGTTGTTATGAAGTGCATCATACATATTTTACCTCTTAACTCAAATATCATTCGATAACAAGATATTAAAGGAACAACTGTCTGTCTGCATGTTTTCTCTCAAAGTAAAGCGAGTCCATCGCGTAAATACATATGCCCCTGTGTTAAGTGAGCCCCTCATTAAGGCAATGGATAAGGCAACCATCCAGATACTCATGGGTCCTCTATGAGTTGATTTATTATTTTCAGAATTTTCTAACCCTTAGGCTGCCAAACTATTTTGGAGTGCAACCATGGCCTGACAAAGATACTAACTGCTCAAATAGAAGAATATTTGAAAAATATATGAAGAGGGATCATTGGACCCAACTGGGTCAACAACTTCCTGTCAAATATTACTTTAAATATTTCTCTGCTATGAAGATGTTTTCATATGACAAGGGCAATGTTTAAGTGGTGAATAATTGCGGTGAATGGCTTGAAGGGGCATCAAACCCTGAAATACATGCCCGCTTATATTTAAGGAAAAATACTTTTATAGCGATCAATTATGAAGACCGAATCCCACTGGGCAGAGAGAGTGTGTATTCCAGTAGCCCCATCTCCTCGCTGCGGGCAGCCAGATTTTACACATCCTGAATGGGGGGGGGGGGGGGGGGGGGGGGAACAGGATAAGCTAGTATATAAACTCTGGGTTCCACTCCGTTTTCAGGTTTTGACCGAGGTGAATGGACCTGCAGAAGCTGATGATAACAAAATCATAATGGCAAATTCATGTGTTGCCTTTGGCAGTATTAATAGACCTGGAAGCGGCGTTGGCTTTCACAAGATTCCATGTGATCCAATGTGTAGCTTATTGCATTTAATCTTAATAAGCCACCTAATCTAAAGTATGTCCATGTGTAATGTGACTGTGGTGGGTGGCAGGTGAAATAACCAAAAAACAATGCCATGGATCTTGAACGCGTGTTTATTGACTTGACTGTGACGTGACGAGATGATGTACACGGTGACGGGTAACACGGTTCAACCTAAAATAAGGAAGAACCCAAAATGACTATCTAGTGACTAAATGTACAATACACTACAATACAATAGTACAATACACTACACATATTCTTACACGTAATCTCAAATAATGTCATTACAATAATTACTCCAAGTACATAACATGATACATATAATGACTAAAAATAGTTACACAAGAACAAGTATCATCTAAGTTGACATCATGATCTCTAACTGACAGAATAATGGCAATGGCAATTGCATGTGAAAAATATAGGTGAAGTTACTAAGTACAACTATGCTCAAAATAACCAAAACTATAAACCATCAACCAATTATAATTGCCTATGATGAATCTTTATACACTTATCTTTCATTTAAGCTTATAAATACAAGTAACAAATAAATACTTACAACTTTAGGCAATCCAAAACTTTAACCTTAAACAATCTGTCAACATAATAAATGTCACTATCTTGACCTACAAAAAACCCTGCCCTCTGGTGGGCACAATAGGCAACTTGACCTCTGGATGCCACCTATACTCAAGAATCTAAACTAACTCAGAAACGATTGTAATCTTCTAGCTACTTGTGACATATAAAGAAAAATACCTAAAATTACCCAAAATACACAAAAACACCAATTCAAAATAAACACAAACTCTGTCCGTTACACTGGCCCCTAAATGTGAGAACATTAATTGGAACATTTACCCCTATAATCAACCGGACAGAACATAATACCAAATGTCTCTATCACTCAATTATGTCTCCATCATTCACTTTAACTGAGAAATATTGTCATTATTTCACATATGTCACTTAATGTGTGTCTTTAAATCACATAGATTCAGTCTTTGGGCTGATGACTTGCAGCTTCTTCTAGTAGACACAGTTTCTGGATTGGTCGCATCAGGGTTGACGTCTTTGTCTCTATTTGCACAGTACGCACTAGTCCATCGTTTCCAGGGAAGGTATCTATCACTCTTGCAATGGGCCACATGCTGCGCGGAGTAGCCTCGCCGAACAAAAGCACAATGTCGCCTACCACTAGATTTCTTTTAGGCATGAGCCACTTTTGCCTACTTTGTAGAATCGGCAAATATTCTTTGATCCACCTTGACCAAAACAGATTGGCCAAATATTGAACTTGACGCCAACGGCGTCTGGCATACACATCTTGCTTATCGAAGCATCTTGGAGGCAGTGCAGGACCTGGTCTCAGTAGTAGCAGATGGTTTGGTGTCAGAGCTTCAAGGTCTTTAGGATCAGCAGATACAGTGGTCAGTGGACGACCATTCACAATAGATTCAACTACACAGAGCAGTGTAGAAAGGCCTTCGTCATCAACCACTTGTTCCTTCATGACTGCAGGCAGGACTTTACGCACAGTGCTAATGGGCCTTTCCCACACACCACCCATGTGAGAAGCAGCAGGTGGGTTGAACCTCCATTGGATGCCACTCTCATGTAGATAACCATGAATTTGTGATTGGTTCCATTGTTGAATCGCTTCCTTCAACTCTCTCTCAGCTCCCACGAAATTGGTTCCATTATCAGACGAATTCTCTCTTGGTTGCCCTCGGCGACTGATGAATCTCTGTAGAGCGTTTATGAAGGATGGTGTATCAAGCGATTGCGCGACTTCGATGTGCACTGCACGGGTGGTAAAACACCCATAACGTTTCATCTGACTTCGGCCACGCTTGACAAGGAATGTCCCAAAGAAGTCGACACCAACATATGTAAACGGTGGATCTCCAGGGGTGACACGACTTTGCAGTAGATCGGCCATCTTCTGTTCACATGGTGGTGCGCAACGCTTTCTGCAGTCAAAACAGGTATTCAGCACACGACGGATAGTTGGTCTGGCGCCAATTATACAGTATCTCTGTCTGACCTCTGACAGAACATATTCTCTGCCACAATGTCCTATCTTCTCATGAGTGTCTTTGATAATCAGGTCAACCACAGGATGATTTCGTGGTAAGATCATCTGGTGGATAGAGTGTTCCGGAATTGGCACATTCTTAAGTTGTCCGCCTATTACCAGCACACCTTGCGATGACATCACTGGCCCCAAACGAAAGAGCCTACTTGACCGCTCTAGCTTGCCGGAACTGTCCAATGTGGCCATCTCATTTCCAAAATGCTGTTTCTGGATGTATCTGACGATTGAGATTTCAGCATTTTCAGTCTCTTCAACGGACAGCGGACCTGTTTTGGCGTTTTTTATGATCCAATTTTTGAATCTGATGAGCCAGGCAATGTCTTTTTTCAAAGAATGCCATGAAGATCGCCGCTCAAACATTTGGTTGATTCCAGAACTTCTGTCAATTGTCTCTGTATGGTACACTTTGGCTTTCTTCACCTCAGGATCATCATCTAAGATTTGTTGGTTCAAGTTAGGCATTTCAGGCCATGAGTCAAAAACTCTGGACCTGAAAGCCATCTTTGTTGATTCAACAGTTCATCCGCATTCAAGCCTCTGGAACAATCATCTGCAGGATTGGAGTTGGACTCAACAAATCTCCACTGTGTAGGCGCTGAACCGTTCCGCATCTTAGAAACACGATTCTCAACAAAGGTGTGGAAACGACGGTCTTCACTCCTGATGTACTGCAACACACAAGTCGGTCCAGAAGGTGGAACTGTGAATCGGTATGTTCAATTCACGTTGAATCATGTGATCCAGCTGAACTGCCAATGTTGCAGCTGTAAGTTCCAAACGGGGAATAGTCATCTGCTTCATCGGAGCTAAGCGTGATTTTGCAATCAGGAGGCAACAGGAGACATGCCCACTATCGTCGACCAATCGCAAGTAGCTTACAGCACCATATGCAGTCTGCGAAGCATCGGAGAAGTGATGTAACTGGAACTGCACTATGCCACCTTTGACATCTGTCTGGACACAGCGGGGTATTTTGAGATTCTCCATTTTCAGTAAATCTTGTCGCCAACACTGCCAGGTTTCCAGCGCATCTCCTGGCAGTAAATCATCCCAGTCTATCTTCAGCCGTGTGAGATCCTGGATAATCTTCTTGGCTGGAATGGTAAATGGGCAGGCAAACCCAAGAGGGTCGTAGACCGAACTCACTACACTTAACAGTCCACGCTTGGTGAGTGGTTTCTCACACGCTGTTATCTAGTAGCTGAAATAGTCTGACTCCACATCCCAATAAACACCAAGAGCCCGCTCTGTTGGGTTGGTGACGCTTCATAGTTGAGATCTCGACCTTTGACCTCCTTTGCCTTGTCTTCCTCTTTGATTGTTGCCATCACATTTCTGCTGTTGCTTATCCATTTGGTAATTCTGAATCCTCCCTGTTTTAGGAGAGTGCACAGCTGGTCAACCATACGAATGGCTTTCGTTTCATTCTGGATTGATTTGGGGCAAACGTCAACATAAAAGTCTTTTAGGACTGTTGAAACTGCTTCTGTATCAAAGTTCACACGATTGTCTTCGGCGGTGCGGTTCAACGCAAAGTTGCAGCAACTTGGGCTCCAAGTTCCTCCAAAGAGATGTACTGTCATTCGGTACACTTCCGGATCTTTATCCAAGTCACCGCACGGCCACCATAGAAATCTCAAGGCATCTCTGTCCTCAGGATGAACACGCACTTGATGAAACATAGCCTCAATGTCTGACATGACAGCTACAGGATACTGTCTGAAGCGAAGCAACACACCAAGCAACAAATTCAGTAGGTCAGGTTCTTGAAGCACTTGAGAATTCAGTGACACCTTGATAACTCGCTTTGCAGTCGAACACAACACGGACCTTGTCTGGTTTCTTTGGGTTATGTACCGTGTGATGTGGAAGATACCACACAGTACCACTTTTGTTGACTTGATCATCTTCCACTTTCTCCGCATAGCCTTTATTGAAGAGGTCTTCCATAAAGTCTGTATATGCCTTGTGCTTATCAGGATCTCGGGACAGTTTTCGACGAAGGGATTCCAACCTCTGCTCAGCCATTGCTCTGTTGGATGGAAGCAATGGTGGACGAAGCCTGACCGGAATGGATAGCATGTAGTGACCATCCTCTTCATGTTGAATAGAGTCCTCCCAAATAGCAACTGCACGTTTGTCTTCAAATGACAAACAACGCTTGTCATCCACGAAAGACTCCTGACCTTCAATTATCCAAAATTTGTGTAACTGTTCGCTCAAGTCATGATCCACTTGACTTGACTGCACAAAGTTTTCTATGGCCCTGCCACTGCTGCTAGTGCCACCTAGTAGTCCATTTAATGTCCACCCCAACGCAGTTTTTGTAGGGTATGGGTCACCTGGTTTGCCTCTTCTGAGATGAATAGGGATGAGAGCCTCCGGTACATCTTGGCCAATCAACCAAGTCACTTTGTCAGCATCAACCTTTGGAATCTCCACGTCCCGAAGATGTTCCCAACCATTGAGATCCTCTGAAAGACCCATATTGTTGATGTTGATAGGCAGGTGATGTCTTGCATACACCTCTGGTAACTCCAGAACATTTTCACTTGACATATCAGAGACTTCCAGGTTCACAATCAGAGTCTCAGTCTCACTGTTCTTCCTCTCTAGCGTAGTGAGTGACAAAGGTCCTCTCTTGCCAATCACGCCAAATGGTGTGACGAGATCCTCAGAGCAGAAGGTGATTGTCGATCCAGGATCCAGTAATGCAAATGTACGAACATGTCGCTGAGATCCTGGTGCTCGAACAATGACAGGAAGTATTGGAAGGGCGACACGCACATTACGGTGACTGGCCCCAGTTGCGCTGTAGTTCTGACCATCACCAACTTCTGAGAAAGAACTGAGAACCTCAGGTTTAGATGTCGGAGCTGGCACTTACTTGTCTTGACTTGATTCACCTCCATCCAATGGATGCAGAAACTTGGTATGCTTGGCATTGCATCCAGGAACGGAACAAGTACGTGTGAGCCTGCACCCAGCGGGCACTGTACGTACAATGTACGTACAGTTTAGATTCGCACTCATGGACGTACAATGTACGTACATTGTATGTACGGTTTAGGTTCGCACCCTGTACCAAAACGGAACATTCGGATTACGTACGGTTTAGGTTCAGATAGATTTTCCCCTAACGCAGCGGGCACTGATCAAGGAATTCCTACTTATTTGTACTTATTACAAATGATGATAGGGAAATCCTAAGTGAGATTCACTTCAGAATTTCCTTATATGTAATGTTAAAACTCCTACTTTAATTCAGTTTTGGTATTGGACTGTACGTACAATGTACGTACAATGTACGTACATTGTACGTACGGCTATGTACGTACATTGTACGTACGCATCCGTACGTCCAAAAAACTTTCATTCCGAATGTTATCCATACCAAATCCGTATGTACGGGCTTGTAAGTACAATGTAGGTACATCGTACGTACATTTGCCCGCTGGGAACTATCAGAAATCAATGTGCGTATGGTTCTGGTTTTTTACCTGAATGTAATACGGGTCTGTACGTACAATGTACGTACGGGTCCGTACGTACAATGTACGTACATGTCCGTACGTATATTATACGTAAACAAACTAATTACGGTTAATACAGTAAATTACCTTTTTTTTGAGAAATGCGGGTAGATAGTTATGGCAATCTCCATTTCAAATTGTATGAGAATTCTATAAAATTTATTCCCTAAGTGTCTACAATACCAATAACCATGTTTGAGCAAGAGAATTGATAAAAAAGCCTAAAAACTGAATGTAGGTCACATGGCATGATTTAGTGCAGAATCAAATGGTATATATTTGAACAGAATACTCCTTCAAGGGGAACACTGATCAAGGAATTCCTACTTATTTGTACTTATTACAAATGATGATAGGGAAATCCCGCTGGGCAGGTGCTTGAGAAATGTCCAGGCTTAAGGCAATTGTAGCAAAACTTCTTGTCAAATGCAAAGTTCAGTCGATCTTGAACCTTCAATTCTTTGAATGCACTGCATCCAAACAGAGAATGAGCACCATTACACTTGACACAAGTTGGGACGTAGTCGTTGTTGCCATATGCGTTACACAGTTCTTGAGTTTCAGCGTCTGTGGTATAAACGTTGAAACTACCACTTTTCCTAAGTGGCTTTCTTGTATAGTCAGGTTTTTGTATGTTGTCAGTAAGTCCACCATAGACTGGATCATTGGCTACTTCTGCAGCTTCTAAAACAAAAGCTGTCACATCGTTGATGTTTGGATTTCGTTGTTCCAACTTGCGTATGTGATGGACCTTTGACTTCCACTTATTTTGCATGAAGAATGGGAGTCGTCCGATGATTTTCACCAATGAGCCTTGTGAACTAATCTCTGCAAAGTTCCCCATGGCTTGCAATGTCTCTGCACAACTCCGCAGCTCATCTGCATATTCTTGAAGCTTGTGTCGTTCATGCGGTTTTATGACAGGACCATTAGTAACCTTCTTGATCCAGGTCTCAGTGATGACAAACGCATTGCCGAACCTCTCTTCTAACAGTTGACGTGCCCTTGCGTAGCCTTGTTCTGGCCTCATCACAGCGCAGCATTGAATGACGGATCTCGCCTTACCAGACGTATACTGCAGGAGACATGACAGCTTGGAACCAGAGTCAACAGTATCTTTCTCGACACAATTATCAAACATCCTGATGAAACCCCAATAGCTGAGTTGGTCACCATCTAAAGTCATTAATTCCACTTTAGGAATCTGCACAGCATTGAGTAACTGTCTCTGTTGTTGTTGTCCCTGCTGTATGATATGCACTAAGCTATCATCACTTCCATGCATATGTGGCGAAGTACCATGACTGTAAGGTTGTGAGGCAGTTGGCACAAGAGGGTTTTGACGGAATGTCCAATTAGGTGCATGAGGATTTAACTTGCTGGGAGTATGCTCAACTGGAATGTCTCTTGATAGAGCAGCAGCGCCACCTATTGGCTGAAAAAGTGCCAATTATAGGAACAGTTGTGGATAATCCCATAACGCCACCTGTTGGTGCACTAAACTGTTGATGCAACGAAGTGGTGTCACGTGACTGATGCATGTGATGATCAACAGCGGCGCCCCCTAGTGACGGAGTTGTCACACCAAGCGAAGGATGATTCACATGAGGCATGGCTGTGGCGCCCTCTATCGTTGTATAAGGATGTCCAGGCGCAGTGGCGAACGGCAATGCTTGGGTACGGGGAGGCATGACTGTGGTGCCCCCTGGTGGTTGACGAGTATGCAGTGGCGGAAGGATAACATCTTCCAGTGACTGCTAAACTAGCGCAGGAGCACCACCTGGTGGCTGACGAGGAAGCGAAGACGGAGCTGTGAGGTCGCCAGAGGATGGGTTTATGGTAGCGCCCTCTAGCAGCTGACGAGGATGAGAAGGCGAGGCAGTGGTATCTCGAAGAGCTGGTCTAACATTGCCAGTGGCGCCCTCTGATGGCAAACTAGAGCTGCATTCACCACTCACGAACTCGAGTGGCTCGAGCCCTGGGGCAAACTCGCCGAGCTCGAGCTGAAATGTTCAAATCGTGAGCTCGTCTATGTTGGGAACACAGAGCACCCAACACATATTACAAACATACATAACTGCTTAACGCTGTCATGTCTTCTTTACAATCTCCAATGCATACATTCAAGCGGTGTTGAGTGTCATTCTGACCTTTTTACCTCGTCAGCACGTTTTGAAATTAAATAAACATGGCAATGTTAATAAATATCCGCCAATAAATATTTATTTCTTAATAGCTGGGTTGGAAAATAAGTATTTTTTTTGAAAATCTGAACGTCCGTGAGCTCATGAGCTCACGAGTCAAATGGGTGGTGAGCTCATGAGTTGATCTCCCTTCGTGAGTGCAGCTCTATGGCAAACGATAATCAGGTTCCGCAAATGTGGCGTCACCTACTGTGAATTTTTGAGAAAGTCTTTCGGCCAATGAGCTCTCCTCTGCCTCGGCAAGCACAGTTTCCTCCGCGTGCGCCTTCGCCATTTCTGTTTCAAGCCGAAGTTTTTCCTTCTTTTGTTTAAGTCTCATTTCTTCCTCCTCAAGCTGTGTCTGTTTGTCAAGTGCTGCCATCCCCGCTTGTAGTACAGCCTTTTTTGCTGCCGCTTTCACGCGCACAGTTGATACTGATGAACGATGCGACCTCCCACTTCGAGAACTGCCAGCGCCACCTGCTGACTCTCCGAGCAAGATTTCAGTAGAGGATGGGCTAAAAGAATGCTCAAAAGTGAATCAAAATGGACTGTAGTCCCAACATACTGGGACATTTATGATGTCTTTACATTTGGACCAGATACAATAGATCGAATTGAAGACATTATATATAATCCATTCTGGTCAGACTTTATTAAAAGTGTTAAATGCCTTTTTAAAACTGATATTATTACACAAATGGATATAATACATGAGGTTCCCATTTGGTTTAACCCTAATCTGAGAATTGATTTAAAAAAAAATTGGTTTGACAAGGGTATCAGAACACTCAATGACATTGTAGATACATATGGTAAACCAATGGATTTGCAAACATTCAAAGAAGTATATCAAGTTAAAACCAATTTCTTGGAATATGGCGGTTTCTGCAAAAAAATCAAATCATTTCTCAGATATAAGGACTTTCCTCATTTTAAAACCACACTACCAAGAAACAGTTATATCAATATTATTGTGTCCAAGGACAAAAAAGGGGTATCTAACTTATACCGTAGTCTACATGGTAGACACTATAATATAATAGAGGAAAACCATAACAAATGGAATGTCTGTATAGAAGTTGACTTAATACCAGCCGAAATTTCCAAATCCTATAAGAGACATAGCACACTAATAAGTGACACTTACGCAAAATACATCCAATTTAGAACTTTACACCAGAGATTTTTTACAAACGATAGACTATTCAAAATGGGCATCAAAAATGATCCGAGTTGCAACATGTGTAATAAAGAATTAGACAGCAATTCACACATGATTCTCTATTGCGAAAAATCCAAAAAACTCTGGTCGGATGTAGAAAGATGGATTAACCATCTGGGTGTGCGAGATTATAAGTTAACCGAAAATAGCATTATAACAGGAGACATCCATAAAAGTCGTCTTATTTCTATTATTATACTGTACGCCAAAATAACGATATATTCTGCAAAATTGAAAAATAAAACACCAAATTTTTTCAATTTCAAGAATTTATTGAAACTAGAATATATACATTCAAAATATTTGGCAAATATAACAAACAGTACAGATAAATTTGAAAAAGACTGGCATCTCTTAGTAAACGAATGGTCTTAGATATATTCTCTATGTGCACTAACACTTTACTTTTACAGGAAAATCCTCCCAGATGTTCTAATGTCTTGGAACGGAGGTCACACTAACCATCTAAGTTTTCTCACATGCGAGTAAACAAAAAAAAACAGTATGTATTAGTATGCGATCGCCATAGCTGGCAGGCAATGAATAAACCAAAAATTCATCAAATTTAAAAAAAAAAAAAGATTTCAGTAGAGGCAAGTTTTCTGTCCACTGATTGGTTGTAATTTTTTATTTTGTCCATTATGTGAAGATATTTCTCTTCTACATCTTCGAAGTATTCTTCCGATGCTTGACGCTCAGCGCCATCTAACAGCAACAAGTGAAAGTCAGAATGTTTTTTCCGAAAGCGCTCCATGCTTTCAACCAACTCCTCCATCTTGGATTTAACGCTCTGTAAGTTGGTTTCCTCGAAGCTGCACATTTCATCAATTATCTCATTCTCTTTTCTAGTAACTGCCGATTTTGCAGCTTTCCTTGCATTGAAGCATGTCTTTCGTTGCTCCTCATCCATGTTGAGCGCACCACCTGTTGCCATCCTAGTCCTAGTTGTTGAACAAATGTGGCGGGTGGCAGGTGAAATAACCAAAAAACAATGCCATGGATCTTGAACGCGTGTTTATTGACTTGACTGTGAAGTGACGAGATGATGTACACGATGACGGGTAACACGGTTCAACCTAAAATAAGGAAGAACCCAAAATGACTATCTAGTGACTAAATGTACAATACAATACAATACAATAGTACAATACACTACACATTTTCTTACACATAATCTCAAATAATGTCATTACAATAATTACTCCAAGTACATAACATGATACATATAATGACTAAAAAGAGTTACACAAAAACAAGTATCATCTAAGTTGACATCATGATCTCTAACTGACAGAACAATGACAATGGCAATTGCATGTGAAAAATATAGGTGAAGTTGCTAAGTACAACTATGCTCAAAATAACCAAAACTATAAACCATCAACCAATTATAATTGCCTATGATGAATCTTTATACACTTATCTTTCATTTAAGCTTATAAATACAAGTAACAAATAAATACTTACAACTTTAGGCAATCCAAAGCTTTCACCTTAAACAATCTGTCAACATGATAAATGTCACCATCTTGACCTACAAAAAACCCTGCCCTCTGGTGGGCACAATAGGCAACTTGACCTCTGGATGCCACCTATACTCGAGAATCTAAACTAACTCAGAAACCTTTGTAATCTTCTAGCTACTTGTGACATATAAAGAAAAATACCTAAAAGTACCCAAAATACACAAACACACCAATTCTCAATAAACACAAACTCTGTCCGTTACAGTGACCATTTTCTGGAAGGGGATTACAAAGCAAATTACAAAAGGCAATCATAATTAAATGGTAGAAGTGCTTAGAGGGATACTTGAGCTGTACAAAGTGTGTTAGCATTATATATCATTCAAATTACTCTTGCAAGTTAATAAGGTCCTTGTCTAGTGAAATCATTGAAGACAAATGTATGAGATGTATATTGTACTGAGTGACCCCACATTTAGGGTAACTATACAGAAACAAGAAAACATTGTATTTTAGGAACTTTTTGTTTATATAATCTAAACATGGGGTCACTCAGTGCAAATGCAAATTTAACATTTGTTTTCACTAAACAAGTATCTAATAAACTGGCAAGACTAAGTTGAATGAGAATCAATGCTGTCAAGCCACAAACACAGAGTGAGATGGCCATCAGGTGAGTTCTATCAAGTAGCTGTATATAGCCCTTACTATCGCTACCATGTATGACACTATATTTTCAATACAAAAATATGCAAGGGGTCTAATAATAATCAAATGATTGCTCACAGTGTCTACAATCTCATACATGTATATGATTTTTAATTAAACAAAAAGTTCCAATAATACAATGTTTTTCCTGTTTCTGTATATTTACCCTAAACGTGGGGTCACTCAGTACAACACATCTTAAAATTCATCGTTAGTGATTCCACTAGTCAAGGAACTTATTAACTGTTAAGAGTAATTTGAATGATAGATAATGCTAAGAAGCCTCAAAACATCATGTGCTGTATTAGTATATAGCCATCACTGAAGTAAGTATGTTTATTTGCTGTATCGGCAGTTACAAAAATCATACATTATTACATTTGATACAACAGAAAAAAAGATATACAAATACTTATATAATCACATCTATACTTACTTATTGTCTTTAAATAAGAGTGTCAGTCTAATGCCAGGAGAAATGTGGGGCACTCTACTAAAACCTGCCATGACCAATCAAAAGATGATTTGTCAGCTTAAGCAGCAGAGTCAAATACCCCCTATTTTTTCTTTTCCTCCTTCGTATTAATTAGATAATTACTGTATAATACATTGTCTAGGTGACTCGACTAAGTAGCCATGCTTGAGATGAGAGCTGTCCGCCGAGGATACATGGCTTACTACCTGGGCATATACCATTTTTCGTCCTTAACTTATTAGCACACATATCTACATAGAGTACTCCCATGCCATTATCTTATGAGTGGAGACCGGACGAATCACCCAACACCGCTTCTATTTGATAAAACATCTTTGTACATCAAGTAGATATAGTAGCTTGAGACATTCCATAAATAAATCATATCATCATAGCCTCTGCCCTCTAGGAAGTTGCCTAGTAAGATACCGAAATTGCATTCACCCAGCTCTAGATTATAATGTCTGTTAATCTCATTATGCATATTAACTCGATGTTTTTCTTGTCTGGGGCATTGCATTATCATATGGTTAGAGTCTTCTAGGGAACATAAGTCGCACATTGTACACATTTTAGATCCAAAAGGGAGTTTTCTCAATCTACCATCATCACTGATGGAGTGGGTAATTAACTTGACCATAACTTCGCATTGTTTCATTTTACTATGGTCATTATCTGAGATACTCCACCAAATGGAGTACCCGGGTCCACTAGTCGCCCTGCTTATTAAGTCATAAAATTTATCACCTTCGTTCAGATTGTCCCAGTTTTGTCTTCCAAGCTCCCAAGCTCGACTCTAGATAAGTCGTTTCCACCCTAATTTGGATATGGGAATCCCATTGAACATATTTTTAACAGCATCTAGGACTTGAAATTCAACCGAGAATTCCAATAGCTGAATAATCGGGCTGGCGTACGGGTTTGTTTGTGTTCTCTCAAATTCATTTATTCTACCAACGAAAATGCTTCTTATAGGAGAGTACTCCGTCATATAGGCTATTGACCTAATAAAAATCAACTTTTTAGCTTTGATGACTCGAATAATTTCCATCCACCCAAGACAGGCTGTACATGTAGAATTGATAGAACGAAAGTGTAACCTCTGAAGCCTCCTAGCTGCGTAACGTTGAAAACTCTGGAGTAATTCAACGTCTTTTGCTTTAATTACCCAGGCTTCACACCCAAATGTTAACGTAGGGAAAACCACTGACCAGTAGATTGTACAGCATGTACGCAGGTTCAAACCACCTTTGATTATACCCATGTTAGTGGACATGTTTAAAGCTTTTTTACTTTTCTCTATCTTCTCTAGGGTTCTCACGTGAGTGTCCCCCATTACACATGATTTGATACCCACGTGGTCGTAGTGGAGCGTGAGAGCAGTGTGGATACACGAACTCCCTTTCCTACATGCTCCCTGTAAGTCCGATATGACCCGGTTATCAACCCACCATCTTTCTAGGCGAGACCAAATCAGCACCTCAAAAAGTTTATTAAAATTTGATAGAAGCGTTATCCCTCTATAGTTATCGGGGTTAAGGGAACATGTCCCTTTCCCTTTGTATAGAGGGACCTGAACACCCTTTCGGAAGCAATCAGGTACGTATTCAATTTTAATACACATATTATACAACTCACATAGCACAGTCTCAAGGTCGGGACCAGCAAACCTAAGATGTTCAGTTGTAATTTTATCATAACCCGACGCTTTTCCCAGATGCAGTTTCTAAATCGCTGCATTAATTTCATGTACAGAGAAGGGTACCTCTAGGAAGTAGCTACCTTTCCTACCTAATGACCATGATTTAACACTTTCTGTGCATGTTTGAAATGCTGAGAGTCAAATTCATCAGAGTGTCTAGGTGAACTTATTTTGTCAAAATGGGCTCTCCATACATCTAAGACTTCAGTAAGGGAGTAGACTACTTCACCATGCTTATTCTTTATGGCGTGCGAGGATGATCTATTACTTCCCTTTGACTTTCTAAAAGCTTTCCAAAAGATATTTCTGTCCACTTCTGCAAAGTGTGCGGCTTTAGCTATTTGTTGGTTATAATAACACCTGCTTATTTGCCTTAATCTTTTAGAAAAGTTTTTCTTAGATACGCACATTTCTATCCTTATAGGATCATTGGGATCTCTAGAACGACCGTTTTCTTTCCAAATTCTAAAGCACCGCATTTTTTCTCTCTTAAGTGCAGAAAGTTCGTCGTCCCAAAACGGTTTCAGGTGGTTTAAAAACTTAGTTCTGGGAATGACTTCAGCCGCTTTGTGTAAAATTCGGGTTAATTCATCAAAAGATTCATCTAACATCCTTGGGCATAAATCACTCCGAGTAATCTTCACATGTAAATCCGTTAAAAGTCTTGATACCGGTAGTTGATATTCCTGATACATCCTGCCCTCATCCCATTTGTCCCATTTGATACGCTTATTACAACCTTCATCTTCAATTTTGCATGGAAGTTTGTCAATCCTGGTATGTAATATGATAGGAAAATGGTCAGAGGACCTCATTCTCTAATGTACAACATGATAGAATATCATTCTCCATGAATCTTGGAGCCATTATATAATCAATACATGAGGACCCGTTATGCGATTCGAAGGTATATAAGGGACCCTTTCCTAATTCAAGCATATTAGTGGCCAGCATATCATGCTTTCTCATAAAATCAGCCACGAGACAGCCTGCCCTAGTTGGGTCTCCTACACCTCTCGAACCGCCAGATCTACCCATGTCTCCATTAAAATCGCCGCAAACAATGGGTACGGCATCCTCGTCTAGATTATCTATAAAAGAGGATAAGTCATCCAGAGTACCAGCCAGGTCGTCATGTCCGCCAACGGCAGGCATGTACACAGAAAAAATTACTATCGATGACCCTTTAGCATCCTGGATTCTTAAACCGCATATTCTATCATGTAAGATATTTTCAATAATGGATACACCAGAGAGGTTCTTCCTCTGGAAAATGGCGACGCCCCCCTGTCCTCTTTTCAGTCCGAAATTTCTCTCCGTGGAGCTTTTTCCCGCTCGCCCAAAGTTTAGAAATTCATTGCTGATCTCATTTAGATAATTCAGGCGATTCCTATGTAACCAATGTTCATTTATGCATGAGATATCCGACTTATCTAAAAGATTTCGTAAGTAGGGAATAGAGGCACTTAGTCCTCTAACATTCCAGCACCCTATTTTCAGAGTGTTCATGACCGTCGCCATAATCAGGTATATAATAAAACTACTTTGCATGATCGGTGTCTGAACTATAACTTAACATAACACACATCTCCATATAGCACTACCAACTTAAGTATCCTTATGCTAAAGCTCCACCCCCCAATTCTTCAATACAAAAATGTGCAAGGGGGGTTTAATAATACATCAAATGAAAGCTTATAGTGTCCACTGTTTAGATATATCCATTGCCTGCCTGAACAACTTTAGATGTGACTTTTTAGAAAACATTTAAAGTCCAAAAATAGTAAATGTTTACCCGTGTCTACACATGTACCCTAAATGTGAGGTCACCGTGTGCAGACACAACTTCAACACTTCATTTTATGTTTCTTCACTAGACAAAGATCGTATTGATTATGATAAGAGTAATGTAAATGAGAAATATTGGTAAGAAAGCCACCAAACAAGAATTCAATTTAAGTCTCCCAAGAGCTATGATTTGTGCCATTTTAGAGTGTTTTGGCTCCTCATGATTCTCACCTTCCTGCTTACAAAACCATATCAGGGTGGTAGAGCCCTTGGGGGAGGGGGGGTTAACTTTCTTTTAGAGTCCCAGAGTTTGGCAGATCGACGAGAAACACTGAGTTATTTCTTATGACGAAGTGCATTGGCACATTTCGCTATGTAAAGAGCTCACTCAATGAAATGCTCCTGCTGTGCTATGTTCATGGGTAACAAGATTGCGAGAGAAACGAGCCTTTCCACTGACACAGGGCGTTACTATGTGGGAGATAAGGGACCATTGTTTGATGCTCTGCATGTGATAGCATCTTTGTCTCCCGCAGATGTGTTGGCATCTCCATGCTAACAGCTTGTGAGCTCATTACCATTATCTGCCAGAGTGGCTTAATCATTAACCCAATCTTGGATTGTTCCCCATTGTGTGACATTTATAACCCCTTTGCATGCGATTGTGAAACAACAGTAGGTTTTGTGTTGGAAGCCAACACTGACACAGTCCTGGTTGCCATGGGAACACCTTTTAATCCGAATTACTGCAGGAGAATGGGTTAGCCTTAAGACATATTAAGACAATGTATACTTTTCGGGGTCTTTCTTTATTGAATGTGAATAAAGTTTTGAAGTTTAACCCGTTGTCCATGTTTTAACCATGTGGTCCACCCATGGTTGTAAGGATTGCTACCATTCCCACTGCAAGATTCTAGTTAGCTCTGCTCAACGATCTCTAGTCTATTCATGTTGAAAAAAACATCTATTTCGCTATTGTCACTCAAAATATCTGTGTTAAGTCTGGGTTTCTAGTCAGTGCTATTGATGCTACTTTCTCATTACGAAACATGAAACCTACATAAAGGTGGCCTCTAGTCTATTCATGGTGAGAAATCGTTGTTTCTCAGGAAGTATTTTCACATTTGTTAAGGTGTGTTAGGGAGACGACATCTTGTCTAAAGTGTTTCTGGCAAAGTAAACACCCTAAAACGTATACTTTTAAACTACAGTGATACTTTTTAAATTAACCTGGCCCTCTCGTGAACATTTCATTTGTTTTCCTTCGAATGCATGTTGGATTGGGAGGCCAATTGACCTCCAGACCAATCATACTATCTGACTGTTGCTGTTCAAAGTAGAGTTTCTTTTGGACATTATTCCTACTTTATGTTTGAATGCACGCATTCGTGCACACACACGCACAAACACACACGCATATTATATATATATATATATATATATATATATATATATATATATATATATATATATATATATATATATATATATATATATATATATATATATACATATAAATAATAATAATAATAATAATAATAATAATAATAATAATAATAATAATAATAATAATAATAATTGATATTTGATTTAGCGCCCTTTCCACCTATAATGTTCAAAAGCGCTTTAGAGTCATTGGACAATTGTCATGGTCCATATAGTCAATTAAACTCCTTTCGAAATAGCAATGTTTTCAGCTGTTTCTTGAAGTTTTGCACACTATCAGCAGCCTTGATGTTGTCAGGGAGCTCATTCCAAAGACGTAGTGCATAGGCACGGAATGCTCTGTCACCAAACCTTTTCAGATTAGTGAGTGGTATCTGTAATGAGTTCTTAGTGTTTGATCTTAGAGTCCTTGTATTAGCTTGTTTGACTAACAGTTCCCTCACGTATAGAGGGGCACATCCTTGCATGCATTTGAAAGTCAAAAGCAGAATCTTGAACTCAATCCTTTTCCGGATGGGCATCCAGTGAAGATCTTTTAGAATTGGTGTAATGTGATCATACTTTTTGGAGCCACTAACCACTCTAGCAGCATTGTTTTGGACTTTCTGGAGCCTGCATAGCAGCTCATCAGTGATTCCACAGAGAAGTCCATTACAATAGTCAAGGCGTGATGTCACCAGTGAGACGATGACACTCTTGGTTGTATAAGTATTGAGAAATTTCCTTATTTTTCCAATGTTCCTAAGATGGTAATTTGCAGACTTCATAACTTTTGATACATGTGCAGACATATTCATGATCGTATCAAGAACAACGCAACATACATAAAAATACACACACACACACACATATATATATATATATATATATATATATATATATATATATATATATATATATATATATATATATATATATATATATATATATATATACATATACATATATATATATATATATATATATATATATATATATATATATATATATACATATACATATACATATATATATATATATATATATATATATATATATATATATATATATATATATATATATATATATATATATATGTATATTATTGTTGTGTGAATGTTTTAAGAAAGGTAGTTTGGTGCTATGACACATTTTGAATAATTGTACTTTTCTCAAAATTGTATGTGAGTTACTTGTTTTTAAAGAACTTCATCTGATTTCCATGTACAGCTTAGTCCTTGTCCAAAGCGTTTTGATGCCATATTGAAACTACTACTCGATAATGGACATTTACTTTTTTTTCAAAATACTGTGCACAATGTCTCATTCTAAATATGGAAACTATCAGTTAATACTAAACTTAAAGTTAAGATAACAAACTAGTCCATTTAAAGAATGTTAAGGATATCTATAGGCTTGAACCAGTCAATTCATCAAATATGTGATTCCGTAACGTGACGGAATCACCAACTTTAACCCCCACAAAAACACTGTTTGAAAATTTATTTTTCAAAAGTGTGCCCCTCATAGTTATATTAGTGTTAAAATGCTTTTTTCTATGAAGTTTCATGGTAATGACCCAATCTGAACATTTTCAAAAATTAAAAAAATGCTATTTTTCTGTTACGGAATCACATGTTACGGAATCACAGATCACTGTATTTTAAAATTCATCAAAAACACCCCAAAACATAATATTCAATCCTATATCTCTTGGCACAGTCTTCCCAGGTATAATTGTATCATCTAAAGCAATGTTGAAGATCATAAGATGGTTTTACGAGAAAATATGGTGGTTTTAACATTTGTTAAATGTTATTGTCAGAAAGGCGTTGAACAAACAAACAAACACCCTGCAGTAAAATGTTCTTAACTTTTTCATAAATGGGAATAAAGTAAATCTGACTAAAGATCCAGAAACTTCAGAATTCTAGCTTTCCAAATATGTAAGATACATATTGCTACTATAAAGATATGTGTGTATATGTATATGTATATGTATATATATATATATAAATATATATATATATATATATATATATATATATATATATATATATATATATATATATATATATATATATATATATATATATATATATATATATATGTACATATATATATATATATGTGTGTGTGTGTGTGTGTGTGTGTGTGTTTTTATGTATGTAAGAATGTATGCGTGTGAGTATATATATATATATATATATATATATATATATATATATATATATATATATATATATGTATATGTATATGTATATATATATATATATATATATATATATATATATATATATATTTATATATATATATATATATATATATATATATATATATATATATATATATATATATATATATATAAAGAAATGCTTGAGAAAAATGACTTCCTGCAGATCCTCCAAGAAGCACCGCGATAAAATGGCAGGTAGCAATATTGTTGGCTTACTACCAGCAGGTGTTGCCATGGGCAGTTGCCATGTGTGATCACCGAGGAGCAGATCAATTCGTCTCTGTTTGTCTAAGCGAATGATTACGACCTCTCGGAGCTTCTTTACTCAATAAACTGCGCTCATCATTCTCACAGGTAGGTCGGATTTTTTTTTATGTTTCAGAATTTTGTATCATTCAAAAAGATTAATTCAACCCTTTTTTCAATCAGATATACAAGGCATTAGTAATTTTTCCTAAGACCTTATACCGTTTCTTTTTCAACTGCGTATAAGGTTAGTAATCATATTCTGAGTATGACACCTTTTCCCAAAGAGACAAATATTACAATGGTAAGTCGTCTTCGTAGTTAGCACGAAACTGTCATTTCACTATTTGCTACATAGATGCGAGCTTTTACGATTCCACTTTTGATAACCAATGTTGAACTCTTATCCATACACGCAATAGGTCTGTGTGTATACAACTTTACCTATAAGTAATAGACGTTTACTATTAGTTCATATTTCGTAGTTTTGTGCTATCATTGATATCTTTCATTATGTGGATTGGTTCATGGTATTCCCATTTCATGACTATACACTCCCCGCTACAACACCACGGATGAAGGCATTATATGCCGCGCCAGTAACATTTAGTAAGGAAAATAACACACTGTAAACTAGGCCCATACTAGTGATACACGTAGAATTTATGTAATGCCTAAAATAATTCAGCAATGCCGTTCAACTAAATATTCGTATGAATCACCCGTTTTCAATGATATCAGTGCTGAATCATTCCCGGGGGAATCATTCCTATAACATATAACCATGCAATCAAATTCAGGTGAAGCTATAATTTTATATCACAACGGCTACTCAAACACAATGGGTAATAACTTCGAAATGCAAAGTGACCTTTACAGGTATATATATATATATATATATATTCATTTGGTATTCAATTGTAATCGAAAAAAAGGAAGTTTATTATTACATTATCGGTAACAGTAATTACAGGATCGGTAAGTTAATATATTAATGATTCGAGCACTTAAGTGAGTACAATGATGGTCAGAAGTTTTTAAAGTATTGGTTAAAGTCGTTACACTTTTCAGTTATTACATCATTAGTTGATTTCCTTTCCAAAAATCGGTTTACCATATGATAGCTGAATATGTACTCGAACCATTTTCCTCCGATTTGTTTCTGGTGTCATATATGCCATCAATGGTTGAACGGAAGACGCCACCCATGTTATCTACAGTTAACACTTGTTATGGAATCAATATCCCTGGCAATCATCTGTGCGGCAGCATGGAATCATGGCAAAATGCTATAAGCCTTCTCAAGGAAATCTGGGCTCAGAACTGGTCATCTTTTGGATTGTTTCCTGCGTAGGATTAAGAGGGATGTAAGAATATCGATGGTGAATTGCTTGGCACACGGCGACTGGATGACCCAAACATTGACAAGTGGCAGCAGAGAAGAGTTAGGATTCCATGATTTGCTGATGTTGCTGGAGAAATGAGGATTATCTGCTGCAGGTGATGGCAGCGGCAGCTTACCTGAGCACTGCAAAGAGGGAACACGATTGCGTCACATTCTCTAACCACGAGTGCTTATACAAAGCTTATCAATAGGGCACAGTGGGATTTCCTCAGCTCTACATAGAGTTCCACTGCCTACAACTATTAGTTTTGAAAATTAAGGCGTCTATTAAGGCGTCAGTGTCATTCATTATAACTTTGGAAATAATCTTGACTTCTTTCAAAAAAACCCAAGGATAATCTGAATGTTTTGATATGTTGCAGAGAATGGGCTGAGACACAGAGTTAGCTGTAATTAAGATGCACTTTCTTGAAAAAGAATCATCTGATTTTGCAACTAACTGATGTAATGACTCATACTGATAACATTTTACTTAACCCTTGTCATGTTGTATCAAATATCCAACCAGGCACCAGTTGTTTTTGCTGCAAATGCATAGCTACAGTTCTTGTCCTATTTAGCTAATTGTAAGGTAAGGTGATGCTCTGTACAAAGAAACATTCTTTCAAAGTGAAAAGACTACTTGAAACGCTTATTTTCGACTCTTAAGGCTTTGAAAATGAAACAACTTAATAAAGGTCACCCAGGTAATTTTTCATTGAGTCTGTTAGAGTTTCTTTGGGAATCAAAACTTTTAAAAATCAATAATCTATAATTCACTTGATATTATACATGTATTTGATCGAAGGCTATCTTTTTAATGGCATGTTCATATTTACCACAAATTGATATCAATACGCGTATATATTCAAAAATGTTCGTGATACATTTTAGGCGTAAGCCATCTAAATGATACAGTATGGGAACATGAATAAGTTAAAACGAACCGTAAAGATAGCATATTTACAATAAATAAAAACTGAAAACGACAATAGGAAATTTAAGTCAATTGTTGTATCGAATTATACATAGGTTTATGATAATGAATTAATAATAATAATAAATAATAATAATTGGAATTTATATAGCGCCATTTCCATTCATAAAATGTTCAAAAGCGCTGCACATTGTCATAGTTTGAGTCATAGGCAACAACGCCTCAATGGGCGAGCCTGAAAAGGTGTGTTTTGAGACACTTCTTGAAGGCCTGACACGATGTAGAATCCTTCAGGTGTTGTGGAAGCGCATTCCATACTCTCGGTGCACTAATGGAGAAAGCACGATCTCCAAATTTGAGTCTAGTCAATTACGTATTTGGTCACTTTCTTGAGAGAATTAAAATTCTTTTCCAATGTAGAAAAATGCACCTCAGCAGTAAATGTACCATTGATGTAACTTAACTGATTTATCTTTCTTTACATTTTAGTGATCGAACATAGAATGGACCTAGTTCTGGCGACTTGGTTCTTCTCCTGGATCTCACGTGAGTCAGCCTTATATAATCACTAGTTACCACTTTTTTTGTCGTATTTAGGATAGGTTCTAAGTAAGCAGTTGTTATTGGAGAAGGGAACCGAATTAACACCACCTATCCCTATGTGGGTGGTAACATGCCTCGGGAAACATGTGTCAGATTACAGCCTGATTGTGTTAGAGGACAGTGAGAAGTCACGCAGAGGCAACGCAATGAAAGTAGGTAGAATGCTAGTGTTAGCTTCAGTATTATCAAATCTGTAATAACTGATCTGACAGAAATATATATATTCTTCATATATTTTTCCAATTTTAAAACTTATCTACATTATTACATTTTGCCAGATCATCATTATTAACATCCTCACTCTTGCGAGAATACTATGGCTCGGAAGTGAAAAAGGATGAGGGGAAGTTCAAGTTCCATTTCTGTAAAAACTGGTATGAACTTGCCCAACATGGCTAATCAATCTAAAAAACGTCCTATTATCTTATACAAATACCTGGATGGACAGGAAAACATCGGATCCCACTGTGTGACCTGCGTTATTAGTCTATATTGGGCACAACAGGGATTTGACTGATATACTTGCTTGCAACCAATATATATATATATATATATATATATATATATATATATATATATATATATATATATATATATATATATATATATATATATATATATATACATATATATATATTCATATATATGTATACATATATATATATATATATATATATATATATATATATATATATATATATATATATATATATATATATATATATATATATATATATATATATATATATATATATATATATATATATATATATGCTATACTATTCTCTTCAGCTCGGTTGTCACTGACTTGAGGGCAGCACTAATTACACTGCTGAACAACCAGCCGTAACTGTGTTCTGGGCCAAATGTGATTGTATGGTAATTGGCAACCTGCTTCATCTCCCTTGTACCTAGCTCACAGCTGTTATGACATTAATGAACTTATTGGATGATTTAAATCATATCTGTTATTTAAAAATGCTTTCCACCATATTCACAATAATTCAAAATGATTTATGGCCAAAGCTGTTCTAATCAACTCTTAGTCTTAGAACATGGCTAGGCATGCTAGTGGCTAAGATTAAAACTCGTAGTACAATCTACCCTCTTTAAATACTGAGGTTGCAGTGGCCATGTAAGAAAGACAAAAACATATTTCAAATGCAAATTTTTGAGGACCTTATAGTTGCTTAGGGAGTGTGATGCAATCCACCTCTCTACTTCAAAATTTTGGTGAAACCACATGGTAACCACATGATAACCACATGGTAATCAGGGATAAGGATTCGGATGAAAACTTTTGGGTATTGGATTATGAAAGTTTCCTGAATTCTTACTTTGAGGTTGAAGCCGATTAATTAATGAAATTCCCCTTTTATTTGGGTTATTCCTGAAAAAATGAACAGTGAACCGCCCGTAAGTGTTCATCTTATGGAATACAAAAACACCTATAGAAAATAATATAAATAGGGAGAGAACAGGTGTCAATAGCCAACTCGTTTTGGACAGATACATATCTGTCATACTGCATGTCACATGCATGAGGCCGAGGAATAAGATTCTGCAAATGATCATTTGTTACCCTTGGAGCTAAGTATAGGCCAGCTGCAATCTGAAGCATGTATACAGTCCTTAAATCTGACTTGAAAACCACCTCCTAGTGTGAATGTCCCAACCTGCCAATCTTGACCCAGTGCAAAGTGGTGCAATTAGCGATCATTGTGTAACTACTGATCACATTTGACATTAAACACTTTTCCCTGTGGGCACAACAGGCCTGACTATTTTGATATCTTAATTCAGAAACAACTAGTCAAAATGACTGATTTATGTAAAAATGCTTGTCAAAATTACATTGTAAATCGAATATTCACGTTGAAACTCTGGCTGTAATCCGACAATCGATTTTTGTGAAATGTGCTATACAAAGATATTTTAAGAATGTGGCTTCTAAAATAAGTCCCTTGTAATTGTTGGTTCATGAAAAAGGCACATCCACATCATACAAAGTCTTGGCAGGTCACGTATGGCTGTAAACCTAGGGTTGTTCTCAAAGTATAGGTAAATCAAGATTTTTGCTAAAAGCAGTCATATTCTGAAATTATTAGGTTGAGATGACTCATAAATGTAAAATGCACATCGTCAAGTAAAATATTTGTATATTAAATTGTGTTACAACCCGGCGTGTTTTTTAAGATATACCTTGCACAAAATGATGGCCGCACAAAAAGTGTAACACACACAAGATATGATCAAACTCATAATATCCTTCAAAGGTGATGGGAACAGAAAAAGCATGGATAGGTCAGAATAAGGACAAAATATAGCTGTTAATCAATCGCAATTCTGTTTATACCCAATATGGAACTCAAACCTTCAGGACAGAAATCCAAGTGAAGATTCCCAACTGCAAGCTTAAGGTTAAAGAAAGTTTGCGTAGCGATTGTGAAGTACGCATATAAAGGAAACAGAAAACTGTAACACGAACACATGTCCTAACACAAATTTCTTTAGCAGTATTACATCAATGTTACCCTTGAAGATCAGTCTTAATGAAAGAGTGTTAACGTGGGAAGTCCGTTATTCAAACATTATTTTATTGTAAGACAGTGTTTAATTAACACTGTGCCCATCTGAAAAGGTATCAACAGCCATGATAACTCGGCTATAACACTAACACTAACAGGTGACACAATACTAATTGAAAATGATAAGTACGTACATTTGATTTCAGTCGCAAATAGCGTCTACACCCCTCTACTCCCAGTATGTTCTTCTAACACCCTGCCCCTGGGTCTGAGGGAGGAGGAGTCCGGCACAGCGGCAGAGTGTAGCGCCAGGGGGAGCTGTTATACACATACAACATGCACTGGTTGTCACCACTGCTTTAAGGTGAACCCACGTAAGTATGAAACAATACACTCCACGGAATAAAACTACAGTATATATGTATGCATGCATGCATGGGTTGCACTTCGATATTTGGACTTGCTCTATTTGTCCACGCCAGAAATCCCACCTTGTGTCCCACGTAGGACCCAAGGTGGGATTCCTGGCGTTGGACTACAAGGTACCTTGTGTCTCATGTCTCATGAGTACCCAGAATTTCAAAAGACAAACTGACGCTATCAAAGTGTTTGATGACATAAAATATAAAAGAGGCCAGGTTCCAAGACAGCACTATTTGTACTTATGGCTGTACTGCTTTGTCATATATGTTTACCAATTACCAGTAGCGGTCATCCTGTACTTAACGACCTCAATTCTGGTAAGTACCAGAATATTTTAGAGAATTATGTAATTCTGGTACGTATCAGACTTTTAGATCCAGACAATACTGGTACGTACGTACCAGAATTGCCTTCGGTCCCGCAGCACCTTGTAACTGATTTTAACGCACGTGCGCATCTTACCATGACAGAGTATTTGTGCAACTCAGGTGCAGCGTACAATAAATTGTGGTAAGGAACTTGTATGTGGGTAAGCGCTTAAGAAATTTAGTACTTTCAAGTGTCTGCTACAAATTTCTAGGGCGCTCTTTACTTGAAAGTACTGTAAGTAATAGATGTCTTGAGCGTTTCCGCTATTAGAAGTTCCTACACGCTGCTTAGGTACTGTCCTGGCACAGAAACTTGCTCTAGCTCAGTACTACTTTAATAGTCTACTATATAGTAGACCCTTCCGGTAGGTAAAGGCCCTAGATAGCACCTGAAGCATCTCAAGACCCTCCAGTATGCGCAGATATTGGGGGAACACCATATCTACTGCATGACAGACTATCAAAGTATGACTGGGCCGGAGCAAGTTCAAGCAGCATTCACCAGCGTGCTTGGATCAGTCACACGCGCAAGCCGGGTCGAAGGCAATTCTGATAGGCATCAGAATTGTACCAACAAATCAGCTGCAAACTAGTGATTGGAGTGGATTAGATTTGTCTATCAGACAATTCTGGTACATAACAGAATGCACAAGTATGGTATACACAAGAAATTTGCTTTATGCGTTGGCCAGTTCTGATATTACTGCGCAAAATGGCCGCAATGTCAATGGAAAATAAAAATCATGGAGAGGTAGGTGTAAAGATTAAAAAAATCATTTGTGTGGGGAGGGTCTTTGTGAAATAAAAAATCATAATGCCTGTAAAAATCAGCGCGTTCCTGCCCCCGCACTTTCTGAAATAGCCCATTCCACATACCACACAGAAATGAGAAAATCACACACACACACACACACACACACACACATATATAAATGTATATATATATATATATATATATATATATATATATATATATATATATATATATATATATATATATATATATATATATATATATATATATATATATATATATATATATATATATATATATATGTATATATATATAGTGCCGTTTTACCGAGTAGCCTAATATTAATGGTTATATGTATTTTTGCCTTAACAGGATTGCACAATGGCGTTATACCTCTCAGTCCAGCAAATGCATCTCAGAATTCCCTCTTGAATGTGTTCTTTCCTGCATTGGCTTTGGATGGCGTATTTGACACAAAAGCGCGGATCCATTCTTCGCTTTGCGCTTGCACACACACAGCTGTTTTTGGTTCCAACCCATGGTGGGCAGTAGATATGGGGAACAAATACAAGGTTGATCAGGTCTGTCTTCTAAACAGTAGGAATGGTAAGTATAGAGTTAATATCATCTGGCATGAATAGCTTCTGCATCAGTTAGGCTTAGCCAGTGCCAAAACGCAGCGTACGGTTTCTCGTATACCTTTCAAAGGCATGTTCAAGCATTCAACAAGCTGATATAACAGTGGCATATAAAGCTTAACATCCATTTAAATTCATTTAAAATGTACCTCACAATAAGATCTACATGAACCTGTGCTAAGCTATCTTTGTCAGATCTCCTTAGGAAATCCAAAATGAAAAATGGGGGTCACCAGTCATTCCGTCGATATAGGTGGCGCCAAAGTGGTGCTGAATTTGCAAATTTCACGTCTAACATTGAAAGTCCATTTAAAGAATGCCCCGCTATAAGAATTTCATCAAACCTTGCACAGGCTTTCATTGTCAGGTCCCCTTTAAATATCTAAAGTAAAAAGGGGGGGGGGACACCAGTCATACCAACCATATAGGTGGCGCCAAAGTGGCAAACAATGTAATTCGCGAACGGAAGTGCCATTTTGGCGCCACCTATATAGACGGCAGGACTGGGACAGGTTCACGTTTTCAGTTGTGATCTTGCCCATTTCCTGAACATAATTTAGATACTAATATGTGCAATATGTTCCAATTTACTGCGTTCCTTATTACTTGGTAACTAATTAGATTTATCCTGAATTGATTCCAACATAGGTGAAAGTCTGCGTGACTTTAGAGTCCAGCTCTCTAACAGTGGACCGGAGCCTCCAAGTGATGCCGCTATGTGTCACCTTTACACAGGGACCGCCCCCAGCAGAGCTTGGACCTGTGTACAATGCTCCTCCCAGGCCAAACAGACTCCCTACCAATGGCTCTCTGTATTCATTCCGGGCTCCGCAGTGCTCACCCTCTGTGAAGTGATTGCATACCGAGGTATTACTTTATCAGACATATACAAATACAGTATTTTATGTGTTTGCTTATTTCTGTGTAATGCACCGTCAGTCAGTTCACGCCTTTTTTATTACAGGGTGACTCACTTTATTAAAGTGTAAGTTCACCTTCAAAATTAAAAAAGATATGTTGTAGAGCTCAATCTCACCTTTCATAGGACACCTTGATTGCAATTGTACTCAGAACATAAACTGAGATATTACCCTTTAAAGGTAGCTTTATGGGGGCTGCCATGTTTGTTTAGAGGGACCCTAATTAGTGATGCTAATTAGATGCGTGTGATGCAGTGCTGTGACATCCTCAGAGGCTCAGTCAGTGAGATATGACAGCTAAGAGAAGGAGCTTAGAGCCCCATTAGACTCCTAATGAAATTTTATAGATTTTGAACACCTGGAATATGCCAATTTGTGGTGTTCTAGTGGAGAGAAACTACCATGTGTATTGTTTGTGAATTTGCAATTGTAGGACTACCGTATTCCTCCAAAATAAGTGCATGAACCAGTGAAAATATGAGCAATATACGGCCCAACATTTTAAGGAACATTTAGTGGGGGAATATCTGAAAGCCATAAAATGACATACACTGACTTGCCTCTTTCAACAGCTTTCAGAAAATAGGGGGTGTACTCGTAATCTGAGGAATATGCTAATAATACTAGTTTTCGGTCATACAATATGAAACAAAATTCTAAATGTGTTGTATTTGTGGTACTTTTCTGTACAATGAAGGTATTAGTTTAGAAGGTTTAGAAGTAGACTAGCATTAGCATATTGTAAAATAAGTTGAATATACCAGTAAGTCATGGATAAAAAAATCAATGCCATATGAGTTTTAATAGTTTTATTAAATTCATTTCAGATGTTCATAACTCATAACCTTTTAAAACAAACACAACAAAAGTAGTACACTACTTCTTAAGGCAGAAATCTTGACCAGCCAGTCATAAATGTTAGTGTCTTTCCGCCCACCAGCCTCAGAAATATTCAATGTCATCTTATACAAGTATTCAGGCCCCATTTGACTTGTATATATCAAATCGCTTCTAACTATTTTTCTCAAATACAGAGTTCTGATTCATCATGTATGGGAAGTTGCTCTTAATCATCCATATCTATGGCTTCAATCAACTCCTTGAATACAACATACTGCGCAAGGGGTTCTGGATATCTTGCTCGTATCACCTTCACCACACAGGCAGGTAGGATCCTCCTGACTCCTTTGCCCAACTTTTCTCCTCGATATGCCCAACATATAAACTGCCTATAAGCCATGAGACGTGACTGTCTGAAATGAATAAAAAAAATTCTAGGGATATGGGACTTGACTTACATGTATTTTTCCATCTTCAACATGATTTTATTTGTTTATGTGACACAGTAAATGGCCATTGTTTTCTCAAAAAAAAGAAAAATTGATCAGTTATTTGATGTCTAGGGTGAAAGATCTAAAAGTTTAATTTCACTTAATTTTGGCGCAGGACGTTTATTTTTGTTCTTCCCCTATTCCATTTTTCAAATGGGACAGCCCTCAAATATATTCCTTTTGCAACAGGAAGAAAACTTTTTGTAAAGCTGGGTCTCAATTAAAAATGTATTAATTATTGAGAAGAAACTTACTTGTTGTTGAGAGTAGCTGGGGCTCTACCTGCAATACCTTTGTATCGCATGAATGCAACATAGGAGGTTGCCAGAACTGAAGGATTCAGGCAGGTAATGTCAAAGTCCATGTGTTCCGTTACACAGTCAACATCTTCAACCTCCAGTTTTTCCTCTAGAATATCCCACTCATGGCAACAGATACATTCCTTCTCAGATAGGGACACCCAGACTTCACATCCACACCAGTCTGTATTTCCTACTCGTTCCGAATCAGAGTTTCCCTCCAGGTCACTGTCACTGTCCTCAGAGTCAGACACAAATTCATCTTCAGAATAAACTGGTTCGAATGCATATGGTTGAATGCCAAGGAGGTTTTCCATATCTGCCTGTAAATCCACTAAGAATGAGGCACACAAATAGATGTTGTCCCCACGAATGTCTCTGCTTAAATGAATAAAATCCTTTACCTGTTGTAAATGAGTAATCAAGTTAATAGCTATTATGAATTAGTATTGACAGACTATATTACAGTACAATTAGTAGGTGGTTTCTTGGCTTTCTGGTTTCATAATTGTAATTCATTTGCTTGTGGTTTCCTAACAGTAGCTAGCCTGACTGCAATTTGTAGTAGCTGTGCCCAGAGGATGTGTATTGCAGTTAATCTCCTGGGTATAAAGCTTAGGATACCAGAGTACATTGAATTCCTTTGAGAATAATGTGTATTGCAGTCAATTCCTTAGAGGCTAACGCTGACAATACACTCACAGCTTACAAATTGAAAACTTTCATCACAAGATTACAGTGTCTGAACATTGTAGGAAATAGTAAATGCCAGTCTATTTTATAAACAGGTAGAATTTTTTGAGCCCTAAAGCTCATCCATAACCCTTTTACTACAGGTCTCTTTCCCTCATTGCTTTTGCCAAACAGAACCTGGTATACCTCTAGAATAGACAGGTACACACTGAGACACAGTGCCTCTGTTTGTTGTCTGATACACCACTTTCCTCTTTGCAAATCATATACTTATAAGAGCATGTGCTAGTGTATTCAGTTCTGCAGAGCTCCAGAGCTCCAGCCTGCATGTAGCAGTGTGATGTCACTTCCTGTCTCTGATAAGCTCCAAGATGGTGCCTCCATGAACCAGCCGAGGCAGTGAATTTGCTGCATTTTGCAAGATACAAACTTGAATATCTCAGTCAATTTGCGGAGTACAATTATAATCAAGGTGTCCTGAGAAAGGTGACATTGAGCTCTACAACATATCTTTTTTAATTTTGAAGGTGAACTTACACTTTAAGCCAGCCTCTTGTTTGCTTCATGCTGGATCTTTCATATTTACTTGCAAGGTCTCCTTATCACACAACAAAAGCACTAAGAGTGTATTAGAATTCAGAATTGAATTATCACCTATATTGTCACTTCAACTGCACCTTTAAGTGTCAAAAGAATGAGTAATTGTTAAGGAGCTAAAATCACTGATAAATGACTAATATCATGTTATGATGGAAATAAATCAGAGCTGATGGATGCTTGTTCTGTAACCCGTCATGGGTGGACGTCAAGAGGCTCATAGTTTGACTTTGTCCTTTGTCGGCCATCCATGATGAGGTACACACGAAACATTGGCCAGCTATGATCTCTTTCTATTATCTTTACTTCTGAGATAGGTTGCAAGACCTTTCACTTCTAACCACTGTTCACCCTGCCATGGTGGGTTGCAGAACCTTCACTTTAAACCAGTGTTCTCCCTACCATGATATGTTGCTCAAACTTTCGCTTTTGACCACTGTACTTACCATGATATGTTGCTCAAACGTTTGCTTTTGACCACTGTTCACCTACCATGATATGTTGCTCAAACGTTTGCTTTTGACCACTGTTCACCTACCATGATATGTTGCTCAAACGTTTGGTTTTGACCACTGTTCACCTTGCCATGGTATTTTGCTCAAACGTTCGCTTTTGACCACTGTTCACCTACTATGATATGTTGCTCAAACGTTTGCTTTTGACCAAGGTTCACCTTACCATAGTATTTTGCTCAAACGTTCGCTTCTGACCACTGTTCACCTACCATAATATGTTGCTCAAACGTTCGCTTTTGACCACTGTTCACCTACCATGATATGTTGCTCAAACGTCTGCCTTTGACCACTGTTCACCCTGCTATGATAGGTTATCATGGCATACCACAATCTATTCCTATCACGTACGTGTTTCTAAACATGTTCCTCCTATTTATCTAGTTCCAGAGAGTGTCGTGAAGAGTACATTTCTCACCGACAACAATGCTGCCATTTTGAATGACAACAGGAACGACACGTGCATCACGATCCCTTCACTCTCCCAGCAGCAGCCAGGCATCATGAACATGCGCCTACAGCACCTTTATGGGGCGCCAGGTACTCATCACGTCAAACTACATGTCGTCAATTGGCAGTGTCAACCAAACATTTTGTATGTTCCAGATAAAGGAACTTACCACGAACAGGACAACTTTACAGGATACTTCAGAAAGTGCGCGTTTCGTTGGCAAGTTGCCAACACCGATGGCATATCAACATGTTTGTACCAATGTCAGTGTTCGTTTTCTGACTGTCGATTCATATTTCTCAGGACATTTGAGGTAGTAGAAGTTAACGATGCTTGGCAACTGTGTGAAATTAAACACTGAGGTGTTAAGGTACGATGTCGGATACATATATTCTGATGTGATATAGGTACGGAAATAGGTATTTAATATGGAAATAGGTAGACATATAAAGTAAGCTTATTCATATAACAAATTTCAAGTCAAATTTGATTTTTCGTCACAGTTATCAGAAATTTATTTACTGGTTTCTGGATTGTTATATGTAATAACCCTATTTCCAGAATGGTGGCAACATAAAAGAATATATAACGATAACTTTCCATGGTGCTTGAGAGTGATTCTTTTCCTGTGTACGAAACCTGGCGTAATTTTTTCTTTTTCTCTTTGGAAATAGTGGATTATATTCAGTTACGGGATATAACTGTCGCCGTTTTTTATTGTTTAATCTATTGGGCCTGATCTGTAAGTAAAGAGGGCACCACAAATGAATTGCAGGTGGCTTATGGATTTTAATTGCGATGCAGGGTTATTTTGAGAGGTTTACATATGTCCAACTACACACCCTCTTCCTTATAATCAGACCAATTGTGACTCCCAACGCCGTCACAGGATAACAGACCAAATACTAGTCTACCAGTCGATGTATATACATACAGGAGGGATTTTTGTCTCTTTTCTCTATATTGAATCTCACCAAACATGTTTCAGACACACATTTTGGGTATCAAATGATAATGGATTTGGTTGCGATTTGGCTCATAGATACCTGCTATGAGTATTGCAAAATGAAGCGTATTTTATGTTTTTCAGGTTTGACTTTGTATTTTAAGATTTGAAAAAGCACCTTTTTGACTTTCAACGAATTATTTCCTTCTCTCATTACTGTTTTCCAGAAGGGAAAATTAAAATGAATTGAGAATGAATGCTAATAGAGTAGAGTGTATTTTCTTTCACAGACCCTGGAGAGCAACCAGAGAATAATTACATCTTTTCATTTTGTATTATAGTCATCTGTAATAAATGTAGTCTTCAATACATGGTATATCAACCAGTCACATACGGTCAGTGAGTCACTTATAGCATTTCTACACCAATTAGAGAGTGATCTGTTTGCCCAGTCCTAGCTGATAACTGTCACAGTATTGTGTAGGTGTATATTTTTAACACTAATCAATGGTTATAATCATTCATTATATTTCACTTCACATAAATGTTTGTGATATTTCATTTCCATCCTTATAACAGAATAATCATTGTATCTATCTATAAATCACGTAGTGACTAGTAAACATATCAGCATATTCATATGCATTGTCTCTTTTTGTTAAATTGTGATTTTACTATAGTTACATACTAATATGTGACTATATATACATTATTCTCCTGCTTTATTGCTATAGTGCTATATTAATTATCTATATATTTTCATTACTATCATCATTAGTAGTAGTAGTAGTAGTAGTAGTAGTAGTAGTATTTGTATCATTATTATATAAATAAATGATATATGGTATTTGGTGTAGTAAATGTTGTTGCATTAAAAAATGATATTCGAATCACATTTGATGTGTTAGTGTTTTATCATTTTAAGCCTACAATGTTCGTATGTATCATTGACTGTAACTGGTATTTACAAAAGATTCATACGGATATATGATAATTGAAAACAAAAAACAATAGTACAAATTCTTAACATTTAATCTATAACCAAAGAGAGTCAATTGCAATTAATCATTAAAGGACAATTCCACCATGGATAAAACAGAGGCCCAAATAGTGTCTTATGGTATTCTCTACTTAAACCCAAGTTCCCATCAGTGCCAACCTTCATACAAGAAGTATATTGCTGTTTAAACACCTCCTAACAGACACAAAATAGAGGCACTGGGTGCGGCCATTTTAGCCTGTAAATAGCCTCTAAACTGGCTGTTGGTGCAACTAAGTCATTAGCAGCTACCAGTGCCTTTAGTTTGTGTCTGTGGCATATATAAGGTGGATAAACCCTCACATAATAGTGCTGATATCAAACTATGACATGTCATGATGATAGTAGAGAAACAGAGATAAACTAGCATTAATATAACACGAAACCGAGACTCATTTAAAATGTTTAACTCTTAAGTATCTATACCCTATTAAACTGAACCTAAGTTCCAATCGTTATGTGTTTAGTTAATGTTTTCCTATAAATTTTGACAACTCACCTTCCAGGTATGCACCATATTGGAACCATCATGATTTCAATAAAACTGCAGTCACTTATGGTTTGACCCATTACAATGTAATATGGTTTCAAGCGGGTTGCCCTGGTTAGGGTTAGGGTTAGGGTTAGGGTTAGGGGTTAGGGTTAGGGTTAGGTTAGGGTTAGGGTTAGGGTTAGGGGTTAGGGTTAGGGTTAGGGTTAGGGTTAGGGTTAGGTAATAGGGATCATTACTATAATGAACCACTTGTTTTGAACCGGTGATGAATATTTCTAAGTCAGAAATTCTTAAAAACACACATATCTTTTTTATATTTTGACCAATCCTCATAAGTGAGGTATCATTTTGTTGGAAATTTAATTCTGCACATTTTTCTCTCTATACGATTTTCTAGGGTTAGGGTTAGGGTTAGGGTTAGGGTTAGGTAATAGGGATCATTACTATAATGAACCACTTGTTTTGAACCGGTGATGAATATTTCTAAGTCAGAAATTCTTAAAAACACACATATCTTTTTTATATTTTGACCAATCCTCATAAGTGAGGTATCATTTTGTTGGAAATTTAATTCTGCACATTTTTCTCTCTATACGATTTTCTAGGGTTAGGGTTAGGGCTAGGGTTAGGGTTAGGGTTAGGGTTAGGGGGTTTAGGGTTAGGGTTAGGGTTAGGGTTAGGGTTAGGTAATAGGGATCATTAGGGTTAGGGTTAGGGTTAGGGTTAGGGTTAGGGTTAGGTAATAGGGATCATTACTATAATGAACCACTTGTTTTGAACCGGTGATGAATATTTCTAAGTCAGAAATTCTTAAAAACACACATATCTTTTTTATATTTTGACCAATCCTCATAAGTGAGGTATCATTTTGTTGGAAATTTAATTCTGCACATTTTTCTCTCTATACGATTTTCTAGGGTTAGGGTTAGGGTTAGGGTTAGGGTTAGGTAATAGGGATCATTACTATAATGAACCACTTGTTTTGAACCGGTGATGAATATTTCTAAGTCAGAAATTCTTAAAAACACACATATCTTTTTTATATTTTGACCAATCCTCATAAGTGAGGTACCATTTTGTTGGAAATTTAATTCTGCACATTTTTCTCTCTATACGATTTTCTAGGGTTAGGGTTAGGGTTAGGGTTAGGGTTAGGTAATAGGGATCATTACTATAATGAACCACTTGTTTTGAACCGGTGATGAATATTTCTAAGTCAGAAATTCTTAAAAACACACATATCTTTTTTATATTTTGGGTTAGGGTTAGGGTTAGGGTTAGGGGTTAGGGTTAGGGTTAGGGTTAGGGTTAGGTTAGGGTTAGGGTTAGGGTTAGGGTAGGGGTAGGGTTAGGGTTAGGGTTAGGGTTAGGGTTAGGTAATAGGGATCATTACTATAATGAACCACTTGTTTTGAACCGGTGATGAATATTTCTAAGTCAGAAATTCTTAAAAACACACATATCTTTTTTATATTTTGACCAATCCTAGGGTTAGGGTTAGGGTTAGGGTTAGGGTTAGGGTTTAGGGTTAGGGTTAGGGTTAGGGTTAGGGTTAGGGTTAGGTAATAGGGATCATTACTATAATGAACCACTTGTTTTGAACCGGTGATGAAATTCTTAAAAACACACATATCTTTTTTATATTTTGACCAATCCTCATAAGTGAGGTATCATTTTGTTGGAAATTTAATTCTGCACATTTTTCTCTCTATACGATTTTCTAGGTCAAGGTCACATCAAGGTCAAATTTTCATTTCAGTGTCTTTTTTGGCATTACTACTTCATTTGGGACATTTCTACTTAATTTGGGTCATTTCTACTTATTTCGACTGGGGATATCTTTAGTTATTTGGTAACATTTCATGTTTGCGTCTTTGGGAGAGTTGTTGGCTAGGTACCAATCAATATTTCCTTTTGAAATATTTTCCTGATGATAGATCTAACATTATTAATAAATAGATAGATATAATAAGTACAATAGAGTAATTATGAAAATATCTTTTGAAATTAGGATACATGTACAGAGAAGAGTTATTGGATAGGTACTCATCAACATTTAGTATTCTAATATTTTATCAGAATATAGCTCTAACCATATAGATAACTGGATATAATTAGTAAAATAAAGATTGGATATAATAAGTCAAATTAGGACTGGGATAAGCATCAAATTTTGGGATACTATTCCTATTCCATTATTTTTCTGATTACCAATTTCTATTCCGATTCCGATTACGTAATTGAATATTTTATTATTTTTATTGCAGGGGAAGAACAAATAGCATAGGCACATACCTAAGCTGTTCGCTTGCTTTGTTAATGATCTTCATGTTTTTAAAAAAATAAAATGTGAGCAAAACTTTTCAGGAGGCGTGTTTGGCCAGTTACTGCTAAACATTTCTTCTTTATTTTTTTTCTTGTTAATATATCTGCTAAGAGGTACTTGACTCATTGTACTTTAAATGTTCAGTGATAGTTTCTGATATTTATAAATAAATGGCAAAATTCTTGTCACAGAATAGATTTACACACAAAATCTGTATCAAGGGAGTAGCGTAGAAGATAACAAATGTGAGGTGCTTATAAAAGGAATACAAATGATTTATTTCAGATCTACAAGGTATACAACAGTACGTCTTCTATTGCTCTTGTTGCAAAGGAAAAGATATAAAGTTACAGAACATAGACCATACCACAGACAATCTACTCTCTGGAAAAGATGGACTAAATTTTGTGTCCTTCAGTAATAATGATTAATCATTAACATATCTTTCCCTGTATTTAACATTTAAAAAGATGTGATTGAAATATTAGTCCAAAATAATGAAAAAGTGAAAAATACATACTATGAACAGCTTATTAAAATGAAGATTCTTTACAGTATATGACAATGTATAACCTAAATTCCAGTGATATTGACCGTTCACTTGAAGATGCTTTACAACTGAACTACTGACTATCAAATGACAATAAAGATTTAACTGTGTTATGTCATTTGTGGTACCTCATTTGGGATTACAACAGGGTAGTAAGAAGTAATATTATCAGTATTTAAATAATATTGTTTTATCAAATTGCCCCATATATGGCTTATAAAACAAATAACTGCCCTCACAAATTAACTTGACAAAACTGGTACATGACTAACATTAGGTAATCAATTTTCGGAGTTCCTTGGATACCTCACTTAGTGCTTAGCCTCTGAAAGTGCATCATGACTTTCTAGAAGTTTGCCATGATGTATAGAACTATTTAGTGCATATTGCCCTTAAGGTAGCTTATGGGGCTATTTTTTAAAAATCATATTCTGGTGAATCCTGCTTTTATTTGACTATTAATACATTTTCAGAAAGGTTTCTATATGAAGTATACATATAGTACTGAAAAAGTACCATACAACAATGGGTGGTATATTTGGTGCAAAAAACAAAAAATGACATGGCATGTTTCAACGGAGCACACACCCATAAAAAGTGATCGTTAACCACTGATTGTTTTGTCAGTAAAGGAAAGACCCATGCAGAGGGAAGTTAATTTCAATTTAAAAAAATGTTTGCTTTGTTCAGATTTTACACTAATTTTTTTTAATGATTTTGAAAGAAAATACCTTTTTCAACTTCTAAATTTAATAACTCAGAAATAGAAGCAAATTTTTTAAAAATGATATACACATCCCTCCACATGGATCTTTTTATTCTTACAAAAAAATTGGTGGTTATCGGTCACTATTTGTGGGTGTGAGTTCCGTTAAAAAACACTATGTTGTTTTTTTGTTTTTCCCCCAAATGCCCTGCAGTGAGGGTACTTTATCAGTGCTTGATGTATTCCCCATCAGGAGGCCTTTCAGAAAATGTATGTTTTGGAGGAGGTAAGCAGTCAAATAAAAGCAAGATTCACCAAAATCTGATTTCAAGAAATTAGCCCCATAAGCCACCTTAAGATGTTAAGTATAAGGGATCACCTGGCATACAACTGTTTTCAGACAAATACACATGTCTGCTAAACGTGTGGTGCTCATGAGTGTTTATCTAAAATCACAGTACATGGGGATACCACATGGTTCCTTGAACTGTAAACCCAAGTGAGCCTCAGAAAACTGTCATACAGGGTAACCAACATATAGTTCACAATTATATTAAAGTATCAAATGGTATAACATATGTAAATCCTTAGCACCAGCAGGAATGCCTAGAACTAGATTTGTAGTCTTTTGAAAACAAAAATATGTAATAAAACACTGTGAAATCTAAACACTAACATAAGACCACCACTAAAAGTCATTAAAAGTGATGTATAATGTGACTGATAGCCAATACTTATAATGCAGCCAGGAAGTCATTAAACCTTTCATCATAACACTGCTTGTTTTGTTCAATGCGCTTTTGTTTAGCGTGCCTTTTCATCTTCTCTTGTATGTATGAAAAGATGTCACTCTTCATTCCCTCTGGTTTCCATTTACTGGGCCAAATGCCTTGCCTCACCCCAGCATCAATGAGCTTACAGACTTCATGCTTTTTCCCTGCAAATGAATGATACAGTGTTACATACAATAGAAAAGGACCATTACCATATAAACTTTGTGAAACATCTAATATTCATGTGAGATGAAATACTAGCTAAATGATATCAATTATTGCTTATTCCTGGCTTACATTCCCAAACTGGCATTACTAAAGCAATCTCCAATGCTCTGACAACATACTAGTTATATGCAGTGATACCGGTAATACAATGTTAATATGTTGATTTTGTTAAACATTTTGATTGTACACTGGCATTATATTATACTGGAGTCATGTGACTTCATGTCTCAATCTTGATTTTCCAGAGACATACCAGTTAGGACAATTGTCAGCAGCCCCATAAACATGCCAATGTTGGGCTGACGATAGGCCTATGTTGGGCCAACAGTCTGCCAATCATTGGTGCAATGTTTGCCAACGTACCAATGTCCACCTGCCCCAACATTAGGCCAATGTTGGGGGAATAATGCCATCATCTTTCTAACCTTTGGGCCAATTTTGCTCAATGGTTGGCATGTCAATTGTTAGGGTTAGGGTTAGGGTTAGGGTTAGGGTTAGGTTAGGGTTAGGGTAGGGTTAGGGTTAGGGTTAGGGTTAGGGGTTAGGGTTAGGGTTAGGGTTAGGGTTAGGTTAGGGTTAGGGTTAGGGTTAGGTTAGGGTTAGGGTTAGGTTAGGGTTAGGGTTAAGGTTAGGGTTAGGGTTAGGGTTAGGGTTATAGGGTTAGGGTTAGGGTTAGGGTTAGGGTTATAGGGTTAGGGTTAGGGTTAGGGTTATAGGGTTAGGGTTAGGGTTAGGGTTATAGGGTTAGGGTTAGGGTTAGGGTTAGGGTTAGGGTTATAGGGTTAGGGTTAGGGTTAGGGTTATAGGGTTAGGGTTAGGGTTAGGGTTAGGGTTAGGGTTAGGGTTAGGTTAGGGTTAGGGTTAGGGTTAGGGTTAGGGTTAGGGTTAGGGTTAGGGTTAGGGTTAGGGTTAGGGTTAGGGTTAGGGTTAGGGTTAGGGTTAGGGTTAGGGTTAGGGTTAGGGTTAGGGTTAGGGTTAGGGTTAGGGTTAGGGTTAGGGTTAGGGTTAGGGTTAGGGTTAGGGTTAGGGTTAGGGTTAGGGTTAGGGTTAGGGTTAGGGTTAGGGTTAGGGTTAGGGTTAGGGTTAGGGTTAGGGTTAGGGTTAGGGTTAGGGTTAGGGTTAGGGTTAGGGTTAGGGTTAGGGTTAGGGTTAGGGTTAGGGTTAGGGTTAGGGTTAGGGTTAGGGTTAGGGTTAGGGTTAGGGTTAGGGTTAGGGTTAGGGTTAGGGTTAGGGTTAGGGTTAGGGTTAGGGTTAGGGTTAGGGTTAGGGTTAGGGTTAGGGTTAGGGTTAGGGTTAGGGTTAGGGTTAGGGTTAGGGTTAGGGTTAGGGTTAGGGTTAGGGTTAGGGTTAGGGTTAGGGTTAGGGTTAGGGTTAGGGTTAGGGTTAGGGTTAGGGTTAGGGTTAGGGTTAGGGTTAGGGTTAGGGTTAGGGTTAGGGTTAGGGTTAGGGTTAGGGTTAGGGTTAGGGTTAGGGTTAGGGTTAGGGTTAGGGTTAGGGTTAGGGTTAGGGTTAGGGTTAGGGTTAGGGTTAGGGTTAGGGTTAGGGTTAGGGTTAGGGTTAGGGTTAGGGTTAGGGTTAGGGTTAGGGTTAGGGTTAGGGTTAGGGTTAGGGTTAGGGTTAGGGTTAGGGTTAGGGTTAGGGTTAGGGTTAGGGTTAGGGTTAGGGTTAGGGTTAGGGTTAGGGTTAGGGTTAGGGTTAGGGTTAGGGTTAGGGTTAGGGTTAGGGTTAGGGTTAGGGTTAGGGTTAGGGTTAGGGTTAGGGTTAGGGTTAGGGTTAGGGTTAGGGTTAGGGTTAGGGTTAGGGTTAGGGTTAGGGTTAGGGTTAGGGTTAGGGTTAGGGTTAGGGTTAGGGTTAGGGTTAGGGTTAGGGTTAGGGTTAGGGTTAGGGTTAGGGTTAGGGTTAGGGTTAGGGTTAGGGTTAGGGTTAGGGTTAGGGTTAGGGTTAGGGTTAGGGTTAGGGTTAGGGTTAGGGTTAGGGTTAGGGTTAGGGTTAGGGTTAGGGTTAGGGTTAGGGTTAGGGTTAGGGTTAGGGTTAGGGTTAGG